>OY720443.1:46141243-46161276 GCA_963082915.1 Dolichopus griseipennis | reverse complement strand
AGCACATCAAATATTAACTACATCACATCTCATACACAAGAAAAAAAATGTACCTAACCTTTTGAAATAAATAAAATAAACCGCAAATACAAAAATAATAAAAAATATTAAAAAACTTTCAAGAAAACTGAAATAGCTTGATAACCGTTTAAAATACAATTTAACTAACTATATTTGATAGAGTAGATAAGATATATTAGCACTTATTATTTTTTTTTTTGTAGTGTAGTGTAGTTAACGCTCTTCTACTACTGTCTTAACTCTTACAGTAGTGAGTAGAAAAGATACAAAAGTTATTTTATTGGAAATCTGCCATCAGAATTTCCTTTAAATTTTTCCATTTTAAAATTTCTAAATATCTTTTTTACAATTAAATTTATTCTAAATTTTAACCAAGAACACATATTTGATGATAATAAAACCATAATTAATCACTTCAAATAACACTTTAAAAATAAAAATTAAATCAAATTTTAATTAAAACGGAAATCACTAATTTTTTTTATTTAGACAATGCCACACACCACCATCACCAAAAAAAAATCTAAAAAATATTTTTTTAATCTCATCATCCATATTTTTAATGTAAACTGAAATACATTTCTTAAATACTTGAGTCATAGAAAATTCCCAAGAAATTTAAAGTAAAGTTCAATTTTAATTTTTCGGAAATATCCAAATCATGTTTTATTTGTTTTAATTTTTTATATTAAAAATTAAAACAAATTGAAAAAAAAAAACTTAACCACAAAAATAATAATTTGTACTTTTTTTTTTAAATCAATTTTTTTTTTTTTTGACAAATTACTCATCCATTCACAATTTCTTATCCCTAAAATCGAATTCCATTGCTTCCTTTTTTAAAAGTTCAATTTTAAATCACAATTATCAAAGAAATTAAATATTTTTTTTTAAACAACATATTAAAAATTAATACAATTTAAAAATATTTATTTATATTATAAATTAAAATATAAAAATGGAAAATCTGAATACATAATAAATAAAATTCAATAGATATATAAAAAATTGAATATAATTGGAAATTTTTGCTTACTTGAATATTTTTAAAGTGTATTTAAATTAAAATAAAATATATTGCCACTTATATTTATTTTTTCCTTTCTGTTTAAATGTGTGTAGAGATTTATAACAAAAAAAAAAAAAAATTTTTCTTTTTTTTGAAATGAGAAAATTCTTTTTTTTTTTTGTATTTAATATTTAAAAAAAATTATTTTTTTTTTTAAATAAATCCACACTTACAGGCCGTACTGTTAAATATGAACTGAATGCATATGTACAGGAAAGAGAAGAAAATATATTTAGAAAAGATAAAAGAAACGTTTTAAAACTTGGTAAAATGTCAAAATACATTTTTTTGAAAGAAGGACTAAAATTGGAATTGAATTTTGTATCCAATTCGAATAATTCCAATGTTTCAGTTTCATTTTGTGCCTAAAGATTATTTTTTATTTTTTGGTTAAAAAAGGGATGAACTTAAAAAAAGTTTAATTTTAAGAAAAAGAATTAAAAATAAATAATATTTTTAATATATATATATATTTTTTAAATAATTTATAAAAAATTGTTTTTTTACGAAACTTAATTATTGATTTAATCATCATTTAATAACTTTAAATAAATTCCACCTTTTGCAATATTTTTCATTTTAAAAAAAAATAACTTTTATCTGCAAATGTAAAATTACCTAATTGTTTTATTACGAAACTCAATTATATATTAATTCATTTAATCACTTTAAATAAATTCACATACAAATTTTTTCAATATTTTTCATTTTAAAAAAAATAACTTTTATCTGAAAATGTTTTAAATTAATAAATAATTTTTACTTACTTTTTTGTTTTTATTTATTTCCTTCTTATATGCATTAAAAAAAAAAAAAAAACTAACTGATTGTCGTTTGTTTAATATGTAATTTAAAAAATTTAATTTTTATTTTACTTAAATTGTTTCTTCTTTTACTTTTGTCGTTTAACACTTCACTCACGTTTTTTTTTTGTAATTATAAAATAGAAACGTTAGAAAAAATAACACAGGAAAACTTCTTTTGAGAAATATAAAAAAAAAAAATTGAAAAGAAAAACCAAAAAACAAAAAAAAAAATTTATTTTTTTTTTATTTTTTTGAGAAAATTTTGAAAGAATTAATTCGAAAAAAAAAAGATATATTTTGATATTTTTATTTATGATGAGATGATCTTTTCATCTCAGAGCAATGTAATTAAAAAAAAGAATTTGTTTAGTAAAAGTCAAAATTGATAGGAATTTTTTGGAGATTATTGAAATTATTATCAAGTTAAAAATCAAAAAAAAAATCTGTTTTTTTATGGAAAGAAGATACATTCGGTTTCGTAATTCGTAAATCCTAAAAAATGAATAAGTTCTGCTAGAACCTAAAAGTATGCTAAATACTCAAAAGTATTTTTAAAAAAATTTACATACTTCAAGGAGTTTACATTAAAATGTTATGATTATGAATTGGAAAGTACACTTTTGTTGGTTGGTACAAATTGTGAGTTTAATCTGAACTAGTTTTAATAAGAAACTTTTATAATGCATCTGCAGTATTAGTGTAAGATTATACTACTTACTTAAAAAAATCTCCACTCGTAGTCAAAATAATGGAATAAGCTCCCAACCTGCGTATTGTAATGGCTGGGATCTATTCTATATGAGACAATTATTACTTTAGAATAGAGTATATATACCGTAATAATATTTAAATCGAATTTATTTAAATATATCAAACTTAGTTTAAATAAATAAAATTTTGAAGAATACGCAATATCCAATGCAAAAAATCAATATGAAAACCATTTACATTTTTGATCAAAATTTTTCTTTTTATTTACCATTTTCATACTTCAATCATAACTTACTTATAAAATAATAAAAAAAAAACCTTTAGTTTTTAACTTCTTATTTATCTAGAGACAAAAAAAAATAAAATAATTTTTTCTTATTAAAAACAATTATTTTATTTAAGTTGAAGTTCTTTTATTATTATCGAGTTAGTGAATTTTTAATAAACTTTATATTTTGTGATAATTTCAACAATCAAAAATTAAACAAAAAAAAAAAATTGTGAATCTAAAACAATTATAAAGTACAAGAGAAAAAGTAACTATCTACGTGCGCATATAAAACATACACACTTTCACATCCAATGATTTCAAATGATTAAAACTAAAAAAAAAAAAAAAAATTACATTAAATTAATAAATAGTTGATCTTTTAAATATCAAATCCTCACAATTGATTATAAAAACTTTTATTTATAATTTATTACAGTGAACTTTTTTATATTACAAAATTTGTTTTTAATAAAAATTTGTTTATTTTTTTTTTCTTTTTTACAATGCAACTATTATTTGAAAAACTCTAAATTATCTTCAATATACGTTATAGGAATTTATTTTAAAATGCATTAATATTTTATTTATAGCATGGTTAAAAATAAATCTTAAAAAATAAAAAACCATCAATATTTGCTATAAAAGAAAAATATTACTACTATTGTATTCTCTTTGAAATATGTAATCTGTATTTTATTAATAATAGTGTTGAATTATTTAGAATTTGTTCATTTATATTTTTTTTATTTTATTTTCGGTGATGATGTGTTTTGTAATTTATTTAAATAAGAAGCTGAAAATTAAAATTATTAATAGTTTTTGAATTGTTTGGGAATTTTTGAAAAAATTACCTGTAAGGATATCCCATAGCTTTCGATCTAAATACAGATAGCAATAATGAAAAGAAAATTGCTACTAAACCTAAACCAACAATAGCCATTATTTTACTTTTTCTCATATCAGTCTGTGAACCTGACTCGGTTAGTAAAATCATACCCAAAGCTATCATTGCATCTATAAATTAAAATTAGAATTGAAAAAAATCTTACGAATTAGAAAAACAACAAATATGTATACACTTACTAAGGAACATTACAATATAAGTTTCAATAACTAATTGGCCTTGCGATGAGCCATGTATATAAGCAATTCCTCCACTTTGACTTTTATGTACTAATGGTGGTCCACGAATATGATTCCACATTTGACCAGAGATCATTGTAAAACAAAAGAATACAGCGATAGCACCCCACATTTGTTTATTATATAAAAATTCTAAATTATTTCGTTTTAAATATAAGACACCAGCAACAACAGCTGCCATTGTTATAACAGCAACTGTACCAGAATAATTTGGTGGTCTAAATATACGAATTTGAATATCGGTACGTTCATGTACAAATTTTGCTATAGATTCAGCTGAAAAACCAACACGATGAATATCCATTGTATCAGCCGATTTTGATTTTCCTTTAGCTGGGAAATGCATAAATACTGGTGCAGTATTTAAACGTAATATTTGAAAAACTTCTTGACCTTCATCAAAATCAACCATAGCAAAGAATAATTTATTCGAATAAGTTGGTGAATAACGATATGAATTCGCTAATATTGTAAATTCATCACTAGCATGCCGGCATATTTGACATTGTCGTGACGGTTGTAATGCTGTTAACATTAAAACAATTGAATAGTTTCTTGGTGATTGACGTACATATTCCTTGAATTTTTGTGTATTAAATCTAAGGACGGACTTTTTCAGATTCATGTCCAAAAGATTTTGAACTTTTTCTGATAAGCTAAGTTGTGGTGCATGCTAAAAAAAAAAAAAAATTTAATGATTAATCAAAAACATATTTTAATTTGCATTACAAATGTTTAAATGGTAATCAATTATGTAGACATATTTATAAAAAAGTTATTATAGTTGTATTTAAAAACATTAAAATTTTGTGTTTTTATTGATAGTGACGTGTCCCCTTTTATAGATATGTATGGCAAACGCTGATAAACATTTATAGTATTGAAAAATGAAAATTGTAATTACCTTTTGTTTTGATTGAGCGTCTGTTATTACTAAACAAGCAACAATAATCAAACAAAGTCCTAAAAGTGACCTCAGTAAATTCATTTTTTTTTTGTATTTAGAATTTATTTGATTTCTACTAGAAAATTATTCTAAATTAAATAGGTTTTTTTTTTTTAATATGCACCGCGAATCATTAAAAAAAATTCTAATTGATTGAATAAATGTCAAAAAGGAAAGCTTTGACATTTCATTTTGACACATATACATTTACTTTTTAATTAAAATGTATTGTGAATTACCATTAGAGACAGCAACGTGCTCTGCTCGTTCTTTCAAATTTTTCTAAATTATTCACAATAGTAAAGTGTTTAATTTTCCATAATTTTAACAAACTGATAAAAATATTTAGGTAGATGGAAATATGTTAGTTTTTGCAATATAGTTGTGATTTTAAATGCAAATTAAATTTAAGTTAAATTATACACAGATTTTTTAAAAATCAATTTTGTTTCTACCATAATTCACTTTCGCGGAGAATTGTAAATATTTAATTAATTACTTAATAGTTGACATAAATGCAAGTAAAAAAATATACAAATTTTATTAATTACATGATTTAATAAACAAAAAATTAAATTATAAATAATATAAAATATATCAAATACAAATTTAAATAAAAACTATATTTATTATATAGTTTTATAATAAAAAACTAAAAACGTTCAGAAAAGTGAAAATTATTTTAATAATGTAAGTTTATATTGTATATATATGTCATATACTTCGGTATTTTTCAATTAATTTTTATATTATGTACAAAATAAAAAAAAGGGTATGTCTTTTTAAGTTTGTAAAATAATTTAAAAAAAATAAACTTTATTTAATAATTTGATACTCAATACGATAAAATTAAAAAAAAAACCATGTAAACATAATCAATTCCATTAAACGCTACACACACAAAACTCAAAATTTAAACTCAACCCTGATGTTATCAAAGAAAAAAAAATAAAATAAAAATCTTTCAAACACAAAACACACAATTTAACCTTCAAATGTATAGAATTTTACGGTAACACTTTTTTCTCTAAACTAAAAATGTCAATTTTTCTGTTTGGTTTTTTGTTTTTTTTTTTCATATCAGCAGAATTCTCAATTCAACCAACGGACCATTCTTGAAAAGAATGCAAAAAAAAAAAAATAAATTTTTCTAAAAAGAAGAACCAGTTTTTCATTTCGCGCTCTGTCGAATTCACATTTCATAGTTATTGGATTGGAAAGAATCAAGATAAAAAATTATTACATATTATTAATCCCAATACACAATTAATTTGTATTGAAAATTATTAAATAACAAATACTACCTATTTTTTTTTCAAATTTAATTTATTAAATCTTTTTTTTTAAATAATAATTTGACTTTTATTGTGATTTGTAATTTTTAAAACTAACAATTAAATAAATTTTCAATAATTAAAATTCAAAAATAAAAGAAAAAAAAATAATAAAAAAAAAAGTTTTATTTTTTTTTAGTAATAACGGGAAAATTTTTATTTTTAGTGACAATTTCAGTTTGAAAGAAAGAAAAAGTGTCGATTTAGAACAAAAACAGTAGGAGTAAAAAAATAATAAAACTGTTTTTCGTGCGTTTCAAAAATAATAAGAATTTCTCTCAAAAAAATTTTGTTTTTGTTTTTTTTGTTTTATTTTGACTGTCAAAAAATTCTCATCATAACAAATAATTTCTCCTAGCAGCAACAAAATCATATGAGAAAAATCGAAAACGGAATACAAATTTTCATATACAGAGAAACAACAACAAAAACAACAAAGAATAATTTTGAAATGTCAAAATTTTTTTGTATGGTGTGGTGTTATCTTTTTCTAACATTTAATATTTCTGATTTGAATAACCTGTAAAGGTGAAAGAGATAACCTTATTTTGTTGTGTACTTTGAAATTTTCTTATTACTTTTTTTTTTTTGTTGGCTGCTGTATAAAAAAATGTTAAATGCGTTTTTTGTTCTTATTTTTTGATTTTTTTTTTTTGTTTATTGAGAAAACGAAAATATTAAGAAGTGGTTATCAGTGAAAATAACATTGGCGAGTATAAAAGTTATCAGAAATTTTATTGGAAGCGATAAAAGTACACAAAATAAGCCAATATTTTTTTTTTTTTTATTCTTTAAAGAATTGTTTTTGTGATTTCATTTTTTTTATTTTATTTAAATGTTATAATTTTAACAATTTAAATAAAATTTTATTTTAATAAATTTGTGATTTTGTAATTCAAAAAATTCAGTAAAAAATTCGTGTAAAAAATATTCAGATTTTAAAACAAGGTGGAAAAAAAAAGGAAGTTACTACATAATCGGTTACGACGGGTTGATTTTATACAAAAAGAAAAAAAACAAGAATTTGATGAAAAATATGAAAATGATATAATGAAAAAAAAAACGTGATCTAATTTAAAAAAAAAAAAACAAATTAGTTAATATTTGTCTAATATTTGAATTGGAAAATTTGTGAAATAAAATTTATTAATTTACTAAATTTTATCTTTTTTTGTGTAAACTGTGCTCTGTGTTAAATAAAATTTTAACTTAATTACATATTTTATATCCTAGTTAATTTACTTATATTTTGTTTTGAAAAAGAATAGTTTTTCCATTTTTCCAAGTTTTTCTATTTAAAATTTTTTTTTTTCAATTTTTCAGGTTACAAAAATATTACGTATTTTAATTTTAATTTTAATTTAAAAAAAAAAAATATATAATTTGTATATGAGTTACCATTTTAAAGTGATTTAAAAAATTAAAATATTAAAATTTTTTTATTTTATTTATGTAATAACTACGACCTACCCTCTAATAACAAAATAAGAAAAAAAAAATAAAAATCGTGAAAATTCGATTTTCATAAAATAAAAAAAAAATAAAACAGTTTTGTTAAATACAAACAAAGGTGTTTAATAAATACATATACACATACATATACAAATTTAATATAAAAAAGAAAATTATTATTATTTTTGTTTTTCTTTTACTCTCTCATATTTTCTTTTTATTGTTGTTGTTGTTATTATTTTCTTTTTTTTTAATATTAAAAAAATTTTCTCTGAGTAAAAAAAAAAAAAGAAAACTTTTGTTATCCTTTTTTTTTTTTAATTTTGTTGTTTTTCTTATTATTTTGACTACCTAAATTTTTTTTACAAGTTATTTTCTAGTTTTTTTTTTTTTATTAGTTTTTATTATAATAATAGTTATTATTATTATTATTACTTTATTATTGGGTAGTTATTTTTAAGTGCTATAAAAAAATATAAAAAAAAATAAAAAAAAAATACAATTGAATTATTTCTTTTCTGTTTATTTTCTTATTGTTATTTTTAATTTTCCTTTCATTTTTCTTTTGAATTTTCCAATTACTTTCTATTCTGTTTTTTAATTTTATTGAATATTTTTTTTTTAATTTTGAAGTGAAATAAAATTTAAGTTAGTAGTTAACTACTTATTTAAAAAAAAAAATTAAAAAAGTTTTAAAATATAATACCTATATAGAATTTTATTTAAAGTTATATAAATTATATAACTCTTATATAATATATTAAAACTAAATACTAACAACAAACAAAAAAAAAAAAAAAGCCGACAACAACAAATAACATAATATATGGAGCGATTACCAGAATATTTACGAGATACTGTGGATTGGCTAATGGGGTAAGTTTTAGAAAAAATTGTAATATGGACTATATTTTGAGAATTTTCAGTTTTCTTTTGTGGAAACTTTTAAGTTAATATTTTATTAATTAATTAACTTAATATAATTATGAATTATGGCTTAGTGATTAATAATATTATAAAACTTACTATTAATATTATTTTATTAAATAAGCTAATACCTATATGCTTTTGTTTAAGGATAAGTCTTTCAATTAATTTACTGGGGCTATTATTATTTACTTTAAATTTATTTATAGTTTATGTAGGTACCTTACCTATTTATACTTGGGTCAAAAAGTTATAAGGATTTGAAACATGTGTCTAGAAAGTAGAATTTGTACTTAATTTAAGGAAATCTAGTTACTTAGATTTATATATTTATTTAAAAATACAAGATAAAAAACCTACTCAAGTAATGGATAATATTATACCACTAATATACATAACCATTCTTTAACTCTAATGTAAAATCGTATTTTATATGTTATGTAAGAGATACAAAAATATAAATTTAAAACATTACTTGGATAAGTGCTTGCATTTGTTAAAAATTTATAGGATATTTAAATGGAAGATTTGGTTTGGATTTTAAATAGTAATACTATTTTTTAAGGGTTTTTTTATTTGATCTTTTAATTCGTTCTTTTTCTAAGTGCAAGGAAGTCTATTTTTTTTAGGAACTAGAAGGCGATGATTAAAAAAAACCTTGTTCACGATTTTGAAACACAGACAAAATAAAAATAAGTCTCAAAAGAATATCTTAATTATTAAGAGCCCCGTTTTAAGACGAACTTATACAATCGATTTTTTTTTTTAATTTTCATATCTATGTTAAATTCTAATACAAAATTGTTAAGTAAGTTGTAACTTTTTTTTTTATCTAAAACAGCAAATAGATAACTATACCTATATAAAAATTCGAGAAAAGGGGAATACCCTAATTTTGTACCTAAATTAAAAAAACCAAAGTTTCTGAAAAACCATTTTTAAAATACCAATTTATAAATAATAACATCGGATTTTTTGAACTAGGAGGGATTTTGCAGATCCGGTTATTAAATAAGGGTTATCTCCTTTTCCAGAAAAAACAGATATGAGAATTAAATTATCAGGATCAGAATTTTAATAGTTAGCTTAGCAAAGATTTGCAAACGGTAGACCCATTATTTTATATTCTTTATTATTAAGCAGTTAGGACTAGAAAATTTAAGACTGTTTTAAAATTACCTTTTTCTAGAATTTTTTTTATACGCGAGTTTATGAATTTATTACTATGCTAAATAAAAAATAAGGCCAATTCTTCTTTATACAATTTTTAGAATTACTCCTTCTCCTTCTTTTGATAAAAAAAAAAAACAGAATCGACTAACCTTATTTCATTTATTCAAGTTTTTGAACATTTTTTAAATAATGGTTCGAATGTCTTTATAGTTTTTGGTAATAAGTATTTGTTATTTCGTTCGTCTTTCTTTCATCTTCCTAAAATTAGTGCGTAAGTAGTTATGTCCTTAAAGGTAATTTTTATATTTAACTATTGAATATTTGAATTCATAGTTATATAGATTTAAATTTTAAATCGTTCTTAAAACTTATATAACTATAAGTACAATACTTTCTTTTGTAAGTATGTTCTAAAAAATCGTATATTGTTTTTTTTGAAGTACTTATTTATTGAACAATAAAAGGAATTTGAAATAAGAATTGTGTTAGAAGTTTTGATACTGTAGTATTTTTTTGAATATGACTTCAAAGGAAAACCCGAAAAATAAAGGGACAAATATAGAAGTAACTATAGATTAGAAATAGACTTAAGTAGTTATACTTATCTATAGTTATTATAAGATATTATATAAGTATTTGCTCTAAATATTAGAACATAGTAACTATGTGTAGTTTAGTATAGTTTAAAGTGATATCCTGTTCTATATATTTTGTTTTATTATATATTTTCCAAAATATATATAATATTATATAAATATCTAATAGCGTGCCTTACAAAATTATTTTAAAAATTAATAAATTTATAAACAAAATAAAAAAAAACTTAACTAAAATTGGTTTACATTTTTTTACATATTTGTGTGACGTGCTCCACACAGTGTTCTTTCATATAAAGAATGAAATAAAGTTTTTTCGAATTGTAAAGGAAATGCATGACTATAAGTCTAGCTAGTGTTATACATTCATAATACACCTGTCATTAATACTTACTATTTATTATTTTATATTATTAAGAATTTAATTTGGTTTTTTTCTTATATTTTGAGGAAAAATGAAAAAAAAAAAACAAAACACAGCAAAACTTTTAATGGGATATTTTTAGATACTTAAAGTAGGACAAAAATTTTTTCATTTTAGTTTTTTGTTATTTTCTTTTAATATTTATGTTCATTTTCATTTCAATTTTATTTATTTGGGATTTTTTTTTCTTTTAAAATAAGTTTTATTAGAAAAAAAAAAAAAATCTAAAATAGCAAAAAAAAAACATATAGGTATTATTCTAATTTTGTAAAAATGATGAAAATGTACTGTTAGTGTTTATTTTTAATAATATTTGAAATTAGATTAAGTTGAGTGAATTTATTTTGTAGTTTTTTTTTTTTTTTTAACTTATTTTCAATTAAAATATGATGAGAAAAATGTAGAACATTTTTTATAATTTTTTGATATTTTTAGATGTACTTGGGTATTTGGGAGAGCGCAAGTGAAATTTACATTTACATTTATATTAATTGAAAATACATTAATATAGAAATAAAATTAAACAAAATTGACCAGATTCTGAAAAATTTTATTAAGTTAATATGTAATTTTGTTGATTTGTTTAAGATAGATATAAAATGGTACATACTAAGTTAATACTAAGTCAAAATTTAAAATTGCACTTAATTAATAATTTGGAAAATGATTGAATTCGTATCAAATTGATATTTGAGCGCATTTTGGAACAGATTTAAATTATTGGACATATTAGTTATATTCTTATAATTAGTGGGATCTTAAAGGGAAATTAAGCGTAAGGCCAGGGTTTGAATCCCATTAAAAGTTAAAAAGCTTTTATCTGATTTTCGACTCGACTCAGCTACCATTCGTTTTATTGGGTTCACATTAAAGGCACAATCAATAATTAATAAATATATATCTTTAATAAAAAATACATTAATATAACAATATAATCAAATGCAAAATATATTCAAATAATTTAATTAAATAATATAACTCACAGATATAGAATACCATTTCACTTAAAAACAAAATTTTACAATATAATAAAAATAGAATTGAAATAGAAGTGTTTAACTATTGAAAATCTAAGACTAAGACGTTTGAGCATGTTATAATGCCTAAGACTATTTCATGTTTCAATTGTATGTCGAATTCATTAAGATAAATTCTAATAATACGAATATAATGTAACTACCTGTTCTAATATGTACCTATGGTATAGACAGGCTATTAGCCAAAAAATTCTACATAAGATATTACTAGGCCGTACATGAGGCTTATATTAGGTCATGCAGAGCGGCTAAGATTCTATTTCGATGATATCAGAATTAAAAGGGAAAACCAGTTCAAAATTTTGTTTACACTTTATTTGAATTTGAGATTTGAACGCGGACTCCTTGAATGAAAAGTTAACACTCTTAACTCTCAGCTTGGGTGGCTGTATAATTTAAATAGTATAACTAAATGTTTCTTCCTATAATTCGATGCTAAATTTAAAATATGCCAAATCAAACTAGTTAATTAAGTCCTTATTATTATATTTGAATATTTACTGAATACTTATTTATTTAAAAAGAGAACAAAAGAGTTCCACATTGGTCTATTCTAGTTTTTTGTAAACTTATTTGGAGTTAAATAATCTAATTAGAACTATATATAAGTATATATAAGTATATATACTTACTTTAATAACTAAGCCTTTAGTACTTAAACATAATTCCAAATTTTTTATCTACTTATATAAGTTTGATATAAGAATTTAGTAATAGTGGCAATAAGTTCTAAAAATGCATCCTAGACTCGACATCATCATTCAAAAATTACTTAGTTATGGAAAACAACTGAACTAAATTTTAGAGAAATGAAGAAAATATGAGAATACATGAAGTACTTAATTACTTTATAAAAATGATTACTTTATAACAATTTTATGTAAATGATGTCACAAAATAAAATTGCTTTTATGGTAACTCTACTCCCCAGTATATCAAATATCAATAAGTAGTTCTTATTTATAAATAATTAAATTTATCAAAATTTTGCTTCATTCAAATTTAAACTATTTAGTTATAGTTATAATTAATTGAAACATACTTCCATAACAAATTTTCTATGATTAAATTTAATTATTGTAATTGACAGGTTTTTAAAAAGTAAAATTAAATTTTCCAATTAATAAAATTTTGTATATTTATAAACTCTCTTTGTTTTGGGAAAAATTTCATTTAAAATGTGTTTTCGACAGTGAAATTATAATTTTTAGTAATATTTAAATGGATTAAACATGTTCTGATTTGTACTTAGTTACTTATAACGAAATTAATTATAATTAGGTACTTTTTTAGAAATTCTATTCCATTGTATTTTTTCATAAATTCTATTCAATTCTATTCCATTTATATTTAAATATATTTTTCAAAAGAATTAAGTAGACAATGAGAATTAGTTTGCTCGGATTTATTAAAAATTTTCTAATTGTTTTTGAGAAGAATTGTTGATGTTGTGCATTTAATTAAATTTGGAATAAGTACTTAATGTTAATTAAATAATTTTTATGAAATTCATATAAACTTTTTAAAAATTTCAATTACTTTGTTAAGTATATTACAATTTAAATTTTTGTGATCTAAATATACTTCTGAAAGAATGGAGTTAATATTCTTATAGAGATTTATAGAGATCACATTTACCACTTTTCCACATTTAATTATTTTGTCCAATTTGTTTTTCTAAGGGAGGAAAAAAACCTTAAACCCCCCAGTAGTGGGAGTATTCTAATTAAAAAAAAAAATCTATCCCTCCATATTCAAAATCACGGGATAAACTCCCAACCTGCTTGCGCAGTATACTTAATAGCTGAGGAGTAAATATGAGATATTGAGACATAAGTAAATGTTCATAAAGGGTTGAATAAGAAACCCAGAAGGATGAATTTCAATTTCTTAAATTTTATTAAGTAAAGTAAGTATGAGGAAATATATATGGGGTAATGTGTTCCGAAATTTGGAGGTACGATTTATAAAAGAGTTCCTATTAAGAGCTTCAGTTCGAACAACCTCTATAAAAATGAGATTGAGCTGTACAGCGTGTATGTTAAACGTGTTTGATTTGTTTAGTTACTTATAACGAAATTAATTATAATTAGGTACTTTTTAGATTCCTTTAAGGAGTATATAAGGCATTCACCAAGTCTATTTAGACTAGGTTTCAGTTTCTTTAATTGTTATATTCAATAAGCCGTTGACTACTCCGCTGTAGCTATTGTATAAAATTATGAATACGCATATGTTAGTTTTGTGCGCCATCTATTATCTTACACAAAAGTTACTTATATATTTTATTATAAAGTATATATTTTATTTTTACAAATCTTACTTTATATTAAGATGTAAACTATTACGATATAATTATACAATTATCTTACGATATTTTTTTATTAGTTATGATCTAACCGGGGTTTGAACCCGGGACCTTACACATTAAGGGGGGCGTCTTTATTACTACGCCATTGGTCAGATGAAGTATTGCCTATAGTAGATGTTTATAGAACAGACAAATAGGTCATATAATTTGCCGGTGACTTAATAATTTAAATTATATAATTATAACATTGGATAAAGATTAATGTACTAATTTGATACTTAGTTTAGTATTATATAACGTTATAACATTTGTTCTAAATCTATTCTTAATATTTCTATCTATCTAAAAATAATAAAATTAACAAATTGAGGGGTTTCCCTATTTTTTCTAGAATTTTCTGAATATAATTTTTTAATATATATATATACATATTTAAAAATATAAAAAACCAATACTTATGTTTAACTACTTATCTAAATCCAAAAAAAAGTGATTGATTACTTATCATAATTGACATATGAGAATATGAGAAATTTCAATTTAAAGCAACTTGTTAAAGTACTTATGCATATGTAGATTGGGGTCAGTAATTAATTACAAATATTCTAGTTGAATATTTTGACAAACAAAATGAAGTAAAGGATACATTATAAGTAGTATGAAATAAAATATCACAATTAACTTATAATACTTAAATATAATAAAAATAATATCTGGATCAATATTTCTACAATAATTGATTTTCAATTTATTTTAAATAAAGTACTTTAATTACGAGTATTTCAGTTTTATTTAACTAAGTATTCAAAAAATCAATTAAGTTCTAACTTATTTGTTTACTATTAAAAATTTAATTGATAACATAAAAACTATTGTTATAACAATTAAATTTTGTGTTATATAAGTATATTTACATGGTTTTTTTTACAATATTTTACTTTTTTATTAGAAAATATAATAAAAATTCAAAAATTAAATATGTAATAACTATGTAAGTATTTGATTAAATTGGAATAAAATAACAAATGAAAATATAAAGAAAAATGGTAAGAATTCAGGGCTTTATAACATTTTTAAAATAAAAGAACCGTTATTTTTAATTTAATATGTTATTTAAGTATTTGATTTATAAAAATATCCCCCAAACCCCTGCTAAACGAATCGCGGGAACCCTGATTTTGTATCAATCTCAGAAATATTTTCTAACTTTTTTTCATAAATAATATCTCAGCAACAAAGGCTTAAATATATGGACTTTTTTCCTTTATTTTTGGAGTTTTTTTAATCTAAAGTGTATTTTGGGGGCTTTTTGCATATAAAAAGAGTGCCCAAAATTGAGGACTTTTTTCGTACAGCCGTTTTAAACTTATCATTATTTCCCTAATTTTTTAATATAAATGTTTTTTTGAGTTTTTCGAATTTTTGAAAGTTCTCTAGATTAAATGTTTAGTCTGGATCCACTGTGGCGCTCTACAGGGACAGAATAAAAGAATAAACCAGCTTTGGTTTTAAGGATTATAAATGTAAATAAGTAGCTATAAGAGTCCAGATTAATATCCAAATAAATATTAAATCTTTTGGCTTTGGAAAGATTTTACGAAAATTAATTAAAATTTAATATTGTACAAAAAATAATTAAAATTAAAATTTATAAGTATACTTAAGTAAAGTTATTATAAGGGCCGCCGATGGTAAATGGGTGAGCATTTGACTTGCTAACCGAGGGGTGCCGGTTCGATTCTCGTTCGGGTCATGAATTTTTTTAATTTAAGAAAAATTATTGCAAAATAATTTTTTACAAATCTCCATGGCGACCAAATGTAATTAAAAATTTACAGATATATAAAATAAACAAAATAAATAATATTACTTATAAATTCATAGAAAATATTGAAAGTGGGTGCACAATAGGCCACAAGAGCTACGTGTTAGGATGGCACACAACAAAGTGACTTTAGAATTTGATCCAGAAACAGGATATTTTCATAGTTAAGTATTTATGCGAGATTTTGAATTAGGACGGAGACCTAAAAAGCAAAAGAAATATATATATATAATTAATAATTTAGTTATTCAAAAAATTAATAAATTATACATTTATAAAAGATAGTCACGAACCTATCATTTATTTATAGTTAGATAACTCTGATTTAAATAACCAAAATTTGGGTAAATAAAATGTTTTAAAAATAAGAAAATCAATAAAAATATTAATAACTACATACTTAAATAATATTTATATTACTCTTATTAGTATATTTCATTTGTAAAAATTTATTGTACCATTGTTTAAAAGAAAAATCAATAATATAAAACACGATTGTAATTTAGATTTCAAAGAATTTAGTTAAGTAACTACTTATATAAGTATAACTATAAATGTTTCTAATAAATTTTATATTTTATTTATCTAAAGGTTATATCTAAAGGTTATGTAAGGTAAAAGTATATATATATATATATGTATACATATATAGGTAAATAATGTAACTAAAATATAACTAAATATTGTTTATTTATTATTAATATAAATTTACTTTTTTTTTTTGGAAATAATTATATTTATAGTTTAAGGTTTTAAATTAGATTCAAATATTTATTCTAAATAATAAATTATTTACACAAGAATATTAAATTTTTTAAATAAAATAATTGCTTTTATATGTGTTAAATGTTATATATTTAGATTTTAATTACGTCAGAAATTTTTTAAAGAAAATTTTGATCCTTGGAAAATATTGACTCCTTTGAAAATTCATCAAAAATATGTTTCCGATTAGTTGATAGCTAAGTGATTGTGCAAAGTTGTTTTATGTAAACTTTTTTTAAGTTAGTTGCTATATACATATATATACAAGTTTCTCAAAAAATCAACAAAATGTGGTTTTGTTTTAAAACCTTGAACCCAATATTTTAAACGCTTATAACTAGTTGTAAATTATTTAACAAGTTTTATAATATAATAAATATATTTTTTATTTGTTTTTTTATTTTTTTACGTGTTGGAAATTTTGAATAAGTACAGTATGGTGTTTAAATTATTTAGTATAATAAGCAGGACCTGAAGATATGATCCAGATCCCAGACTGATAAAACAGATCCCAGTTAAAATAAATTAGAATTATAATATAATTGTTAAAAATATTTTATGGAAATTCTTAATGCACATTTAAATTAAAATTTTTTAATACTGTTATATCATCAGTGGCGTAGGGTTAGGATATTTTCAATCGAAAAGTCTCAGATTCAAATTTTGGTAAAAAAAATATGATTTGTAAAACTCCACTTCGCCTGCACTACGCCCCTATACCTAAAATGGAACGGTTGAATCACTTGCTTTTCGAATTGTATTCAGCAGGGGAATACTTTACAATAATCATTATTTTCTATTTAATGAAAAAAGTGCCCAAACGATAGCGTATTTTGGTAATAAATATTATTCTGCGCAGTTCGATTAGTTTCTAATTTACAATGTGAGCACATTTAAGACATATGTTCAAAATTTCTTTTTATTCTTTTATAATACTTTTAAGGATTGTGTCTTTTGCGAATTGAATTTAGGTGAAATTGTATGCTCACCTTTTGTTTTGTTTTACAATATTTGGTCATTCATTAAAAAAATGTCTTGTCATTGTTTTGATTATAAAAACTTATTTCAAATATTTGAATCAAGTTATAATTACATTTTTCAAAATAAAATTATTCTGCTGAAAAAGAAAATTAATTTAATAAATTTTTACTATAATTTGCTTATTTTTGTTTTTGCAAAAGAAACTTATATTAAGTAGAGAGTAATAAAAACTTATAAAAATACATTCAAATGTTTGATTAATAAATATACAAACATATATACGTAATGATTGTTTACAAATATTAATTCTCATTAACCTGTAATCAATGAAAAACTTGAAGGTTATATAAGTCTATACTATACATATGTATAGTAGTAGTTTGTATATAAATTTATTTATGTAATATTATATATATGTAAGTATATAGGTGTCAAAAGAAACTCAATAAAACTAAACTAATAATGTTGAAAAGTCATGAAAAAATGAATATTGCGCGTTATTTTCAATTGAAACTGTAAAATAAACTGTAAAAAGTTTTTCTTTTTCAATTTATTTATTATATAAAAACTCTTTTTTAATTTTTATGATTAATAGAGTTACCATTGTATTTAAATTTTTGTATTTATATTCATCATCATTTAGCACGACAGCCCTAGATGGGCTTTGGCCTTCCTCATACTTCTCTGTCTTGAGCAACATCTTTCCTAACACTTTTGCATCGTTTTCGACGTTGTCTGTCCACCTTGCTCTGGTGGTATAAGGAGTACTTGTTAAGCATTTATACTGTGAGCCATTTTCCTTGATTCGTGCAACGTAACCGGCCCATCTTAATTTTTGAGATTTTACAAAACAAACTATATTCTCTTGTCTTATCATCTCTCTTGTTTTGGTAGGACTTTGTGAAAATATTGCCTTCTTTATCCATTTCTTCCATAGCATTTTGTAAGAGCATGTTGAATATTAATTTAGATAGAGCATCTCCTTGTCTCACACCACTCTTCACTGCAAAATTTATATTTATACTTAATTATATTAAATCTCTATTAAAAAATTTTAATTTTAACTGTTTTCGGTCGGTCGATAACGCTCAAATCTTTAATTGATTTCAAAAGGACGAATACCTTTGTTTAATAATTATTTTTTTAGAATTGTTTAAAATTCTGTGCAGGACTTTAACTTGCATTCCCTTTACTGAAGCATCATGTTTTTAGCAATTTAGTTACCTAGGATCTAAAAAATAAGGCTTTATTTTTGTTTGAAAGAATTTTGACAAATATTGCATACTTTTAGGTTTCTTGATTTTTCTTTGATCGTTATTCTTTAAATTGTTTGATTAATTTAAATGAGAATAAATTGGAAATATAAGATCCAATGTATTTTATCTATGTTTAATTTTATTTATATTTTTTTTTGATTAAACTCTGGTAACCCTGTCATTTGTATAAGTAGTTACAAATGAAAATAAATATTTATTTTATTTTTATTAAAAATAGCCTAGATGATCTCATAGGCCATTTGATTATATCCTATATTTGTAAGGCATTTTTGCATTTTATAGTAACTATTAATGAGTAAAAAAAAAGTAAAACAAATAAAAAGAGCAAAAACAACAAAACTAGAACATGACTATAATATCCTTTTTTTTTACTATTTTATATATTGAAGATTAAATATTATCAACAATAGATTCTAATGAAAAAATAGGATGTTAAAATAATTTTTGTTTTTCTTTTTTTTTTTCTAGTAATTTATTTTATATTATTTATATTTTCTATTGTATATATATAAGTATATATATATTTATATAGATACTTTGTAATAAATACTTAATTTATGTATAACAACTTAACTATATAAATATTGATTTGAATAAATTGAGTGGGCGCAAACAGTATTAGTCATAAAAGTATAGTTTAAATTTTTATTTAAGTACTTATTATAAACTTTTGTATTAAGTACTAACAATTACTCTAAGGTACTGCTAATTAGTGTTATATTTAATGTAAGGTATAATTCACTTAAGTATATATTTTTCAATGTAAGTTATAAAATTCACTGTTATAATATATGCGAAATGCAATGAATTACTTACATGTTAGTGATTAAATTACAAAATTAAAAAAAACAATATTAGTGGGTACTTAGTACTGTACTTTCAGCTAGTTAGTATTTTGTTTTTAAATTAACGGAGAAGAAAAGTATGGCATGGACACAGACTCGGCGGTACGAAAAATATGCCC
>OY720443.1:45793484-46141043 GCA_963082915.1 Dolichopus griseipennis | reverse complement strand
AGGTATTCAAATTACAGGTGTTTATAAATTGGAAATTCTTCGTTTATAATCCCCTACAGCATTGAATTTGAGAGCCATACTAAAAAGGTTGCTTAAAGGACTCAGATAAGATAAAAACCTATATATCAAGAGATCAAATCGTTCGCTATTTACAAGGGGTCAAGAATTTAGCAATAAATTGAGCTTTATATACGGTAAATTAAAGTACCATATAAAACATCTTTAGCTTGCCGTCCAGATACACTTGAATAGGCCATGGAAATTGACCTTATAGAACTTTTGTTATAATATAAAAAGATAGGAATTTAAATATTGGGCTTTTCTGAACTTAGACAGGCTTTAAAGCTCCGTAACTCGGTAGCTCCATACAGAAAAAATTTCTTCCTTGAACTTTACTTGTTTGCAATACCTATACCGTTAGTTAAAATTTTTTTTTTTTTTTTTTTATTTTTAAACAGTGTGAATGTGTTGTTAATACACGGACGCACGAACAAACGAAGTGAAACTATGCTTGCACATTTTTTCAATAATTTTTGAAAATGTACTAAAAAAAGGGAAAAAACCGACCGTTCTTTCTTCGGATCCATGCTCAAACTCATATTTGATCCAAACTTTAATTTAAGCTACGGTAAAATTACAAAAAATTTACATATAAAACTGTACTTAGTAAAATTTTGACATTTTTTAAATCGCTCCAACAACGACATTGACATTTACTCTACTTTGTTTTTTATTAAAAGTTATTCCATCTTCCATCTGTCAAAATTAACTACCACCACTCCTTTGATATCTTGGAAATATATTTCATTTTAGAATAATTATAATTGGAAGTTACTCCTTAGATAATAAAATAAATAACTACATACATTTAATTATTATTACTAACTACATATTTGTTTGTGTATATTTCAAAAAAAATTCAATTCATTGTTAAATGTCAAATTCCGGATCAAATTTAACTTAATCGTGCGTTTATTTTGAAAACAAAAAATCAAAGTGTAGGTAAATATGTCTTTTCTATAATATTTAGACAAAATCTTTGATACTTAAACTAAATACTAATTAGTTCTTTTCAGAATTTTGTTATTGTAATTATTGTTAAATGTTGCCAGCATGTTTCTACTAAAAACCCACCTTTTTGAAGCTTAACTGATAAGTTTATACAAAAAAAAAAAATACCCAAATTTTAAAAAGCACACGTTCTATTTAAAAAAAAAGTTTGTGTTCGTTAAAGAAACGCGTTGATTTTTAAAAAAAAACCTTTTTTTGAATTGCGCATGATTACAAATTAATTTTTTTTTTATTTATTTTATATGTAGATATGTGTATAATGTATATATATACTGTTAAATGTACATAAATATTCATTCTTCATTGATGGTCATTGTTTACTTATCAAAAATATTTTTTTCTTTTTTTTTTTTGTCTTTTCCACTCATTAGTTATTTTTAGCCAATCGTCATTTAACACGCATTTAACGATATTCGTTAATTATATTTTATATATAGATATATATATATATATGTACAATTATATATATATATATATTATTTTTTAAATATATTTCATTGACTTTAACACGCTTAAAAAACGATTTAAAAGTAAAAAAAAACAAGTGATGAAAAAAAACCGAGGGCTTTTAAAAAAGCACATTTTCAAAATTATATTGTATTACATACTGAGTTTAACTTTCGAAATATATACCGTGGTGACTAAGTTACTGCTTACTTTTAAAATTTACTGCTAACAGTAAATTTTTTATTTTAAAGTTCTAATAGCCCTTCAATGGGGAAGATTGCCAAATTTCTCAAGAATCTAACTTCAACTTTATTTTAGTACCGTATGGTAACCCTATACATTTAGGCAACATATTTTTGTAAAGTCTATTACAGCAGCTCTCTAATATCGTTTTTCGATTGAAAATAAACCTAACAGAACCCTTGTTATATCAATTTATATATAGGGCTTTTTTGGAAATTTCAGGGGCTGTAACTTCGTCACCCTTCAAAATTAAGAAAAACCTTTGACACATGTTGAAATATAGTTATAGGGCTTTGAATTTTGTCTATCACTAAAAAAAAATTTGGACAGGTATTCAAGTTACAGGTGTTTAAAAATAGCAAAATTTCAATTTTGGAGCCCTTATAGCTCCTAAATAGGGGGCTTCACAAAAAAATTTTGTTAACCTACTCCTACTAATTTCTGATTATCTAACTTCTCCCAAAATTTTAAGACCCTAGCTTGAACTGTTCAGAAGATATGTGTGGCCAAAAATTTTGCGAAAATTGAGTTTTGCGTAATGTTAAATTCTAGTACCGTATGGCAACCCTAAACATTTGCCTTTTAAAAATTTATAAAGTTTATGAAACCAGCTATGATTTGCCGTTTTCAGATTGAAAATATGTGTAACAGAACTCTTGTTATAAAAATTTAAATATAGGGCTTTTTCCAACTTTGGGGGGCTGTAGCCCTGTAACAGGTGGGGCTACAGAAAAAAATTCTTCTACGAAATTATTTTTTTTGCAAAAACTACCCATGGTTAAAATTTCTTTTCTCTATTTCAAACGGTGTAAAAGTTTTTGTAAACATACGGACGGACGGACGGACGGACAGAGTGAAGCTATATAGGCACATTTTTACAAAATTTTTTGAAAATGTGCTAAAAAGTAGGAAATAATGTGATAGAAAGAGATAGAAAAAATTAAAAGAAATTAAATAACTGCTGTGACGACGATTACGCGTTAGTAATTTTTTAAGCGTTTTTTATTAGTTTTATGTTTTTGGGTTTTTTTTTGTGTTTCGACCAGTTAAATGATTTTAAAAAGGTTTGTTTTTTTTTCGTAAAATTGTTAAACGTTTGAGAATTGGTACAGATCAAGTTTAGAAAATTCGGTAAAAAAAGTTTAAAGTTTTGAAAAGTAAAAAAAAAAACTGACCGAAGAATAAAAATCAATATATAGGTACTTAAATAATAAAACGATGACTTTTCAACTTTATTTATTAGATTTTTATTAATACGTGATTTGTTGGTTTTTTTTAATACATACTACATACATACATAATATTTGAATAAAGCGTTTTAAATCATTTATGCGTTTAGTTTTTTTTGGTGTGTCAGTGTAGTTTTTTTTTTCTTCTTTGTAATTTCGAGTCTCGAATTTTTTTTTTCGTATTCAGTTTTGTTCGAACATTTTAAAGTGTTTAAAAATTTTTTCGAATGGAGATTTAAATATAATATGTATGTAGGTATAGTATCAATGGCATTGGTTGAATTGCTAATTAATTTGATGGGGTTTCTCGCAGTATTAAAAATACCTATTTTTTTGTTTAATTTTAAAAAAACTTCTTGATTTTTTTTTTTAGTTGAAGCGTGTTTTTGTAATTCGTAAAAAGTTTTTGTTTTTTTTTTTTTAGGTTTTGGTAAATTAATTAAGAAAATTAATATTAAAAAAAATATATAAACTTTAAATAGAAAAGTAATTGGCTTCCTTAAATTTTTTTTTTGTAAAATTTACTTTTGTTAAGTAAAAAAAATGGCTATGGTTTATTTGTTACATGATGCGTATAGGTCAAGGTTTCTGATGTTTAAAAAAGTTTTAAAATTAAAAAAAAATTTAAATTAATTTTATATAGGTAGATACTTAGGTAGGTACTTATATTAGTATGAACGCGGTGATTTATTGAAAGTTTATTTAAGTCTTACGTAATGGTAGCTAGGTAATTAAAGAATAATATTTTTTTTTATTATAAATTTAGATTTAATAAAAAAAATATTAAGAAAAATTAAAAGTTTTTAGCGATTTAATTGAATTTAATGAACTTAAATTATGTCCGGAGAAGATTCCTTTGCTGTATAGAAGTTTTTTAATAAATTTTTATTGTATAGTTCGTTTAAATAGGTTTGTACATTATGCATCAGCAAGGCCATAGACACGAGGCAACACTATAGTTGAGGTCAAATGTTTTATGATTCAACCTTTGATTTGTCATCAGTTTTTGTTAAAAAAATCTATTGAATTGCAAATAATGTCTTAAATCAAATTCTTAAGAGAAAATTCTTATTAAAATTCTACATATAATGGAGTCCAATTATTTAGAAGCACAAATGGGGCTAATAATTAGAAGTGTAATAATTATAAGTGTAACAATATTAAGAAACATTGTAAGTTTAGACTAAGTGGCTCCATTGTATAATTAACAGTTTTGAAATCGATCGAACATTAGACCTGTGAAAGACTCCCTGCGAAATAAAGTTATTTTCCAAAGGTTGCAATTTTTCATTGGTAAATACGAAATTCGACCCCAGGGTGTTATCCCTCTATTCCTATATATATATATTTATATATTTGTAGATCAGATTCTGATTTAGCAGAGATTTTAAATTTTGGTTCAAAATTCTGGAAAAGGCAAACACCTACCCTGTTTTTGAATCTAACTCTATAAGACACCATAGAGTTAGATTCTAATCATATATGAGAAGTACATATATGAAAAGTAACATCATTTATATATGAGAAGTAACATTCCGGCGGGAGCTTTCATTCGCAATGTCATATTTTACGAATCTTATAATATAGAATTTTATACATAGTTGTTCTAGTATAAAAAAGTTTTTTATTAGCTTAAAATAATAAATTTTATGACAAATTAATAACGTTTCAATAAACTTTAATGATATTTTGTATTATTCATAAAAATCTTTTTATTTTAGTAGTTAAAACTTTTATAAGAAATACTTTGTAAACAATTGTACAATGTGATGGCAAATTATTAGGGATAGTTCAGTTTTCTAAAATTTAGGAATTTGGATGATTTTGTGATAAAAATAATTTTATTTTATATAAATACTAAATACATTTCTTGTCTCTATGGTTACTACAATTTTAAAAATTTCAAAAATATAACACTTTTTCTTTCTTTAATTAAATAAATTCCCTAGTTTTAACAAAATAATATATATTAGTTAAACTGTGTATTTGATTTGTATCGAGAAACTATATATATATATTAAATTACAAATTTTACACGGACTCGTAGAGATGGTCAAACATCCCGTAAGTATTATGGTGGAGTCCCTATTAGTTTGGAAAGGCACGTGGAGATTATACATCGTCAATTACATCGAGATTATACAATGAGGCAAAACCAGTAAAGGCAATTTTAGAAAAACGGTTTTCACCTTAGGTCGCAGAATGGTTTTCTGATTCTGAGCGGTATCTATTTTTCCACGGCTCGGCTTCCTGCCATAAAGCCAAAAAATGTGACTTAATTCTTGACTGCAAAAACCTAAAATCTATGTATTAGAATTAATACCGATGCCAAGTCGGTTTCTCCGATAAACTGCATAAAGTGAAAAAGATAGTCTATCAAAAAAAATTTTCAGCATTTTATATAAGATGTATGTATTTCTTAGAACCAAGCTGTACATTTTTTTCACAGGTCCTATCCTAAAGTTTGGTTCAAAGGATTGAGGTTTTGGTATGTTGAAGCTCATACTACCTAAAGGAACTGTACACAGAGATCCCACAGGTGATTTTCAAAGTTTTCCTCGTAAAAACAAAAAAAAAAAAAATTGAGAACATAAATTAATTACAATCGCATTTGAGCTAGTAAAGCAAACAATTAATGCTATAGACAATTATTTTGAATTTTCATGAGATATTTCTAATACTAGTGTGTGGGTGTTATTTTCTACACCAGTTCTTCTATGACCAAACCAATGACAATATTTACTGTTTTTAAAAAATATACTGGATTTAAATTACAGCATAAAATATATAAAAATTATAACTATATAATTCAAAAGCTGTACCTTTCATTGTATTTAATAATAGGGTTAATAGCCCTATTAAATTTTGTTACGGATTGTTAAAAAAAAACGCACTAAATTTTATGTCAAATTATTGATTTCGCTTTAATTTATAATTGAAAAACCATTTTTTTTTATTTTGTATAATAAAATTCACAACAAAGTTGCTATTAGATTCAAAAATTAAAATATTTTTGAATTTTTAATATAAATAGCAATTTTATGTATTAGAAAACAAGTTAGTGTACAAAAATAAGGGCTTTAAAAGGGCACATTTTAGAAATAAAAAAAATATGTTATAGAATCTCTTAATATTTGGCTTCATTTATTAAACAATACAAGTACAGGTAGATAAAATATAAGTGCAGGCAAGTACAGTTTGCTTCTACCGATAAGGATACCAAAGGAGATAACAACTCCCTATGAAACGAGATGCCAACTCCCAATTGAAATAAATTTTATTTAATTAAAAAAAATTATGGAAACAAATATAAACATATAAAGCTTAAATTTAAATATTTGCATTTTAATTGTAAATATTTTTCATAAAGGACAGGGTGCCTAAAATTATCAAACTTAAAAAATGTTTAATCCCTTGTTATAACTTCTAATTTTAAATATGGTTTTATTGATAATTTATGATATTTTACTTAATTAAACTAATAAGTATTAAAAATAGGGTGTCAAGTAATATGTAACTTTATGTTTTGACATAACGGTAATTTTAAATATTGGCTTTTTAAAAATTTGTACTATTTTTTCTTAATTTAAATAATGTAAAATATAAGTTATTCAAAAATTGAACTTTTTCTAACTTTTAAAATAGCCCTACCCTGCTTAGCGTGGAACTGTATCTCACAAATGGCGTAATGATTCAGACGCCGATATTCAAAGTGGGAGAAATCTGGTTCAAATCCCATTAAATAGTTTATATCGTAATATAAATTATGAAATATAAAAAAAATATGAATGTATACATAAAAAAGCTCCTGTGTAAGTAAGCTCCATAATCCTACACAATAGCTACAGCCGGGTAATCAACTTGATAAAAACAGCTATTAACGAACGGAAGCTTAGTCTAAATGATAAAAAAATGGATGAATACTCTGAATATGGTTGAAAGAAGACTAAATTGGTTGGGACTGCATAAATAACTGCCACGCCCCTTTTACTTGATATTGTACGATCTTTCAATTTATTATATTATAAGATCTTTCAATAGTGTACAAGTTTATGGAAACATATGAAAGGACAGATGAACAGACATGCATAACTATATTAAAACATATTTCGAAAACCCTTTTAAGAAATGTGCTGAAAAGACACAAATATATTTAATAGGTTTTTATATTGTTTCTATATCATATAAAAGTTTTAAATTGCTATGTTTCACTTTTGTTGTCCATCTCTTTCTTTTCTTTGAGTGTTCGAATTAGAAGCGAATTTGGGTGGGAGACAAGTTTTTTTTTTTTGATTTTGAAAGAAGCATATTGGTGTTATATACAAGATTACTATGTATAAAAAACTATGTAGTATATATTTATTTTAATTTTAAAAAATTATTATCTTAATTAGATCGATTTTAATGAATTTGATTACAAATTATCTGAAAGATACTGAAAAACAAATTTTGATTTTTTTTTAAAACATAAAAAGTTATTTTTTATTTGTTTAAGATTTCATTTTGTGTTACAAATTTATTTTAAGCATTAAGATAGTCAAATAGTCGTTTTCTTTTGTTTTTTGATATTAACTTATAGATAAAGTTTTAAATTAAATTTGTGAGTACACTACTTCATGAGCATCTATTTATTTTTAGTTTTATATTTTATATATACAGCTGGATGGCACATTATACAAAATATAAACAAATAGTTTAATTGAATAATATAACTCACAGATATAGAATAAAAGATATTGAATACCATATAACTGAAATACAAAATTGTTACAATATAAAAACCAAATAGAATTGGATATATTGAAAATCTAAGATGTTTCTACATGTTTAAGGACCTAGTACTATCTCATGTTTAAATAGTATGTGGAATTCATTAAAATCAAATCTAATAACAAGAATATAGTATATCCCCCTGTACCTATGGCATGCAAGGTTTATTAGTCTAACAGTTTAATAGTGGGCACTTTGAAAAATGCATTTAAATGGAAGTTTGATGTATGCTAGAGTTTTCCCATCAATTAGCACTTTAATATACCTCCAGACATTTCTTACAACTTTTAATCTATTTTTTTCTAACTTTAGCCTTGTCAATTTATTTTAAATTAAGTTCACCATTTATAGAATTTCATTGAAGACGTTCTTGTAAGACGTTCGATGATATATGATCTCCTGTTTTTATCTATAGGAATTATTACACCTAAATATTAAAATTTTTAAACTGTTTCCGAACCCATCTATTTTTAGGTCCAATATACTACTATTCTTACAATTTAACTAGCATTTGATTATTTTCAATCTGCTTGGATAATTAGAATCTACGATATGTAATTCGCTGGCAAGAATTCTAAATAAATACTGATCTACCCACTGGACCACGGATTACTTATTTTAACAAGTATTTCGCTGTAAAATATTTGAAGTCGTACTGCTCCGATGTTCTTAATGGCTAATCACCTAATGGAACACTGCTAAATAAGAATTGTTTGAGAACACCGCTAAATAAGAATTATTTTAGTCACTCAATTTATTATAATTTGTCAAAACCACTTAGTTTTTGATTTGATTGCATATTTTTAGGCGTATTTCAAACTTTATGAATTTTTTAAGTATACTGATATTATTTATAACGATAAAATTTTTGATATTTTTCTATAGTTTATTATAATTTGATCGAATTATTAATAAAGTGTTTATTTTTTTGTATTAAAACTTTAAAATATGGAAATTGATTATTTTATGGTTGAAGGTGTTAAATATTTGATTAAAAATGGTTAAATGGAAAAATTTCAAAACAAGATAAGATAAAAAAAAAATATTTAATAGGATTTGGTAAAATTTTTTTTTTTCTTTAAATTAAGAAATTTTAAATTAGTTTTTACTATTATTAGCATTATTAATATTATTAAAAAGTAGTTTTATTAGAAATTATACAAATAATTTTGGATCTTTAAGCTCGGTTTTTTTTTTAAATCAGTAATTTATTATTATACATCTATTATTTATGCTTAAACTTTTAAATTCAAATGGTGTTAATTTTTAATTTTTTTTTTATTTTTATTGAATTTATGTATTTTTTTTTAATTACAAATAAATTTAGATCATAATTTTATATATAACAAGTATCTGAAGTATAACTTGAATAATAAAAAATATCTTTGCATAATCCTATATAATATATACACGTATTTCGAATTTAATATTATATTATTAGTTAAGTTTTATATTTAGTTTTTATTAGCAAATTTAATTTACAATTGGTTTTTAATTAAAGAAGGTGGGGGATTTATATTATTATGAATATTTAATTATTATATAAATTATAATAAATTTGAGGTGATAATTATTTAAGCGCATCTATAAAATATTTATGTGCTTGATACACACTTAGATACAAGGACAGATACTTTGTTGTTTTATAAATTAGGAAATAAACTTGCCGATTCGAATTAGATATGGAGGGCTATGGAGTAAAGAGGAATTATTAAAAATAGAAATATATCCAGTTGTAATTCAGTTGTAACATCCATTTTCCTATTAAAATGATGCGAATTCCAAATTTAAGAGGGGTCAATATACGAGATGAAAAACAAAATATAGCTGTTAGTATTCGTCAAGAATTGGATTTAAGAACTGGGGCTGCTTTTACACGGTATCAAACTCTTAGATTCCAGAAAATATTTTCTGGAAGCAGAAAAATTAATATCATATAGCAGTTTCCAATTCACTTCTTTAGGATTTGTAGCTGAACTTATAAAGAAGTTCAGGATTTTGTATCAGAGCCATTTTGGAAATTAAAAGTTACAAACACTTTAGATGATTTGACAGTAGAGGTCATTTGGGCTTGTAATCGGCTTTTTAATAAGAATGCCGTGGAAGATTATTTATAGCTTTGTCTTGCAGATCCAAAAGCAAATGTCGAAAAGACACTCAAAATTCAATTGTCGTAATATAGTATAGTTAATAGAGTGTTTCATTTATAATATGTCATTTCAACGGTCAGCACATACTCAGGAATTGTATTTGATATAATTGTACTGTATCGTTTAATTTCAAGTATTCATTTCATTGTATCAAATACAATTCCTGAGTATGTGCTGACCGTTGAAATGACATATTATAAATCAGGGCTGTGAAGCCGGAGTAGAAGCGATATATTTTTAGTCAGAATCGGAGCCGGGAGTTGTTAAAAATTTTACGAATTATAAAACATTAAAGCAAAACTTAACTATTAAATTATTGTTTAAGTAATAGTTCATGATATTGTAGTAGGAGCCGGAGTCAGAGTAGACGCTGAAGACGGAGTCGAATTTCCAAAATTTTAGTCATTGCAGTCGTACTTAGAGTCGAAACTATTTTTGATCCATTCCAAAGACCTGTTTATAATTATCTTATGCAGTTGTGTACTCCAGTTAAACTAATTGTGTTTTTCGACATAAGCTTGTTTATTTGTTCATGTATTTATATAAATATTAAATTGGCTTTTATTGTAAGTTGTAGTTCATTGTATTGTAGTAGGAGTCGTTGTCATAGTCGGAGTCCCGGAGTCAGAGTAGACACTGTAGACGCGGTCGAATTTCCAAAATTTTAGTTATTGAAGTCGGACTTAGAGTAGAAACAATTGTTGATCTATTCTCTAGCCCTGTTTAAAATTTCCTGATATAGTTGTGTATTTCAATTAAACTTACAGTGTTTTTGGACATAAACTTCTTGTTTTTCATATTTATAAAAACTTCAACTGGTTTTCCACAATTTAATTCCAGAACTTTGAATTCTTTAAATTTTATATTGAAACTCTAAATTCTGTCTTGTTATTCCTATAGATAATGTATAATATTATATTATCATTTAATTTCATTTGATTTATATTCATCCTACATTGTTAAATTTTCCAATTATTGTAAAATAAAATAAAAAAAAAAAAAACTAAAAGACTTTAAAAAGCATTTTATTTGATAATAGTAATAAAATTAACTTTTTAATAAAAAATTTTTTTACTTGATATTCAACTACATAATTTATTTTTATAATATAATGTATCTTAAGATTAAATACAAGCTACTCATATCTACTATATATATTTAATGTAAGTTAATACAGGATAGAAAACAATTTTATTTAACATTGAACATTTCTTGTAAAATTCAACGTAAAGATTTATACAACATATAAACCTTCGCTTTATTAAACTAGCAATTCAGATTTCAAGGACATTTAATTTATAATGATACCTTCAATTCAGAAATGGTGTATTTCAAAAAAAATTTAATTATGTAATTTAGATTAAATTTTATTGAATTTAAATTTTATTGAAAAGAATATTTAAAAAAATATATCAGTATGCATTAAAAGATTTAAAATTTCTTCGTTTTACGGGGTCTTCATAGGTCTAATTACTTAGTTCAGCTTTAGTTTGTATATAGGTATATAAAAATAGGCCTCGTAACTTTTGCCTGAACCACGACGATATAACATTTTCAAAAATTAAAATGTAAATCGTATTAAATTATTTTTGGAGTTAAGCCAATATTGATTACGAGGACAATACGTACATATAAACGCAATGAATATGAGTTGTAAAAAAGAAAAGTTAGTAAAAGAACATGTCTATAATAAATATACATATACATTCATATTATATTATAATTTTTTTTGTTTACCATGGTAATAAATTTAATTTCCACTTCTGTAGATTTATATATATATAATAAATGTATATTATAATATACGAGTATGTAACATTTTAACACCAACAAAAACAAAGGCATTTATTTTATTAATTCTATTTCTTGTTAATTCGTTCTATTTTCATATGTTATACTCAGACCTAGACTAAAATTTATTAAGGTTTATTGATAAAATTTTGTTTCAACATGCATACATAATATATATTTATATATATATATATATGTATGTAAAATTAACTTTATTACATCAACAATTTAAATTAAATTTAACATTTAATACAAAAAGATTTCTTATATACTTTCCTTCAAAATCTGGTTTAAATTTATGGCAACTGTGGTATATATTTTAAATATTTTTAATATAGAGTTGCCATATTTTAAGAATATAATTTTATTAAGATTTTGCGAATAGTTTTTCTTTTAGAGAACCTTCCAAAATTTTTCTAATATTTAAATAAGTTACATGCTAGATTCTCTTAGGGTGCGTTTATGTTGGAGCTGCGATAAGTGATAAGAGCGTCGATAAGAGCATCGATAAGAGCATAGAAAAAACTATGCTCTTATGCAGTGTTTATATTGGAGCTTCGATATAAGCGATGTAGAATAAAAAAATTATATTATTTATGGTTGTTTTAGATTAAAAAAATAATATTTTGTATGGTAGTTTTAAATTTATCTGGTAATATTCTTAAAATAAAAAACAAATAAAAAAAAAAATTTAATTAAAAAAACTTTTAAGAATTAAATATAATAAATATAATAAAGCATACTTATAATTGTTTATTTATTGAAAGGTGGAAGTAATAATAAAAAAAAATTAAATTATATATTTTAAAAAGTTATTTTATAATTATAAAAAATTAAAAAAAAAATTATACAAATAAAAATTAAACAAAAAATATTTTATTAACAATAAAAAAAATTTTTATTTTATTACATTATTAAATGTATATTTGCACCTCCTTGAGAGTTTGTATTCAAAAAAAATAAACAAACGAAAATAACATTTATTTAAAAAATTACAATAACAAAAGCGAGAGCAAAACATTTATTTAAAAATTTTGATCATCGATAAGAGCGTAGAAAACTGAATTAAGAGTTTTCTATGCTCTTATCGTTTATCGATGATCAAAGCGAAGCTCCAACATAAACACCTCTATTTAAATTATGTATTTAGTTTTCTACGCTATGCTCTTATCGATGCTCTTATCACTTATCGCAGCTCCAACATAAACGCACCCTTAGGGATTTTAGCAATAATCGATATTTTACAGGGTTGGGATGAGTTAATTTTTTTCTGAATTTGTATTTAATTGCTGTTGTTGTTTTGATATAGGGGATAGCATGTGCCATTTTAACACGTAGGCCTTTTGGCCCGTTATACACCCACTTTCAATACTTTCTATTAATTAATAAGTAATATTATTTATTTTGTTTATATTATATATTTGGTCACCATAGAGATTTGTAAAGAAAAATTTTTTTTTTTAATAATTTTTTTTTCAATTAAAAAATTCATGACCCGTACGGGAATCGAACCCACAGCTCCTAGATTAGTGAGCCAAATGCTTACCCACTAACCATCCCAGGCCCCAATTATAAAACTTCAGTTGACCTAGTTTCGGTCAACAGGCTATTTAATAAATATATATAATAATATATTGATAATTTGAGCATCATATTTATATAATGTAATGTTTATTAATCAAATAAAAAATATAACTTTGTTGACGATGATTTTCTTATAATAAGTTCGAATAGACCGAATTGTGCAATATTTTATTAAATATGGATTTTTCCCTGAGTTTCGTGTCCATTAGCTTAACAAAAACATTGGCCCTTTTCTGCCCTTCAGATTATTTTAACAAATCTAGATCCTTTTCTCACATTTATCACCTTTTTTTAACTAACATATGTTCATTTAAAATGACATTTGTCAGTTTATTAGGTTATGATGTATATTTCACAATTTAATTTTCTAGCCTTTATAAATTTTAAATAACCAAATAATATAAAATTAAAATAATATAATTTTTGGGCTTTCATAATTTGAGAATTAAAAATTATTAAACTCTAATTTTAAAACGCCAAATTTGTATTTGCTATACCAATACATATACAATTGAAAATATTACTCTCTAAATTAAAATTTACAAATACTAAATATCTATTATATAAATGTTAAAAATCGAATAAAAAATTACATCAGTTATTTCTAAGCAAGTTAAGATGGTAATACGTCAGATGTCGCATACTGCTTAAATAAAAATATTTGCAAACACACTTTGTAACAATTAAAATTTGAAAGATAAAAAAAGCTGGCAATGATATTATAATGTTTTGTTAAAAAGCCAATTTCAAGCAAAGGATTTTCGTATTTTATTAAATAGAATTTTAATAATTGAAAATTGCAACTGAATTTTATAAAATTTTTTATATGTATATCAAGTTTTAAATCAATTAATTTTAAATTGCTAATAATAAATTTTATTATAATTTATATATTTGTAATATTTATTTTAATTAAATTAAATTCTTTTTATTTTATATATAAATATTACAAAAAAGGGTAAGCACGTGGATTATTAACTGAGGTGTAGTGAGTTAAAATCTTACACAAATTGCTGTGGTTCTCATTAGAAGCTGAATCGTTTGTTGTACTCACGTAAGGACCAAATGACTATATTCAAAAGATACATGAGGTTGTAAGCTTCTAAATTAATTATTTATGGACAAAAAGGATATTTAAAAGTATCCTTGTTGTTTTGGCTTTTTTGTGTATAAATCGTTATATCTAGCGATCTATTAGGTAGATGTATAGTTCCAGATTTGCTAATAAATCAGGTACTTTTATTTTAGGACGACAAGTGTTGCCGTTTTGAAAATATTGTAGTTTAAATATAAAAATTTTAAAATAAAAGGAAAAAGTTAAACATTTTTCTCTAAATGTCAAATTTCTCAAAATTTGGCCCTCAAAACTTCCCAATTGTTATACATGGTTTTATACATGGTTGAAAGGCTGAATATATATTTACAAGATTGCCAGATATAAAGGTTTTTATTCAAACATATCAAAATAACAATAATACTTTTAAATGTTGTTTTCGACCTTAAAGGATGATATGCACTATTAAGGACATATATTTTTAAGAAGCTGTGAATATATAAGTTTTCTAGTTTAACACAAACATATGGCTTTTGAACGGATGTGCTCGTTCGTTAATTGGGATTTATTACAATTAGGTTGATTTAGGGATTATTTATGATTTTGTTCTTGTTTTTTTTTATTCAAACAGAAGCTGCTTAGTAGAGTTCTTTAAAATGGTTTCGATTTCGGAATAAGTGAAAATATTTCGTATTTCAATTTAAAAAATAATACAGTGGAAGCAGCTCCTACCTTAAGTTTAAAAATTTTCTTTAACTAATTCAAAGGGCGTATTAAGTCAAGAGTGTACGACCCGTCGGGGAATGTAAATGCCTTCTTCAAATGTTTTATTCATTATTGGAATAAAAGATTTTCTAGGTTTTTTAAAAGTTGAAACCAAAATAAATATTATTTAGAATATCGCAGTATTAAAAAATTGACGCATAAATATTTATTAGATATCTAAATAAAGCTTTAGGTGCTTTGAAATTTTATTAAAGTTTTTTTCTCTTGAACAGAAATAGGGGTATCATATTTCATTTAATATTTATTTAAATATGAATTATCAAAAAAATATTTTGTTTATTGTGGGTTGTTAAAACAATTCAATTTGTTTTAGTTTTTATCTTTTATTTTTTTTACTTTTTAAATTAATATTTTAATATTAATAAAATACAAAATATTATCACACCATTATTTTGATAAAATTTTACCTTTAAAAGTATGATGGAAATAAAATTAAAAAAAAAAATGCGGGTTAATAACAAATTGGAATCAATAAAAATTGAAAAACAAAAATCAAAATAATAATATTAATTTTAATATTGAAAATAAATTTTAATTTTTTACACTTAAATATAGATGATGGCTGTTCTTACACAAATTATTCAAACTATTACTTTTTATAGAAAAATAATCAATAAAATTAAAATTTCAATTTGTTTTTTTTTTTTTTTTTACATTTTTGTAAAAAATAATATTAGACAATTTTATAACTATTTTTCAAATATTTTTTATTATTTAAATAGCATATTCTGTTTTGGGAACTATTCAGAGTTTTAAAATAGTAACAGTATTAAATTCGCCTGCAAGTATGCAATTTTTTGTCTAATATTTCAATACTTTTTTTCTAACATGGGTTATTAACTGACGAAGCCAGGCCCAAAATGGCCTTTGTAGCCGAGGGTCTTAGTGATGTTATTACAATTTATTGTGGTTATATTATATTAGATATAAATTAAAATAAAATAACTGACGAAGTGTAGATTCATAGCCTGCAGCGGTCGCAGAGTTTTTTTTTTCAAATAAATGCCTCTAGCAATCTAATATAATACAAATAAAAAAACATCCTACTTATATTATGCTTGACTTTATTTAATAACAGTGTCAATAGTCCTGTTAGCCTTTTGTGGCAGAAATTTTAGAAAATCCAATGAAAACTAAATCGTGTTTTCAGTTTACATATTTTTTAACTATGTAACAGTGGATGCAATAAAATAAAAAACCCTTTATACCTATTCAGAGCTTTCTAAAGGCTCCATCGAATAGCAAAGTAATCGAACCGAATATTAAAATCAATATATTTTATTAAAAATCTAATTATTAAATTCTAATTAAGTAGAGCATCTGTCACAAGATTAATTGAGGGAAGAGAGATAACTTGACTCCCGCGGATATAAGTTCCATAGAACGCATGCCCTCTTAAATTAATTTAAATTCTGTAAATTAAAGTTCTGTAATTTTTTTGTTGGAAAATATGTCTCATATTAATAGATCATATAATATCTTTAGTTCTAATGGGACTTTTGACACATTTATCTGAGCCGGAAGTTCCAATTTAACGCCTTTCACAGAATATTCATTATATATGTATATATCCCAGATTCTGAATTGTCAGGAAAATATGGAATACCCTGATTTTGAATCTAACTCTAAGCTCCCTCGTAATTCAGATTTTCACTTATTATTCTGTAAAAAAGTGAATAACCCTGATTGTATTTCTAAAACATCTTAAATTTAAAAAAAAAATTACTATTCTATTGGTTATATCATTTATTATAAAAATTTTGTATTTGATATACACAGTACTTCTGTGCCTGTGAGTTATATTATTCAATTAAATTATTTGTTTATATTACTTTATTTACTTACCTAATTTCATTATTAATATATAATATATGATTATTAGTTGTACAATTTGAATCCAAAGGCGAATGGTAGTGGAATCGCATTGAAAACCGGTTAAAGGTTTTTGATTCCACCAAAAGCAAGGTCTATGTTCTTATCTATGTGCTTCCGAGCCGCCGATTATGTATTACAAATTTAAAAATTTGACCATTTTATTTCAAAAATTAAGCGTTTTGTAAAAAACATGGACAGTCGGGTGAATAAAAATAATGGACATATTTTTAAAAGAAATTTGTTTGTTAAAATATGTCGAAAAATTAAAAAGAACAAATTTATTTAAATGAAAACAAAATATGTATTTAAAACAAATTTTTTTATTATTTATTTATATATTGTTAAAATTTTCCAAATAAAATTAGTAATAACCCGCATTTGATAAGAAAACAATTTGTAAATCTATTAAAAATAATTTATATAAAAAACAAAAACATTAATAAAAAAAATAAAAACGAATTACCAAACTTTCAAATTATTAATGGAGAATTGAGAGTCAACCGTTCAACCAACCGCATAATAATAACTTTAGATTTAATAAAAAAAAATTTAATTTATTTTTTATTGTTACAATGTTAAATAAACATTAACCCAATTTTTAAATGAAATTAAATGATTTTTAAATATGGATGTACAATTTATATATATATAAATATGAAAGAATTATTTTATATTACACTGAAAGTAAATAACATTCTGGTTTATTTACAAATAGTCCCTCTCTCTACTCCCACTTAAATTTTTAAAATTGTAATTTATATAAAATCGAAGAATAGAATAGAGTAGACTGGGTCAATTCTGGAACGCTAGCAAGAGTATAATATTATTGTAATATCATCCAGTTTAACGAGTTTGAAAAATTTATTAAAGTTGTCTATAAGTTGTTGGACATCTAAGCGAACTTGTTTTCCCACAGCGGACTTGTTAATTTTATACAAGCTTTGGTTAAATACATTATTGGTTAAATACCCTTTCAATTTAGCAAGAAATTTCTCTTAGAAATTTTCAGAGGGTTAGCTATAGATTTTCAGAACATCAATTATACAGTTATATAACAGTTTGAAGAACCTAAACTTACCTTAAAAAATTTTCAAAAATCGTTGACATAAAGCTTTATTTGTTTTGGTATAAATCAATTTTTAATAGAAATATATTTAAATGGAACCCTTGGAAGTGGGACCATTAGAATGTGTTCCCTAAAGCGGAAAAGTCGTGTGGATATTATGAATGCAGAGACTTGAAACAATCCTCAAATATCACTTCACACATTGCCGTAGTTCCCCGTAATCTAAAATCTTTCAATTTTCCATTAGCCAAGCTCCTTTCGTATGTCTTCTTATATCCTCTGATCCCAGTCGTTCAATCGAGATCCAATATTAAACTTTGAATATTATTAACGGATACATTTGTTTATTAAATGCTTCTTCAATGCCCATAGAAACTATCGCCACAACACAACCCAATAAAAATAGTTAAGTTATTCTAGTTTAATTTTCCCTAATATCATTGTAAAAATCCCCCTTATTCTCCGATAATCAACAGTTTTTCAATTCCCTATTAGCCAAACTTCTTTCGTATATCTCCTTATATCCTCTGATCCCAGTCGTTCAATTGAGATCCTATCTTAAATTTTATTCTAATTATATTACCTTTAATGATATTAAGTAACGGTTTTTTGACTGAGCACCACCTACACCGCCTAAATTACAATTTTATTTGCAACTTTAATTACGGTAAAATGTTTAACTCAATTTTTTATTAATTTTTATAATTTTCAGTTGATAATCGTATTCGTTACGCAACGTCCATCTAAAAGTACTTTACAATATAATTTTCAATTGAGAGATTAACAGTAAATTAAATTTGGTAGTAGGGCACAGTTTAAATAATTTTAAAGTTCATAAAAGTCATTGAATTTTATTCGTAATCGAGTATACGTTATTCGTGCACAGAAAACTTATATAAAATCGGGATTATATTGACTCAATGGATTATATTGAATTAAAACTTTTAAAATTAAAATAAATATTAAATGGTGTAAATAGGTTTTTTATTTGTCTTAAATTATGAAACGTTTAGAAATGTTTCATTCGAACTCTCACTTCATGATTTCCCTTTAAATTATTCCTATATTCAACATAATTCCAACTCCCAAATCCTCACCCTGAAAATTGAAAAAATTTTGATCCTGCTCAGAAAATTTTGCCTAACTGATCATATTTTAAAAATGTGCTAAGAATGCTATCTAGAATTTAATTAACTATGAAAACCGCTATTGATGTCCAAAAAGCAACTAATAATACGCAATAGATATCCTGGATGATATTTAGCCCATATCCCAGTGATCCAACTAGTGTCTTAGTGGTTAGGACATGTGTCTTTCAATCAAGGGGTCTCGTATTCAAACCCTGGTCAAATTATATCTAATAAAAAAATGTAATTTAATATTTCTATCAATAATAGTTTATACCTTAATATAAAATATATACCTGCCACACCTGAAAAAAGGGGCTAAATTACTTGCTTATCAAATTGCATGTGGAAGGTGACTGTTTTTAAATAAATAAATATATCTCAGATGGCACTATTATACTTCTAAAGTATAGATCTAAAATCTTTTAACACTGTTTCGGTTTGTTTAACATCCAACGCTTTCTTTAAACTTTATTCAAGCTTCAGTTTTATGTTCATTTGGAATTCTATAATTAACTGGCTGAGTCATCTTTTACATTTTATTAATAAGTAAGTAAATGATTAAAAAGTATTTGACTAGCTTAGTGATATGCTATACTTAAATGATAAAGCTATATGAAGCTTTTTTAACTTTGTTAGCTTTGTTACTATATGAAGCTTTGTTAACCATTACTTCAACTCATAGTGTGGTGCGATTATATCTTATCACCAAAAATGTGATGAAATCATTGTAACTACCATTCACATAAATGCTCTGACAGAATAGTTAATGCTTTCTTAACATTTTCGAAATAGTTTCAGTTTTTCTGGAATCAATCAGGTGGTGGACAGAGATGAATACTGTTTCGAATCTCATTTGTTCTTCAATATCGGGTCTAATATTCGTTTCGTCATAATTTACTGAACAAGCAATATCTCCTTCACTAATAGACGTGACTGTATAGGGAATTCTAATTGATTCAACCTAGTCTAATTTATAATCAGGAAAGAAACATTTTCTTAGATGTCTATTAATGACTCATGACTTTGTATATAAAAATTTTAAGTTGCTGTTTTATTCGTTTTATCACGCGTTTGATCGCGTGATAAAACGAATTTGTTTTAAATCTTTGTTTTAAATTTTTATTTTTTATTACCAACAAAAAAAAAAAAATAAAAAAAATATTTAATTATTGGTTAAAAAAAAAGATTCTTTTGTTCCAGCTTCTTGAATCCCATAGTAAATAAAACAAAGAAATAAAAATTAAAATTTAACAGTCAAACAAATTTTCTTATATGGTAAATTAACAAGAAACAAGAAGTAAAAAAACATAAAACAAATAAATTATTTCACTTATAACCATTACATTTCGGTTAAATTTAAAAGCTGAGAAATTGGTTTTTAAAATTTTTTTTTTTTTTTTGTTAATGTGATTTAAATTAAATTGAAAAATTAAAATTGGTTATCTATATGTGTGTGTATAAAATTATTTTAAATATCATTTTCGAAAAATTAAATTGTTGACCATTTTTCGAAAATTACTTTTAAGGTATTTCCATTATTTTTAAATAAAATAATGTACGCTTGTCTGTAAGCACTGTTAATAGTAATGTATTGAGTACCTGTCTGAATAGCATTTTGTGGGTTAAACAGTCAGGTATACCATACATCTGATTGACTCCAAACTTCGTAAAAGTTTTTATCGGAACTTCGAATTGGCTAAGTTTTTCGGCTCTACAAGATAAATTGTTACCACCATATTCATCCAATTGACAGCAAACTTTGCAAGAATTTTTATTTGAACCTCGAATTGGTCAACATATACGCACTGTTATCATTTTGTGAGCTATACAATCAGGTACAACATACATTCGATTGACTCCAAACTTTGTAGTCTACATACTTTTTTGTCAGTTGGTTAATAAATTTGTTACTTTTCCGCTCTATACAAAGTCAATTGCTTTTACTATATAGCCGCTCGACCAGAAGCTTCGCAAGAGTTTTTATCTGAATCTCGAATTAATCGAAATTTTTTTTCCTCAGTTCGTTAACAAGTTTGGTATTTTCGGGCTCTAGAAGGAAAATTACCACCATATATACCCAATTGACTGCAAATTTCTCTAAAATTTTTATTTGAACCTCAAATTGGTCGACATACTTATTATTCTGTTGATTACCTCGTTTCGATACTTTTCGGCTCTACAAGGTCACTTGTTACCCCCAAATGCATCTAATAGACTACAAACTTAGCAAGAATTTTTATTTAAACTTTGACGACAAATACACTTTCGGCCTAATTGTTCAACCAAACATCCGTTGACCACAACCTTTGCAACAAGTTTTATTTGAACCTCTAATTGTTCGATACTTGTTTTAGTCAGTTTGTTATCATGTTTCGGTACATTTCGGTTCTATAATGTCAATTGTTATCACCGTAAATCAAATTGACACCTCCATACATCAGATTCATTTCGAACTATGGAAAAATTTATATTTCAATCTCGAACGGGTTGATATACTTTTTTTGGAAGTGTGTTAACCCCTAACGGCACAACAATTATTTTGGTCTTTCGGTTTCACAAGATCAATTGTTGCAGCAGTTGATCTTTTGTTATATTGTTTCATAATTTTAAAACTTGATCCGAAACTTTGTACATGTATAGGTTTAGATAAATGAAATTTGTTTTGAGACCAAAGTTATTAGTATTGTTTACTCTGTTTTCGCTCTCGATTATAAAAACGGTTTTTTTTTGGTATTAAGTATAATTGATTAGGTTTAATTGTAGAGACTGGGGCCATTATTAACTCGTTTTGGCATAATGAGTTTGAATCAAAATTAAATTTTAAAAAATTTTGTACTTCCATTAATCTATCGCGGCAAAACAACTTTTTGAGATTTCTTTAAATTTTTTCAGTTTTGAGGTAAAGGTACTTTGCAGAATAATTTAAGCAAACGTTTTTATCTATTTAATAATTGATTAAAATATGGCACGGTAATACAATTTTAAAGAAACTTTTTAAACAGTATGTTTTAATAGAGATAATACTATCAAATATTCCAGCTAATGGGGAAATTGCAGAGTTACTTTAGCAGAATATTTTACCAATACATTAAAGTTAATTTAATACATTAGGAATTTATAATTCAATAATATTAGAAGACAAACTTCCTAAAATAATTTAATAGAATAATATAATATAAATAATATTGGTTGATATTAACCCATTGCCTTCCATGTTTATCATATTTGATATTTATATCATCCCTGATAGCAATCGCTTACTAAATGAATGACTAAGTAACGAGTGATGAATTAGTCATTTAAACCATTACTAGTTACCAACACGAATTACTCAGCCATTCATTCAGTAAGTTATGGCTACCAAGGATGATGAAGATATCAAATATGATAAACATAGATGCCAATGGGTTAAAATCACCTATTACACTATTATATAGGATTAATTTAAGCCAAATGCTTAACCACCCACTACACCATTTCAAATTAAAATTAATTTTTGTAACTTGTTTAAAAACCAAATAATTAATACTCGTATAATTTTCATATATTGCCAGCCCTGTCTCTTTATTTAAAACATTTAAGGAAATATGCTTTTTTCTTAAACTTCTTTTATTTACGAACAATACAGAAACACAGTAAAATTTTCGGAAATAAAAAGATTTCGAGTGTTCAACTATATTTTAATATATGTTAGTAAAATGTTATTTACAAAATACGCGCAAATACACATTTATATAATTGTAATATGTAAAATTGTATGTATATATCATACGATTATTCTTAATATATATGTTGATTAACAATAGTATCTATAGATACATATATTAAAAATTTGTATCTTTAATCAAAAACACAAAAATTAAAAAAAAAAAAAACAAAAAAATCAACAAAACGTTGAAAACCCTAAAAATACAAATCAGCCGCATACAAAAAATCTCCAAAAAAAAAAAAATAAAGTTTTCCGGGGCGTCTCTACTGAATTGTTTAACCTATGTGTATGAATGGATAAATATACATCATATATATACATAACCATTAATTAGTCTTTGACTTGTTTTTAAGATTTTTGAGTGGTTTTTGTTTCGGTTTTATTTTTTTTTTACCGTTTTTTTTTTTTTTTTTTTTAAAAGATTTATGAGTAAAAGATACAAAAGAATTTAAAATTACTAGCTTGAAATTTTATTTGATTAGTTTAATGATATATATTTGATAGATGTTAGATTTAGAATTGGATATGGGGGTTTAAATTAAAATGAAAGTTTTTTTTTTTTTTTCTTTTTTTTTTTTAGAATTAACAATAAAGAATTGTGGTGGAGTATTTTTTTATTTTCTAAATTGAATTAATGTTTTTAATGAAAGGGATTGAATTATGAGAAAGAATAATGGGTGGTATATTAAATGGAAGTAAAAAAAAAATTTAATTTATTTGTTAGTTTGTTGATTATAAATACATAAATGTATATACATGCATTTATTATGTACATACATATGTAAATAAATATAATAAATAGACCGTTTAATTAATGCTTTTAGTTTTTAAATTTTATTTTTTTTTCCTTATTGTTAAAATTTCAATACTATTCATTAAATGTGTATTAAATCATTTATTAAAAATGAATTAAAATTAATAATATGAGATAAATAAAATAGTATCTAACGATCTATTGTATATAAACTTTGCAATTAATATTTGTACTTTTTTTTTGCAAATAAAGCTGTTGGCTTTTTTTCCATTTATTATATAAGGGTATATAAAGAAAAGCAAATGGGTTAAAAATGGTTTTTTAAATATACGGTAAGAATTGTACAGGTTTTTTTTTCAAATTTAACATTTGATATAGGTTTTAGGTTCTTAATATAGAATATTAATCGATTTTATAAGAGATTATTGGGACTATAGGAACTAAAATGTTTAATTAATAATCTCATAAACGGATGCCAATCGTTTACCAATAATTATTACTTAGAAAAAACCAAAAGATAAAGTTTTTACATTAATTAATTTCTTGTTAATAATTTCCGGCTTTAGTTTTAACAAAATATTTTTTTTAATTTATATATTATGAAATAGCTCAGTTTTATTTCATAATACGTCACTTCCTATTTGGAATAATGGTACGTTTGCCCTATTATAAATAATCTGATAGAAATGTATACAGTAGCTTACTAAATACGACAAATAGACGAACTTTTTGAAAATATGGACAATGGATTCGGATTCTGGAAGTTTTCGAAAGAGCCCATGAATAAACGGGCATATTATCTCTTAAACCAATAAATATAGAACCATCAAATACAGGGGTCTGATACAGGAGTGCTCTATAATAATTCCTTCTTTTATTTAGAGATGATTCGGAAAGCTGTTTCATTGCTCTAAAAATCTAAAATTAACTTTGATCTACATAAATTTGAGATAAAAAAGCAATGGGCTTAGTATATACTGAATACAACTAATAATAGTAAAAAATTTTAAATAATGGTATACAGGTTTGCTCGCCATAACCGTTTAAGTGCCTCCTGAGAGTTGAATTGTGCATATAAATTTATACTTGAACACTATTTCTTCCAGTATTTTTTAATTTCGTACTTATATAATTTCAATAATTAATCAATGTACCTAAGTCAAGTTGTATGAAATCAATTTAATGCTTAATTATATATATTCAAAGTTCATGTTTTAAAGAAGCTTGAAAAAAAATTTAAAATATATTGATAAAATTTTAATGAAATATAACCCAAAAAAAAAGGTTTGGTTATCGTCCATTTTTAATCATATAAATTTTATCAAATACAAATTGAAATATCTTAAACAAAAAATTAGCAACTAAAATTATCAAAAATAAATTAAAATCAAATTTTATTAAGCAAAAACATGTAATCATAAAATATTTTTTTAATTTTATTAATATTATTATTAGTATTAAGTCGTTAAAATAAAATATCTTAATGGATTTTTCTGGTAAATTTTTAAATTTATTGATAAATAGTGATAAAAAAGAAATCACTTAATAAAATTACTCATTAAAATTGTTTACACATACATATATTAAAAAAACTCATTGATGATTTTTTAAAGTTTTATTACTTTTCATTAATTTTTATACATTCAAAAATTTAATTTTGTCTTTTGATAATAAAAAAAAAATGTTTTTGAAACACTTTAAAATAGGTCAATACTTAAAATTTTTAAAAATTTATTATATATATAAAATTGAGCTATTAACTTGTTATGGATACAACTTAAGTCTATTGCGTAAATTAATAAAAAATTCCATTGCAAAAGTTTAAAATGATCCACAGAATATTTGGTATTTTTTAAAAGGGGAGGAAAAGTGTTTAAGCCCGTTAAATTATTTTTAAAGTTTAAATTAATTAGATAAATAAATGTACATATATTAATTTAATAATTATAGCTTTTAAATAAAAAATATTAATAAAATATACGAAATGATCACAAGTTTTATAAATTAAAACAAAAGACTTAAGTGAGAAACTTTAAAATTTATTCTGAAATTGATTTTTATTTTTAATTTTAACTAAAATTTTAATTAAAAACAAATAATTATTAAAAAAAAAAAATACATAAATTAATTAAAATTTTAATTATACTATAAAATGCAATATATCAATTATGACTAATTAAATCCTGTTAACTTAATAATTTTCAATTTTTTTTTTTTTTAATTAATTAAAAACTTTTGTTATTAAATTGTTATTTGCAAATAATTAAAAATATTTACGAACGTATTTTTTATTTTTGTATTTTTATTTTATATAAAATGATTTAATTTGTTAATTATATTTAAATTTTTTTTTTTTGTTTTAATATAAATAATAATTATAGATTACGTTATTATGATGTGAAATAAATGATTAGAAATTAACGAGCACAAAATAATAGTTAATTAATTAACAGTATATTCAAATATGAATAATTTAATATATTTAAAGAATCTCATAATTTTAAATAATTATTATATTTTGTTATCTTTATAAATAATTACGAATCATTAAAAATCAGGCAAATTTTTGTATAGTAATTAGAATTTTGTATTATACACGGATGAAAGTTTTATAAAGTTTTGAATGAAAATTTGTATATTATATTGTGAAAATTAACTATATATGGGAACAATTATATTTATTAATATGAGACCTTTAACTCTATATTTCAACACTAATTTTGTATTAATTGGACACTTTTAAAATTTTGATTTCAATTTCTAAATAAGCCCAAGTGTATAGAAATTATACAAAGTAATCTTCAATGTTTGAAAATTATGCAATATGCAGATTATTCTTCAAATAATTTCTGGGAAACAGAAGTAATCAAAAAGTAATTTGGATTACTTTTAGAATATTTTAAAGTAATCAAGAACAATTAAAATAAATAAATAGGAACTAAAGATTATTTTTAGATTACTAATAATCGTAATAAAAATATTTTGGATTCATAGTAATAGTAATAGTACTAAAAATTTTTCATTAGAATTACCGAGTAATAACGTATTTTCTTACAAAGTAATCATAATTTTTAAAAATCTGGCTATTACATAAAATTAAAATACTGAAGTAATTTATCATATAGTTTTTCAATATAGAGTAAACATTTTTATAATATAATATATGAATGTGATTATAAGCCCTTTTAGTTGTAAGATTCCTTTAGGTACTTGCATTTAATTAAAAATAAGTTCAAATTTTTGTGTAATAAAATGTTTTATATGGCGAAAGCTAATACTAAGTAATTATTTTAGCAGAAGGTGATAAGATTTTTTTTTAATTTAACAGTTTCTTTATTTTGAAAGCCCGATTTTGAACTTCAAAATATTTGTTCTGACCTTATGTGCAAATATATGGAAATTTCAATTCTCTCAGTTTTCAAAAAAGCTCAAACCTTTGTAACTGAAGCAGTAAATTAAGCATTGAAGCCAAAATGGTTTGCAACGTTTGTCATTTGAAGTTTCTAGCTAACTTAAATATCATTTATATTATTAATTTATAATAATTTATTAATTTAATAATTTATATCATATATGTTTTTCTTTAATCAAAGCTATTAAGTATTAGCAGAGATCCTTGGTGTTTTTCAGAATATGTTCACAGAATACAGGACTTATAGGCCTAGTTAAGTTTATTTAATAGTACGTTATAGACGTGATTTTATGATTAATACAATAAATAAAATTACTATTGAATTATTTTATTGTATCTAAAATTTTACTAAATATAAAATATTCAGATATTCGGTCGGTAACTATAATAATTTAAATTTTATTTTATAAATTTTACTTATGCCATAGTTAGATTGTTAAATATAAATATATATATATTACATATAATCATATATTAATAATATGAAATATGAATATATATATACAAATGACAAGCATAAAGTAATAAAAAAATATATTCATCATTTTTGCATGAACATCATCATAAATTTTATCTTATAGATAAATTTATTTTATTTGTATATACCGTAGATCCTGAAATTGAACAATAATGTTTTTTACTTTTTTTTTTTATTTATATCAAAAGTGATATATAATAATTCTTAAATAACAGTTATATATATATACAATCTACTTGTTTTTATATAAATTACTTATAAAAAAATTTCTTTGGTGTAATAATTATTATATTCAATCCCAAAGTATCTTAAAATATTATCATCGCGTATAGTGAAATTCAATAACACTTAATTATTTGCTACTGTTATTTTATTTATATATATATATATTTTCTTGAATAATGAAAATGATACTGATGGATGATGTTGGATGATATGAATGGTTCTATTTAGATCTGATGGATGATGGTGATAGTGAATAGTGTTAAGAATAATTCTATGATTTTTATTACTTTATTGTAGAATACAATTAAATATATGTATATATATATATACATATTATATATTGAGATATCAATTTTTTTTTTACTGCAGACTGAAATAATATAACAAATGACGGGAGAAGTAGTAGTAACCAGTAGTAGTAGTAGTAGTAGTTGTAGTGATTGTAATAAAAATTGTGATAGTATGGTAATAAAAGTTTTCAACAAGATAATTTTGAAATCGTTTTGTTAATTGCCTATTTTCTATTTATAATTTTTTTATTTTACTTTTGTAAATTAGTATTTATTCTATATATTAAATATATGTATGTAGGCCAAGATTGAACTAATAGATATTTTTCGAAATCGTTTTACTTATTATATAATTATTATAACTTATTATAATAATAATTTTAGAAAAACTGCCATTATTATAATATGACGTCTCATTTAAATCAAATAATAGTTTAAATCTAAAGAGGGAGTTGAATAGATTTGAATTATGTATTTGATTTAAAATAAGTTAAATTTTTTTGTGAAATAAAATATTCTATACGATGAAAACTTAATCTAAGAATTTATTTATCTCAGAAAACTGACCCTCATATACCAGCATCAAAATTATTGTTCTAAATTCCAGTGCGCACATATGTATGTATTGAATCATAGGAGGAGTTGAATCGATTTTGATTAAGAATTGTAGAGGACGATGAAAATATTGAAGAAAACTGTGCCTCATTTACACTCATCAAAATGATTGTTCTAAAATCCAGTGCGCACATATGTATGTGTTGAATTATAGTAGGAGTTGAAACGGTTTGGTTTAAGAGTTATAGAGGATAATGAAAATATTGAAGAAAACTTTGCCTCATTTACCGCATCAAAATAATTTTTCTAAATTCCAGTGCGCCGATATTTTTGGAATTATAGAAGGACTTGAATCGATTTGGGTTAAGAGTTGTAAAGGATAATGAAAATATTGAAGAAAATGATTTTTCTAAATTTCAGTGCGCATATATGTTTTCAATTATAGGAGGTATTGAATCGGTTTGGGTTAAGAGATGTATGGATGATGAAAATATTGAAGAAAACTGTGCCCCATTTACACTCATCAAAATGATTGTTCTAAACTCCAGTGTGGACATATGTTTTGAATTATAGGAGCAGTTAACAATTTGGGTTTAGAATTGTAGAGGAGGATGCAAATATTGAAGATAATATGAACTAAGGAAATTAATACCATAAGTTGAGAAGGATAAAGGAAGCGAAGACTTATTCTTTTATAAAATAATTTCGAAAAATAGAAAGCTCCTGAAATAAAATGCTGCAAAATTTTCGTACTATGGGTTTATGTACTTCCTTAGATCTTACAATAATTGGAACACTACTGTTGTGTTTCTTGGTGGTTTTAAGAATAAATATTTAATTAAAATGAAAATTGATGAGTTCAATAAATCATTGATAGAAATTTCAACCTTCAACTAAGAACTTCCTGGTCATTGCACAAAAGTTTATTTTTTGAAGACTTACTATCGGGCTTTTGTACAAATTTAACATTAACTACAGGGTAATAGTAAGAGAAATCAGTCCTCTTATATAAATTACTTTTATAAACTTGGTAATATCTTAGACATTTGTTTTCACTCTAGATAATTGCTCGTAGAACCCGTTGCCTTGTAATAACAGACTGGGCAAATTTAGTCTATAAGAAAAAAATTAACGAATTAATATGTTTAAGTAATTTAAATATATGGTTGTAATACCATCTAACAATTAAAAACTACATTGAACCTTTCATTGTTACTTTCTTATTCCTTAAATAAAAAACAAAATGAGCAACAATGGCTTTTAAATAATAGCACACGACAAAAGAATTTTTTGTTTATGTCCTTTTGTCCTTTATAGGAAAACCGTGCAAAAATTAAAACAAAAGGGACAACTTACAGATATAGATATAAACGAGGAAGAGTGTAGTAGAGTAGACTGTGTCAACTCTGGGATACCCGTATGACCCTTATATAAACATTATATCATTATTATTATAAACATTAATTACTTTTGGCAAAATTTCAAACATACCAGCTTTATTAGGTGAAATATAATGCTCATATAAAAGAAGGAGTTGTATGGCAGCTACTCGAACCCTCTGCAGTGGACCAACCAAATTTTGCAGTAACTTTGGCCATTACGCTAAACTATTTTTGGCAAAATTTCAGACACCCAGCTTTAATAGGTATAGAGTAATGCTCATATAAAATAAGCAGTTGTATGGCAGCTACTCGAACCCTCTACAGTAGACCAACAAAATTTTGCAGAAACTTTGGCCATTACGCTAAACTATTTTTGGCAAAATTTCAGACACCCAGCTTTAATAGGTATAGAGTAATGCTCATATAAAAGAAGGAGTTGTATGGCAGCTACTCGAACCCTCTGCATTGGACCAACCAAATTTTGCAGTAACTTTGGCCATTACGCTAAACTATTTTTGGCAAAATTTCAGACACCCAGCTTTAATAGGTATAGAGTAATGCTCATATAAAAGAAGGAGTTGTATGGCAGCTACTCGAACTCACTGCAACAGATCAACCAAATTTTGCAGAAACTTTAGCCATAAAACTAAACTACTTTTGCCAACATTTCAGACAAGTAGCTGTAATAGGTACAGAGAAATACTCATATAAAAAAAGAAGTTGTATGGCAGCCACCCGAACCCACGGACCAAAATAGCTGGATTTTAATAGCGATGACGGCTATTGAAAAAAAACGAATTTGCGAAAATTTTAAGATCCTAGCTCCTTTAGTTTTTGAGTTATCGTGCGGACGGACGGACGGACGGACGGACGGACGGACGGACGGACATACATAGCTAAATCGATTTTTTTTTCGATTCTGATCCGATCCATACACTTGAGTCTATATCTACCCCCCCTCCTTCTCTGCGTCACAAACGTAATGGCAAATTTATTATACCCTTTGACTATATAGTCATACGGGTATAAAAACCCAAAAAAAATAAAGGAAGGATGAATGAAAAAGTTCCAAATTGTATAAGTGTCAAATTCTTTACTTTCATACAAACACATTCTAATTGTATGTAAATAAAAAAAAATGAGAAAAAACAAAATGTGAATGAATAAAAAAATCATGACGAATTGATAAATTGTTATAAAGCAGATATTTGCAAAATACTTTTTTTTACTTCTGTTTTTGTTCTAAAAGATTCTTTTGGTCTTCAATGGTTATAAATTTATACTTTTTTTAAATTGAAGAGGAGTTGATAGTTTTTTTTTTTAATTCGGTTTTTAATTCTTTTTTTTTGTCCACGTTTATTTTGTGAATATTACGATGGATAACTGAAATACCATTAAGAATGTCAAAAAACAAAAAACCAAAATAAAATTTTGAAATATATTCAACTCTATACATAAATCTTAAGATAATTAATGGAAACTATTGTTGATTTTTTTGGTTATTAATTAAAAAAAAATTATCTTAGACTAATACCCCATCTACAATGAAAGCTCTCGTGACGCTTTCTAAATGTGGTTGCTATCTGTATATACAGAATTATATGAAAATATACTAAATTATATGAAAGGTATAATGAAAGTCTAAAATAGACCTTCTAGTTACGTAAACGAAGAAATTAATCCAAGATGGATTTGGTAAGCTCCTCTTCTTGCATAATCTTCTGTGCATTATAAAGTCTGTTAATATTTCTTGTAATGTCTATGGTTATTTTATATGGGAGTGCCCCGATCCGGGGATCTAATTAGGCCCATCTGCGAAATCATTCTCTATTTTCGCAAAAACTAAACATTAATACCAAATTTTATTAAAATCGGTTGAGATTTTGATTAATTATTAGAGTTTTACAGTTTCGAAACTCCTAGAACCTCTAGACCCCATGATACTAAATAGAATCAATTTATGAAAGTTACTCTTCATGGGTATCCACCAATAGACTATGTACCAAATTTGAACTTATTTCGACGGTAAGAACTTGAGATTTTTTTAAAAGTCTGGTGTTTTTGAATGGAAGCCTCCTGGTTATGTACTCCGATTTTGCTCACAAAGGTTTTGACGAAAATGTCAACGAAAATTTGGTCGTTTCTTTAGTGTGAAAACTTGTCTGTTATTCTGCAGTATTCCATGAAAGCAGACTAGTGGTTAAACCAAGATCAAGTCTAGGAAGCTCTATTAATTTTAAGCCAATTGAAGTTAAGGAGTCGTACAGCTTCTATAGGAAAGTTTCCAAAAAATTGATATTTTTGGAACGCTTTTCTTATAATAGCGTTAGGCCGATATACGTGATTATTGGGGCCCGAGAAAGTATGGTTGAAGAGTATCGATCAATTTTTCGAGAAAGTTTTCCAGTCTTTTAAAAGTTGTATGCACAGTTTTATTGTTTTATATACCCATTATAATCCCACCGGATATCATTGGAAAGCTCTTCTACTTTTATTTAAAACACTTTTGTTCGAGAACCTTTTTGGATTACTGTTAGCTTTGATTTTGGGGAAGTTTTTAAAGTCCTTTTTATAATAAAAATCAGTCACCTATATGATGATGGTATATCGCTGAATATACTGTGAACAGCCAATTGATCAGAGTTCTTTTGCTAGAACGACTTTTTTAAGCTCTTTCTCATTTGTTCAGATAATTTTTTTTAAATCATTTGGACCGGAAAAGCAAGTAAAGGGAAGATGTTAGAGTATCAGATATTGCTTCTATATTTATATACGTTATATGTACAAACTCTTTAGAGTGATTGAAAATATAAATATTATATCTAAATATTTATAGAAATCTAGTATATATATTAATGTAATTTATAAAATCTTTTCTATATTTATAAAAAGTGCCTAAAGATATAAAGTTATAGATATTATTATATAAAAAACGTAGTTTAAAACTATTAAGCAACAAACCGAATTCTAAGAAAACAATTAAAAGGAATTAAAAAAATTTTGTGTAATATTATTACAATTCTTCAACACTTATTCAGAATTTATCAGATTTTATTTGATAGTTTGATGTTCCAGTAGAATACAGATTCTGTAAAATATGCATAAACATTAATTAGTCCCTTGTAAAAACTATTTTTGTAATATGTATACGTATAAAAAGAATTGCCAGAAGTTAAAAATAAAAAAAAAATACAATTTTAAAATAAATATAAATTTCTTTAAAATTGTAACATCCTTCGTTTAAAATTTAGGCTTCTAGGCGTTTTTATAATTCCAAAAATATTTATTTTTTTACAATTTTAATTCTATATATCAATATATATATATATATATATCTATAGAATTATATATATATATGTATATCCATCAACCTTTCTATTAAACCATACTCCATTATTCTTTTATTATTATGCTACTGTCATTATTTTGAATAAAAAATTTAGCATGTTGCCATCATTTATAAAACAACACAACAAATGCAAAAATATTATTCAGATGCATTTCATCATTTTAAATTGATTATTATGTAAATTGCATGCATTTAATTCGAAAAAAAAATAACAAAAAATTAAAAATAATATATAAAAAAGACAAGTGAAGATATATTATATGAAAGAGAAGGAAAAAAAAAAGAATTAAAACAGTTTTTGATTGAATCCCAGAAATTTGCAAAACTTCTGCCTGTAAAAAAGTTTTGAAACTATTAAAACATTTAAAATTATTATTGAGTCAATTACAAACTACCTCCAGAATTTCTTTAAAATTACATTATAAATCAGTAGTACTTTGTTTATTTTTAGCACATTTTCAAAAAATTTTGTAAAAATGTGCCTATATAGCTTCACTCTGTCCGTCCGTCCGTATGTTTACAAAAACTTTTACACCGTTTGAGATAGAGTAAAGAAATTTTAACCATGGGTAGTTATTGCAAAAAAAATAATTTCGTAGAAGAATTTTTTTCTGTAGCCCCACCTGTTACGGGGCTACAGCCCTCTAAAGTTGGAAAAAGCCCTATATTTAAATAGTTATAACAAGAGTTCTGCTGAATGTATTTTCAATCTGAAAACGGCAAACGATAGCTGGTTTATAAACTTTACAAAAATATGTCGCTAAATAGTATAGGGTTGCCATACTGTACCAAAATTTACCATTATGCAAAACTCAATTTTTGCAAAATTTTTGGCCCTGCATATCTTCTAAACGCTTCAAGCTAGGGTCTTGAAATTTTGGGAGCAGTTAGATACTCAGAAATTAGTAGGAGTTGGTTAACAAAATTTTTTTGTTAAGCCGCATGTTTAGGACCTATAAGGGCTTGAAAATTGAAATTTTCCTATTTTTAAGCACCTGTAACTTGAATACCTGTTTAAATATTTTTTCCTTAATACACAAAATTTAAAGGTCCAACATTATATTTTAACATATGTTAAAAGATTTTTTTAAATTTGAAAGGGGTTCTTTAAATTGAAGAAAGTGTCTCTCAGTATTAACCATTTTTACTGAAATAGTAAAATTCTAAGTAAATTTCCAAATTCTGGTGGAATTCAAAATTGAATTCCTAGAACCTAAAAAAGTTTGTGGGAAGGGGAGTAGTGAGGATTATATCCTTGGGAAATTTAGAAAGCTTCCCCATAGAGGGGCTAATAGGGCTTAAAAATTAAATATTTACTGTTTTTATAAGTAAGCAGTAACTTAGTTACGTATATATTTCCTAAATTAAACGTTAATATTGAAGCTTCAACATTATATTCCGATAAAATACTTAGTATGAAACGCTATATTATTTTGAAAATGCGCTTTTTTAAAAACCCTTGGTTTTTTTCATCACTTGTTTTTTATTTGTATCTGTTTCTTTTTAGGTTATATTTGAAATTTAAAATTTTCTTTCACTCTTGACTCCATTTTAAATAAGATCACGAATAAAAAATTAAATTTATTTTCTTTTGAATTAAACAAAATTTTAAATTTTTACATTTTGAAAAATATGTTATGATTTTAATATTATGTTTGCAATACATATTTTGGATTTTTAATTATTTAATCTTTGAGATCCGAAATTTCTTAGTAATAATTAGCAAATATTTTGAGTTGTTAGAGTTATTAAGTTCCGTTAAGGGTTGATAATAGATTTAAATGACGTCATCACATAACGGTATTTTATATCTCCAAATTTCCGAATATCTATGCCACTAGTAACGTGGGCGGGTACAATTAAATATACAGTGTGTCTTGGAAAATATAGTTATAGTAATTTTTTTGAAAGTTTGAATTTTATTTTTTTTTATTCTCATTTTTTATTGCAATATCTCAGAAACGGTAACACTTATTAAGATAAAATATGATGCATAATACGATTCATGAGAATAAGATGAGAATATATGAGAATAAGATTACTATGCATAATATGGTTGGATGAGAATGGCTCCATTTTATTGTCTAACGGTAAATATAAAACGGTTTAATTAAAATAGTACATAATGTTAAAATTAATTTGTAATGCACTTTGCGAACACGAGATGAAGCTAACTGCATATACATTCGGAAACTTGGAGATATAACGTACCGTTATGGGATTACGTCATTTAAATATATGATAACCCAAGGTTTTTGTGATGTAAAGAATTCAACTGGTCAAAAATGTTTCAGTTCTATTTAAAATATTGATGCTATGAATAATATGGCCGTCGTTCGAACTAGTGGGACATTTTTATGGCGAATTGTGTTTGACAGAATGATATCAGAAATACATAATAATAGAATATGTGCAAGAAAAAGTGACAAATGGTAAACTATGGGTAAAACTTAAATTTTACCAATTTTTGACAAATTGAACTTTAAAGAATATTTTGTTTTAATATTTATTATTGTAAAAGATGTATTTGTTGGTTTGCAGAAATGAAGATTTTACCTTCATTGCAGAGCCGAAACTAAAACACATTTGTTGCACCATCGTTTACCATTAATTGATCTAATTTTCTTTTTTTTAAGTGGTAATTGTTTAGCTGTTAGGCTAGGAGGTCGGTTTTTACAATAGGTACATTTTGAAATAGGGAAGACATATTATATTCTATTTGTTATTAGAATTGATCTTAATGAATTCCACATACACTTTAAACATCAGATAGTAATAGACTTTATAACATACAAAAACAAGTGATAGAGCTCTTTTAGATTTTCAATGGATACAGTTCTTTTTGTTTATATATTGTAATAATTTTTGTATCTGTGAGTTTTATTATTCAAATTTGTTTATATTTTAAAGTATTTTAAGCATTCGAAATTTATTCAAAATAAATCCACGTTGTAATTTGACATTTAGAAGTTTTGACGTAGAGCTATATTATTATGTGGTATAGTTGCAAATGATAATCTTAATTTCAAAATGGTTAAAATTTTATAAAAGTAAGATTATCAAAATGTATTAAAATAAAAACAAATATAAACTGAATAATGTTTGTGGTGAAAAAATCAAACGTTTAAATAAAGCACTTCTCACCATTTAAAAACTTACTTTCCTTGTGAATCACTAGAAAATAAATAAATAAAAAACCATTTTGTATATATAAACATATATTACACATCAAAAATTAGTAAAATTTTAAAAAAAATCGTGCAATAATTTGTATACCAAATTAATGATACCCCTTAAATCCATTACCAGCATACCATTTGCATTATCAAAATGTATAACAACACTAAAACCATTTTACAAATTAAAAAACAAACCAGAATATCCAGTAGATATAAAATTTTTATATGTAAATGGTACTTATATAAGCGGTTCATTAAATCAACTTTCATATTGATCATACATATATGTATGTACATATTTATATATTTGTATATATATATATATAAGGATCTGTAATGATAGGGAATAAAGATACCAAAATGAATAAGAGTTTAAAAGTTAAAGAGTTCTTTTAGAACCATCAAGGTAATTTTAGATAATAGCGGTTAAATGTTTAAAAAAACAATTGATTGACTTATGAGATGAAATACAATGAAATCATAATGGAATTGATAATCGTTTCAACAACCATTTTGTTTAAATTAATAATAGGTTCAGAATAAATAATTTCCCTATATACGTATAATATGAACATGAAGTTGTCTGGTGATAAATATCCAACAGATACACATGTAATAATTAATATGGAAGTTTAGTATAATTTTTTTTTTATTTGGAAATATAAATGTATCTTAAAGTAAAATTATTTTTTTTAACATTGGTTCATTGAAATATATCAGTCATTATTATAAGAATGTACTATAGAATTCAAACTTATTATTTTGCATAATTATTTAAAAAACAAAAATTAAACGTGATTCAGTTCTTAGAATTATTACTTTATAGCAAGTAAAATTCGTGATCTGTTTCAGATTCAGATTTTTTTTTTTTTGAGAAACAATTTAATTATAAATTTCTTTTAAATCTTTTATAAATTTATAATATTTTTAATTTTTTTCTTTATTGTTTTTTTTTTTTTTTTTTTGACAGAACAAAATGGAAACGTCAAACAGCTGTTGGTTTAGAATTATTAGCTGAAGCTGGTAATTATGCAGCATTTCAAAGATTATATGGTGGACCACCATATTTAGGTGGTTGGCCATATCCAACACAATCACCACATAGTGCACCACCATCAGCAGCTGATATATATTATAGGCAGGCAGCAGCAGCAGCAGCATTACAAAAACCATTACCTTATCGTTTATATCCAGGTGTACCAACAGCATTAACAACATTAGGTGGTATACCAACAGCAGCAACAGCACAATTTCCACATTTATCAGCATCAAGTTCATTATCATCATTAAGCAGTTATTATCAAAATGCAACAGTTCAAAATGCATCATCAACTGGTATTAATTCAAATACAGTATCATCTGGTGGTATATCACCATCAATTAGTAATAATTTAAATAATAATAATAGTAATGGTAGTAATAGTAATCATAATAATAATAATAATATAAATAATATCAGTATTAATAATAATAATAATTGTATTAGAAGATCACCAAGTCCAACATTAAATCCTGGAAGTCCACCAGGTCGTTCAGAAAGTAGTCGACCACCTAGTGATGATGAAGATACAATTCAAGTTTGAAAAATAAATTAATGAATTTTTTTTTTTTTTTTTTTGTTTTAATTACACAACAAAACTTTTGAGTATTTTATTTAATGTAATTATATTTTTCAAAGTTTAAAAGTTATACAGAAATTGAAAAATAAAACCGGGTCATAGAAATTAAGATATGGTTAATAGTTTTTAAATTACCGCGAAGCAACGCCAGAAATTGATGCCACCTTTATAGTGCTTAATGCGAACAATCAAAATATCGTCTGTGTAATGTGGGTATCATTTTTATCAAGAAAATGAAATGTCAAATTTATATTTTGTTTATAATAAAAAGCTTTAAGGACCAAATAAAACAAAATTGACAAGACAATTTTTAAAATCAATGACAGATATACAAAATAAACAAAACAATTCATGTAAATTGACATTTAAGTTTTATATCCTTCTTCATTTTAAATTTTTTTAAATGTCAAATTAGTCGCCAAATTTTCAAAAATTTTAAAGTGAAGGAAATACTGTTCACTATCATTGAATTGTCAAAAATTTTCATGTATGTGTACATTCTCTTGCTATTTACAGTCTAGTGGGGCTGCATATTTAGTTTGACATTTATAAATTGATTTTTTTAATTTGCAATTATGTTGAAACAGTTTAACAGTACAGGCTAAGCATATTGAAATTTATAACAATTTTGACAGCTTAAGAACTCAAAATAGTTTACTGAAACTGTTATTACAAGTTTGGCTCCTAATATTATTTAAACTAAGAGTATTTTCACATGGGATACTTGCATCCGCATACACTTATTTTTTTTTTTTGATTGACAGTATATTTCGTATTCATGACATGCTCTCTCTTTCACTCATAATAAGATGTAAAACTTTTTGAAATTATTTTGTAAATAAAATATTTTTCCATCAAATGTCAAAATAATATACACATTCAAACACACAAGCAGGCTACGGTTGAATGAGTGGATGAATGTAGGATGCAAAATATTGATTACTATTATCGAAGTGTACACGAAATATAACCAAAATAATTTGTGTATCTAGATGCATTCATGCAATGTAATCTTATATATGATCCCTGAATCACTAAAGTTAATATCTTTTTACAGTTTATAATACAAATTGTACCAAAACCATACTTCTTTGTTTGTTCGAACTTTCCATAAAAAAAAAGAATTTAATGCTTTAACCGGACAAGTCTCAAGCTTCCGAACTTGGATGGACGTAATTAATCCATAAATTATTATTTTAAAACAAAGTAAGATATAAAAAAAAAAAAAAACAAAACGTTGCCAACAATAAAATGTGTAAATATTTGTACAGAGTATTTATTAAAATAATTAAATATTAAATGAAAATGGCCCAAAAAAAAAAAAATTAGCAAACAAAATACTAATTTTTATTTACTTTTAAGAAATTTTAATTAATTAATTATGCAAATAATTATGGTTAAAAAATTTTATATTTTTATGTATAGGTATAATTCAGTTTTTACAAAAATATTAGAGATATTTTGTGAATCATTCATTCATTTAAAAATTAATTCTATAAAATGTTTACAGTTATCTATTATTAGTTTGTTTTAATAGAATGCATAACTCTAATAAGGTGAATTAATAAAAATTAATCAGTTTTAAAACAAGCATCAAAATGAAAGACAAGATAAAACATTTTTTCTAGACAAGTTCTAATGCATTTTTAAAGAATATAATTTAGAAACCACGGTTATATACAATATTTTTTCTGTAATTTAATTTGTAGCACCCACTGGCAATGAGAAACAACCAAATAATCCCAAATAATTTCGAAAAACCTGATGGTTTATACCCTGCACAAACGTAGCTCCAAAAGAATTTTGCCACTATGTTTGTAACTCAATAAAAGAATTTGGTTGATATAGGGGTATAGTAGGAGGAGCCCTAAGTGTATGGTTCAGTTCAGAATTTTCAAGTTAGTCGCCTTAGCTAGGTGTGTCCGCCCTCCCGCACTATTACTCAAAAACTAAAAAAGCTATAGAATTCTGACATTTCATACTCATTTATTTTCATATAAAAGCTGTCTTTGCTATTGAAATCTATAGGTAGTTTGCCGAAAAGGGTTCGAAAAGTTGGTTCCAATAAGACTTTTAATATGAGCATAACTTAATATCTAATTCACTTTTTTTTTAATAAAGTTGAGTATTTTAAGAAGTTGGGTACGAAATCCCAAATGCAAAATACCAAATACAAAATCTCAAATTCAAAATTCCAAAATCCCAAATACCAAAATCCCAAAAACCCAAACCACTATCATTATCATAATTCGTTCGGATTTCGTGGCGCTCCCATTTCAAGTTTTGCCAATATTAGTTATGTTAAATAGCCAACACTTGCAAAAGATATAATTATTTTAGCGCATTATGTTCGAATAGCTGTTATACAACTTATATTTTCTTTTAAACATATCTGATTCTAATTTTTTTTTATTTTTTATTCCTTTTTCACTCCCTTAAGGAGTTTAGTGCATTCACTAAATCTATTTAGACTACGCTTCACTTTTTTTAATCGTTGTATTAACTAAGCCGTTGATTACTTGGCTAGAGCTATTTTATAAGATTATGCATATTCACAAATATTAGTTTTTTCGCGCCATCTATTATCTTATACAAGAATTATTATATTTATTTTTATTAAATCTTGAAATACCTTTAAAATATATATATAGATATATATATATTTTTATATTAAGATATAAACTTTTACGATATAAACAATTTTACGATATTATTTTATTTATCTGACTATTATAAGTTGTATATTTGGAATTTCGCTAACAGTAGTGAAACCGTGTGATATAATGTTAGGATTATATTCTTGTGAATATTCACAAGATCTGGCCACAGTCTAATCTTCAGTTTTCTTCGTTTCCTCTTTATGTTAAGCGTGGAACAATTTTGCAACATGAACAGTTCAAATACCCTAAATCGAATCTCACATATTATATCGGGCTTAATAGATTCTTACGTTATTTAATTATTTTTGATAAAATGCCTGTAAAAATAATGGAGTAGCTAACTATATCTCTAAACATTTTTGGATCAGTATAAACACAAATTGAAGTTATAACCTAATAAATAAATAACATTTTATTTATATATATATATTTATACAGTAAATTATTTATTTGTAAAAAATAGTATAGATGTATAAATTTTATAATTAAAATAAATAAATCTTTTGTTTTGTATATTATTAATTATTTATAATTAATTAATTAAATAATTATTTTATTTTATTATTTTACACTTAAAAAGTGATTTTTTATTTTTTAATTATTTTTAAACAATTAATTTTAATAATTTTTTAATAATTTTATTTAGTTAAAGAATTTATTATTTAATATAAAAAATGTATTTATATAAAAATTTGAAAATAAAAATTGTACTTAAATATCAGTTTTTAATTTAAAAAATAATGATAAAATTAATAAAATACCAATTTTAAATTTTAAATTAATAAAAAAAAACAAAAAAATATTTATATATTATATGAAAATTTTAATTATATAAAACAAAAATAAATGATAAAGAAAAGTCCAAAAAAACAAAAAAAATAATTGAAATATTTTTTATGTAATTAATATAAAAATTTAAAAACAAAAAAAAAATCTGAATAAATAAAATATAAATAAAATTGTATAAATTAAATAAAGTTTTGTTTATTTTTTTATTGAAATTAGAAGTGAATCGAAAGTTATTAGTAACTTAAATTTCTTGGATTAAAATGCGTTTAAGTCTATTGTAATGTAAGTAAAATTTAAAAAAAATCATTTGAAAGTGAATCGCTTTAGGTAAGTGTGTCCGTCCCCCCGCACTAACCCGTGGACCAAAATGGCTGGATTTAAATAGCGATGACGGCTATTGCATAAAAACGAATTTGTGAAAATTTCAAAATCCTAGCTCCTTTATTTTTTGAGTTATCGTTACTTTTTATAGATTTTTTTTTTTTTTTTTTTAATTATGGGATAATGAGTTAAATTTTTTTGAACCATTTCACTTTTTTACATTTTTTTGTAATATATGTAATAGCATTAGCTTAGGGAAATAAATAACGGTTTATTTTATTTAATACGTTATAGTGGGTATGCACGGGTATCTAAAAATTGACAGGAGCAACTATAATCCTTGTTTTTATTTAGAAAAATTACAATTTTTTAAAAATTTTTTTCTTCTTAAGCATCCTGTAGTCAAATTGTTACATTTTATGTAATATTATGTTTAGGGGAGCGTTTTTTCTGGGGCTTGGTTTAAGTCTCGGTTTTTTAAGTAAGTTAGTCTTTTTTAAGCCCTTATTTTTGCCAATGCTACTTCAGACCTATATAGGTATACCTAGTTAGGTATCTCTTAGGAAAAAGTAAAAAAGATCCGACAATGTAGCTTAAGTAATGTTATATATCCGTTATATATATTACAACTTTAATGACATACCCAATCTTATTAAAATATTTTTACCGTTTCCGATTTTTTCGGCTGTTCCACCTTAAAAATTTATTAAAAAATTAATTTTAAAAAGTCAAATTTAAACTCTGATTAATTTTGAAGTTATTTACTCAAAGAATTAGGATCACTGTTTAACAAATTTGCATATCTCCTGCCTTCAACGGTAGCTCCCATTTCAAATAATGCCACATTATATTTCGGCACAACCAAACCATCTTCTATTTCAGGAATGGTTTCTTGGTAATATGCTTCCAATGATATAATATCGAAATACTAAAAAACAAGAAATATCAGGTTGTTAAGTTTTCTTCTTCATACAGTTCTATTTCTTACATTGTCCTTCGAGCAATGAGTACCAACAACTTTAATATATTTAATAGGTTTTGATGGAAAGTACAAATGTTGCCGAGAACGGCAACTATATGATGAATAATCAATAATTCGTTCCCATTTTATATCATCTGTTGAACTTTCAATAAAATAAGAATATGTACGATCATCGCTTTCTTGTAACAACATTTTAAATTGGTTCAAAATATAAATTCTTTCCAATTTCAAGATTATTCCTAAATTATTTGCTTCGGTAATAGTATGTCTCATGTAATTTTTTGTTTCGTCATATAAAGTGAACGGAAATGTAGAATACTTATCAATAGTTTCTAATTTATATTTCAATTTCACAACATTTACATTAGTAACTAAACAAAAAAAATATTGGTAGGTATATTTAAATATGTAAATATACATAAATAATAAAATAATTAAAAATTGCACGTTCAACTTACTTTGAATTGGGGTAGACTCTTGTTTTTTAATTATTTCTGAAATCTTCTCGGGACTTAATTTCGTTGAATTTCTGATTACCAAAAGTTCTTCTGAAGTCATTGCACAAAAATTCACCAAATGTATGACATCCTAAAATACAGCAAATTATTACTAATCGAACATCAAATATTCAATTCCACAGTAATTATCACTCTTATTATGGTAGGCGTAGCATACGATGGGTATAACAAAAGTGATGATTGGGTATTCTGATAGTCTTAAAAGTTAAATTGACGTGATGTTAGTTGGCAAAATCATCACGGTTGTCTAAAACGAATTTGTGAAATTTTCAGAATCCTAGCTCCTTTATTTTGTGAATTATGCTGGGGACGGACGGACGGACATACATAGCTAAATCGATTTACTTTTCGAGTCTGATTTTTCGATTTGAGCTGAGAAATGAGATGATTCTTTTCTCTTAAATTTTTTTAGGTTCTAGAAATGAAATTGTGAATTCCACCAAAATTTGGAATTTTACTTAGAATTTTATTATCTAAAGAAAAATGGTTAAAACTAAGCGACACTTTCTTCAATTTAAAAAACCCCTTTTAAATTAAAGAAAAACATTTAAAATATGTTGAAATATAATGCTGCAGCTTTAAATTTTGTGTATTTTTAAAAAAAATTTTAACAGGTATACAAGTTACAGGTGTTTAAAAATAGCAAATTTTCGAATTTTAGAACACTTACAGCTCCTAGATAGAGGGCGTGACAAAAAAATGTTGTTAAACTGACTGTTATTAAACCTAGTATTTTCTGAGGATCTAAATTCTCCTAAAAGTTCAAGACTTTAGCTTGAACCGTTCAGAAGATATGTGGGGCCAAAACTTTGCAAAAATTGAGTTTGGCCTAACGGTTAATTTTAGTACCGTTTGGCAAATCTATACATTTAACACAAATATTATTTTAAACAATACACAAAGACATATTGAAATTTTAAATCATTCTTCCATAATTTTACCTCAATATTTCGATTCTCGTGTTTACTCCATTCGTTCACAGCACTAAATATAGCAAGGTTTGAGGAAACATAAAATGAATCTCTTGATAAAATTTCTTCCAATAAATTTTTTGAAATATTCTGGAAAGATTCAGTTTTTAAAATTTCTTCAGTATTTCTATCTATTAAATCCAAAATTTGAATTTCAAGTTTTTCCATTTTATATATTTCGGCTGCTTCCAGGAGTTGAAATGAATTTTCCAATGACAATATTCCAATAAAATAATTTTCAAAATGAGGTTTTAAATAAAATAAACAATATTCTTCAATGAGATCTAAAGTTTGTAATAAAACTTCAACATCTTTAATTTTAGTAAGAGGTATTTTTCCCGTATTAAAGTATTCTAATAGAATTTTAAATAGTTCGAAAGGAACATTTAATTTAAATATAGTTTGATTTGGTTCATTTGAATCAGACGCCATTAACTTCTTTAATTATTCACATCTGGCCCCTAATATATTAATAAATTTTAAAAATGTTAATAATTAAGAATCTAATAGGAAAAAATACCAATTATAGAACGATGTGCAGGAATTTTATGCCCTTCTACCTCCAATATAATATCAGAACAATGTTCGGACATGAACAGTGATGCAATATGCGTCAATAATAATTCTAAAATTAGAAGATATCTAATGAATTAATAAAGATATTTTAAAAAATTACATACGACTAAGATCGATATCCATAATTTGTTTACTAATTTAAAACAAAAAACTATTTGTAAAACAGCTGTTTCATAATTAACGAAAATTTTAAACTGGAGTTTTAATATTTCAAAATTCAAACTGTGATATCAAATCGAATGTACTTTTTTATCTATTTACAATATTTATTATTATCTAATCAACAGTAGTTTATTAATAAAAACTATTCGTGCGAAAAATGAATAGACCACGCGAATTTTAAATTTGCTCGATATCACGTTTAGGGTAGATATAGACACAAGTGTATAGATAGGATCATCATCAAAAATTAAATCGATCTACACATGTGTGACTGTCCTATCCATCTAACGTTCCCGTCCACTTGTCAGTACTATAATTAAAAAATTAACAAAGTGTTTTTAACATATGATTACCTATGACAGGAGCTGATTGCACTACTAAATAGACTTTTAAATTAAACAATTCATTTCCAAATTTTGAGGTTTATTAACAAATTTTGAGGGTAAAACAAAGTGAAGCTGCTTTATAGAATTAGTCCCATAAGTAATTAACACTGTTGGCAATTAAAATTCATATTTAATATAATATTCCTAGCAATTTTTTGGAGTTTTCAAATATTTGGATTAAATTTTTGGCAATCTGCTCTACATAGGTATCGAATGGTTTGATTAAAATTCAATCAGGCTACGGGGCTTAAATTGAAAATGGACAAATAAAATAACAAAATTGGATATTATCCGAACCAGTTTTTAGGTTTAATGTTTTTTTGATATAAATGATGCGAAAACAGTTTTAAAATTTGCACAAAGCAATTTTTAGGCAATTTCTAGGTTCCCCGTTCTTTTGCTTAAAATCAGACCAAGACTTCGGATAGCTCCCATATAAATTTTTTGAACCAAAATCAATTTCTTCTAAACTTATTATACTGGGAGAATGAAAATTACACACTGTTAGTTATATAATAGAACAAGCATCTATAATAAGTTTCAAAAAGTTAAGGCTTCATTTCCGGAAAGCTGCTACAGAAGTTCTAGAACCTTGCTTACATATCTTTAGAACTATTTATACTGCAAATTTTAAATTTTAAGTATGCAAATAAAGTAAAATGTTAAGTTCATTTTAAAATTTTGAGATTTCTCGGGACAAAGCTTAGTGATAATACCATAGAGATTGCTAGATAGAGAGCGCATAACTTTACAATCAATAACACTAGATGTTTGAAAATTTAATCCGTATGTAATATAATATGGTAAGCAATTTCTCGAAGTATTGAAGAATTTGGACCCCATTTTTAGGAAAATGTCATACAAAGTTGACATTCTGATAACTTTGAATCTTATGAAGCTACGAGGTTAAAATTGAAAGTGGACAAGTAAAGTAGTAAAACAGAAAAGTTAGAAATTACTCAGTCCTAGGGCGGACAAAATTTTTTTGGTTTTACTTCAACAACTATACATAGATCTATGTATACTTAACGAAATAATAATTATTTGATATAAATAGGGGAGTATCAAATCTTAGATTTCCGTTATGGAATGACACAAGGACAGAGTAGGGGCTTTCCGCAATACAAAGCAGTGAATAAGACATTTCAAACTCCCAATGTCACACTACAAAGTTCAATGACGAATTTGAAAGAGTGTCAGATGTTATGATGCAATTTACTTTTATGTATGAGTATTAAAAAACTTTTACTCAATTATTAAGCAAAAAAATTGAGGTAATTGAGTGATTCTTATAGAAAAATTGAGTGTGTCAAAATAAATGTACGATAAATCAAAGAAATCAAAATTTTTTAAATTTTAAGATTTTTAATCAATCTTAATATCAATATTTGAACAAAGGATCATTTAGCCACCTACTAAGTTGAATATACAATATAAATTTAACATTTTATATGCATATAGGAATTTTAAAATAAAATATTTGTTTTTATTTTCATTGTTTGTTAATTTTTACGAATCATCGTAAGGTAAGCATTATGAATGACTGAAGGTATAAAAATTTTATATAAATAAAATAATGAAAAGGTTTTTGATGTCTATGTTTTTTTACAAACATTTTTTTAAAAAAAAAAAAATATCAAATAAATATGCTCATATGGTTTCACTCAGTCTGTCTATCGGGATGTCTCAAACTTTTCTAAACCTTTTGAAATTAAATAATACAATTATAGCCCACAGAGTTACAGTCATTCAAAGTTTGTAAAGCCTCATATTTAAAGTGTTGGCACAAAAGTTTATGTGGTTTTTCAATGTACGAAACGTATGTACGTAAGGTTAAACGACAGTTGCATAGGCTGTGGAAATCTATGCCCTTCCAATTATGGTGTTAAAAAGTAATGAGAAAAGGGTGAAATCTCTGAAATCCCATGGAGCTTTCTCCATGTATCGTCTCACTACAATGAGACGGTAGACCTATGACACTTTTGATCTTTTTTTATGGGACTTTTGACTCATTTCAAATCAGTCTGATGGGACTTCTGAAATGTCATCAAAAAAAGGTAGAAGAATTTGTATGTATTTAGGGAGTCTTTTGTCATATTCCTTCGACTACCCGCAACAATACCTATTGAAGCTTGGTATCTGAAATTTTTCCAAACATAGTTTGTGCAATGGCCAAAGTTTTTGCAAAATTTGGTTGGCCTACTGCAGTGGGTTCTATGAAAAAGTAGCTGCCATACAACTCCTTCTTTTATATGAGCATTACACTACACCTAGTAAACCTGTATGTTTGAAATTTTGCCAAAAGTAATTAACCGGATGATATAATGTTTATATTACGGTCATACGGGTATCCCAGAGTTGACACAGTCTACTCTACTACACTCTTCCTCGTTCTTTTACTAGTTTTAAAGACCTGTAAAATGAATATTTCACTAAACTGTTTTGAAGTAATAAACAAGGGCCTATATTTAAATATTTTTCAATATTTACATACTCTTTACCCAAAACTTATATATTAAGGAACATTGTGTGATTTTGGAAATGTGCTATTTTAAGAACCCTTGGTATTTCTAAGTTCTTGTTTTGCCTACTTCTTTTTTATTTGTGATACCCTTAGAATGATTTAACAAGAAATCAACCTTGAAAATGCGTGCGAAAGAAGTCATTTTAAAGTTTTATTATATCACCAGGTAAGTATATGAGTGTATATATATAGATATATATAATATATAAAGAAAAATATATCATGCAACATATGACATAAGATGAGAGATGAAAAGAGGTGTTTATAATTGGATTACTTTGGTTGGTGGTGACTATGTAGATTTTTTATTTTATCCTTCTGTCTTCTTTTTTTTATTTGGGATAAGGATTTTGGTTGTCAATCTGTATATATATGAGATTTGTATATATATGTATTTAAATACTTAAGTATATATGTATATTAATGTTGTATTTAAGAATCATTTCCGATTATTATTGAAATCTTCTACTGTTTTGATTCAATTTTTGTGTGTTAATTGGACATAATCGTTTCCTTTTTGTTTATTTTTTTTTTATACCCGTATGACTATATAGTCAAAGGGTATAATAAATTTGCCATTACGTTTGTGACGCAGAGAAGGAGAGGGGGTAGATATAGACTCAAGTGTATGGATCGGATCAGAATCGAAAAATAAATCGATTTAGCTATGTATGTCCGTCCGTCCGTCCGTCCGCATGATAACTCAAAAACTAAAGGAGCTAGGATCTTGAAATTTTCGCAAATTGGTTTTTTTGCAATAGCCGTCATCGCTATTTAAATCCAGCCATTTTGGTCCATAGGTTCGGGTAGCTGCCATACAACTCCCTTTTTTATATGAGTATTACTCTGTACCTATTACAGCTCCGTGTCTGAAATTTTGCCAAAAGTAGTTTAGTTTTATGGCCAAAGTTTCTGCAAAATTTAGTTGGTCCACTGCAGAGGGTTCGAGTAGATGCAATACAACTTCATTTTTTATATGAGTATTCCACTACACTTATTAAAGCTGTATGTTTGAAATTTTGCCAAAAGTAATTAACCGGATGATATAATGTATATGTTACGGTCATACGAGTATCCCAGAGTTGATACAGTCTACTCTACTACATTCTTCCTCGTTTCTTTTAATCTTTTGGATGACTATAAAAGAATTTAAATAGAAAAACTCTTTCGTTAATTTCATTTCAGTTTAGGTTTATTTTGTGATTTTTATACTATATATTGTTTAAAAATATAATTATAAGGCGGTTTTTTAAAATGAGTAAGGAATATTAGGATATATGGGACATATAATAAAATAAAAAAATTAAGGTTAGGTTTTTTGTAGGTGGATAATTTTGTGTAAATTAAAACCTTAAAAAAATTTTTCTTCTATATTTCAAGAAATTATTATATAGAAATCCCAAGAATTAAATTGAAACTATGTGGGAAGTCTAATATAGAAATCATTAGGAAATTCAAATATTAAAAGCTTTTTTCCTTTAATGCGGATATTTTCTAACTAATTTTATAGCTGAATTAATTAATTATGTATAATTAATTGTTAATTTTTTATTATTATATAAATCAAATGAAGTAATGAAAAAAGCCGAGCATTTCAAGAGAAGCTCATTTTCATAATTAAACGATTAGGTTCCATAATAAATTTCGGGTATTTTTAGTTTTTGACCCCCCCGTTCAGCTCCTAGCCAGAGGACCATACTAAAAAGTCTCCTTTAAAATCTCACTAAAAAACTTTTTATATTTTAAGCTATAATTACTTTTGAAATTTCCTAACTTAAACCGTTTGAAAGATATGAGGGGTCTAAAAGTTTTCATAAGCTGAGTTTCGAATGACGGTAATTTAAAGTACTGTATGGCAACTCTTCCTGTTACAACTCCTTGCGTTACATGTAACCTCATAAAAACAGCATTTTTTTTTGCATTTTCAGATTGTAAATATTTTTAGTAGAACTTCTGACAATTTTAATTTTGCCTTTGCCGGACTTCGGGAGGTTATAACAAGTAATACTACAGAAAAAAGTGCATGCATGAAATATATTATTTTTGCAATATTTACCTGTATTTAAAGTTTCTATTTTTTATTTCAAATGATGTAAAGTTTTTTAAAGTGTCCGTGTATCAGTATGACAAATTAAACTTATATAAGTATACTTTTTTTTAAAAGTTTTTGAAAATATACTTAAAACAGGTCAGAATATTTATTAATTGGATAGATTTTATTAATTAAGTTAATAAAGCCTGGTTATAGTTTAAGAAAAATATTATATTTGTTTGTTATTATGTTATAGATTGAAATTTACAAACTTTACACATTATGTTAAATGCTATTAAGATCTTAAGTACCTATTAAGGTTATAACTATAATATAATACTTTTTTTTTTTTTAAACTTGGTCCACTTTAATTACTGGATTTTTTTTAAATTTTATTTTTGGGCATGATGGGACTTAACATTTTGTTATATAATTGACTTATAGTAAACTGACCAGATTTTCAAAAGCTCAATGCTGGACGATGTACAAAAAAAATAAAGTTAATTTTTTTCTGCAATTATTTAATTCAATTTCAGTCTTTTAATAAAAACAATAAACATAAAATAAATAGTACTTGTACAATACATTATACATAGAATAAAATAGCACTAATCCAGTTTTTGGCTGAAAATATTAAAATTAAATGAAAATTCATAAAACAAAGTTCATAAAGTGTATTTATAGCATTTTCGGGTCAACTTAAAACTTTTCTACTTCAAATTCAAAATTTTCTATTTCATATTCAAAGATTTTTCTTTCAAATTCAAAATTTTACATTTCAAATTCAAAATTTTATTTTAAAATTATGATTTTTTATTTCAAATAACAAATTACAAAATCAGCATTATGTTTCTTGAAGATTTCTATTAAAATAAATTATTGAAAAATAAATTAAAATTCTAATTTTATATTATTAAATACTAATTTTATATAAAATATCATAATTTATATGTAAAATTTTAAATTTTAAAGAAAATTTTTTGAATTTGAAATAGAAAATTTTGAATTAGAAATAGAAAAGTTTTAATTTTTCCTGAAAATGCTATATATACTGGTAATAATATTCAAAACAAAACAGTGTTTTTTTTTCAACAACACAAAACAATTAGTAATATATAATGTAATACTAGTTAAATAATTAAAAAATTAACAGTTTTTAGGAACATAAAATAAATCACAAATATTTTTCTGCGGAATGAATTTTTTTCATTAGCCAATAGCCAGGTTGGTATGTAAGTACTCAGTTTTGTTTATAGAATAATTAAAATGTCATTTTTATTATAATTTATAAATTTATAACTACTAATGTATTGTAATTTGTAAATAATGTTTGAATATGTATCATTTCATAATATTATGTTGACACGAAAAACGAATATAGTGCAAATACAATAAATATTGGGTAAACAAATAACATTCACTAACACAAATAAAATTTTACCAATTAAAATAAAATAATAAAATGAAATAAGAGAAAAGACACATTGAATTAAAGAATGAGTGAGATGCCAGATGAATTTCAGAGTTTATGAATAAATTATAAGTTATGACTTTAATATTAATATTTACAAAAGCGATCCTAAATGCAAAATAGCAAAAAAAAATCATTTCAGTGTCGAAATTGTCATGGTTAATGTTTTTATAAACAAATTATAAAATGCTGAACAAATTGGGTTATTTTGTGAAATGCTGGACATTTTGACGGACAATTTTAGATGCTGGACGCGTTAGTCAAATGCTGGACAGTCCAGCACAATGCTGGACGAATGGTCAGTTTAACTTATACTAATAAATAATAAAAAAAAAAAATAAAAAAACTCACCCTGGCGGACATAAAAATATATTAACTGAATCTTGGGCATATTTTACAATAGCACCTACAGAAGCGGCTACAACTTTTCCTGGTATTGTACCAATATGCCATATTCTTTCCTCTAAAGACATTAAAAAACAATTCTCAGATTTTGAAGAATTTGTTGAATAATTACGACAACGACTATTTTTTTTATGATGAATCATTTGCCAATTTTTTTTAATTTTCCCATTTAGATTTTTATAACTTTTAATTTCACTTTTGTTGGTTTTTATTTTTTTGGTTTTCTTAATTTTTTAAAACTTTCTTTATTTTTCAAAAATGGGTATTATTTTGATTTTTTATGTTATTTTAATTTCATTTAAAATGGGCTTTAATCCCAAAAATAAACAAATCACTTAACTTTTAACTCTTGTTTTCTTTTTTTTTTAACTTTCAATAGAAATTTGTCAACTAATTCATTTTCATAATTCTAATGATAAACAGATCTATAATGTCATATTTGAAATAAAATTATATTTCTAAAAAAAACATATTTTTATTAATTTTAAATAATTTATATTAAATAGAGGATCAAAACTTTTTTATTTTAATTATATTTTACTATATTTAAAATTTAAACTATATTTTAGATTATAAAAACTTATTATCATTAACTTATTGAAATAAGTTTTTTACAAATTGTGTCAAGCGATTTACAATGAATGGATGCCCAGACAGGCTAATATAATTAAATAAATTTAATAAAAATAAATAAAATAAATGCACCAAGATCAAATATAGCCAAAGACTATAATCTTATATAATATAAAGAATTAAAACTAATTAGTAATCAATCACTAATCACTAATCACAAATACAATACCAATTAAAATCTAATAAGAGTATATTTTATATTAAAAATCAATTATATTTCAATTAATATAATAATTGATTTATATGTATGGTTTGAATGTTTAATAACTTTTTAAATTTATTTATATTTTTTATTTTTATTTCAGAATTTTGTGAAGAAAACTTGGGGAATTGAAAATGGAACAGAACACAACAGAACAGTGATAAAAAATTACGAAAAGTTTTGAAAAATATAAAAAATCTAAGAGGTTTCTACATGTTATACAGGGGGGCGTAAAACGACCGATATGGTTTGAATGTTTAATAACTTTTTCAGTTTATTTACGCCACCCTGTACATGTATTACATATGGAATCAATCAACGATATTCAGTAGTTTAGTATATATATATGTTTACTATATACTAATAAATGCAATTTTTAATACAAACAAAATAAACATTTAATTTTAGATCTCTACCGCTTCATTTATATTTATTTTTAATTAGTTATGAACTTGATCACAAAATATCCAAATTAATCAACATATACGAATCAATCAACGACATTCAGTAGTTGAGTACAACATAAAAAATTATATTGTTAAATATATCTATACATATAAGGAAGTTATTTTAATTTGCTAAATTTAATTAAAAAAAAAAAATATCAAACTGATGATGCTGTCATTTATCTAATCTAATTATGTTTTTTGTGTAATGGATTATCTTGAAAATTTGTCAGTTTCTAATTAATTTTTCGACGTCAAAACCGATTAAAAATGATCATTTAGCAATAAAATTCAGGGTTTATTTTTTTTTTTTTTTTTATTTCGAATTCATTAATTTGTTTAAGTTTTAATTAAAATTATTAACAAACCCTTGTCAAAATAAATATGAAGTATAATCTAATCTAATGTAATTATAATCTCACTTTATTACCCAAAACCTAGACTATATGTGATGATCACTTCCCCAAATATTAATAGATTTCCAATTTAGGCAAAACAGAATACAAAAAATGTTTCACATTTAAAAAATATATCTACATAGGTAGGTTACCTTATATCGTTATATGTCATATGTGTAAAAAATTCAAAAATTTTTTTTTAAAGTGACCATTAAGCAAAAAACAGAAAGGTCAATAAACTTTACGCAATTTTTTTAATAAATTAATTTTATACAACGTATATGATATATAAATTACAATACATATTTAAATTAACACTTCCGAGCTCTTGTGTTGTATTGTTTATAATTGATTTTCAATATAACTTTAATTGTAATATTTATTTTTAGTTAGTAGGTACTTGTAGTTGTACTTTGTATTTATTTTTAACTTTTCAATTTAAAGTGATTTTTTAAAATTTTTATTAAAAAATTGATAAATTTTGATAACTTCTTAAGTAGGTACCTAAGATAACAAGACTCCTATATATGTGTGAACGTACTTAATAATATATGTAGGTACTATGTTTATAATAATAATAGTAACAGTTTTAAAAAAACACACTTATGTCAATATAAACACCTGTAACACTTGTGTTTAATGATAACCTACTTTAAAATAAAAAAATGTTCTAAAATTAATTCTGATAATTAAAATTAATTTAGTTAAGTAATTTATTTATTAATAATTGCAAAAAAAAATTAAAAACTTATTGATTTTAAAAAATTAAAAAAAAAAGTAATTTTTTTAAATATTTCACGCACGTGTGTTGTTTTATTCCTTTGATTGCAAATTTTATACTAAAATTATAATTTTCTTAATCGGCTAAAAAGCTTCTAAAATCACCATTCAGTATTAAAAAAACAGAAAACGTTTTTTCTTTTTGTTTTTTTTTTTTTTTTTTTTATTAATAACATTTAAATTGCAATAAATATAATTTTTTATTTTTTTTTTAATATTTATTTTTAATCAAAATTTAAAAATCATTCTTTATCAGTAATTTTTAAACTTATTCAATTTTTTTATTAATATAAAAATCAAACTAGATATTCACTTATTTGGAAAAAAGGTTTATACCCATTTATATATTTACATACACACGTATACATATTTAATTCACAATCTTAAAAGAAAAATCGTTATTCTTAAGACCTTTACAACTTCCTTTGTTACATTTAAATTTTATTATTTATTATTATAATATTTGGTAAATAAAAGAATTAAAAAAAAAATAAAAACTGTAGCAAATTTTTTTTATCAGTTTTTAAAAATCGTGAATTTAAAAAAAAATAAAAAAAAATTAAAAAAAAAAACGCGAAAGAAATTAATTTGAACTACAAAATTTTACGTTATCTTGACCATATTAAAAATCTCATAGCTAAATACGCAAAAATAAAATCAGAAGGTTTTTATTTTTTTAGTATTTCCACCCTGTTGTGTTTATTAAAATAAAAAAAAATAAAAAAGAAAAGCAATAAATAAAAAACAAAGTGGTGTCATAATTAACATATGAAATAAACAAACTGATAAAATTATTAATTAAGGTTTTTCAGATTTTAATTATAAAAAAAAACTGAAAAAAAAAACAAATCATATTAAAAGATCACTTAATTTTTTAAATGTAGCATACAATTTTCATGTTACCCTATTTTAGAAAATATCATTCACAATAATAAAGTTTTTTTACTTGAAATAGGCCAGGTTTATTATTTTTTAATAGAATACATGGGGTATTGTGACCTTTAGAACTATTGTGAATTTACTGTGTCTTTTCTGACGACATTTGTGAATTACTGTCCTTAAAATGACACTTTCAGAGATTTATAAAAAGATGTTATGGGGGATTATATTATAGTTTTCATTTGTGGTGATTTCACCTTTTTTTTTTTTTAGAAATCCCTGGCCTGATTTAATTAAATATATATTTTATATTGATTTAATTTAATAACGAAATCATTGAGATAGAATGAAAATAAATTCAAAATCACATATTAAATATATGATTAGTCACAGGTTTACCAAATAAAACAGTTGTCTTGGGACAAGTTTTTTTTTTCTATATTCAATATTTGTGTTCAATTATATATGACGTCATCAATATCAAATAAAATGATGTGGAAAAAACCAAGGTGATGTAATACATATATGTACATTACATATGAATTTCTTGAAATGTTTTTTAAACAACTGTGTGCATTTTGAGTGCGGTATTCTATATAAAAACTAATAAAGAACCATTGCACGTGTGACGTGGTTCGATTTTTAATTTCTGTTTTAAAAATGATTAGAAATTAAAATTAAATTTGATTATATTAATTAATAATTTATGTAATGAAATGATAGTTACTTTTTTGTGTAATTGTGAAATTACATTTTAGCTGGATGTGTCACCACATTGTGTCACACTGTAGTCATGTAAAATTCAATTAATTAGTTAAAATAACAGTATATCCAGGTATTTTATGATTACGTTAAGTATTCAAGTATGCGGAATATTATTGACAATATTCTATTTCAATGCATGTAATTTTTATATTCTTAAATTTCATAACTATTAATGACTAATTAATTTATTATAAGCCATTCAAATATTTTTTTAACACTTTGTACTTAGTTGGTAACTTTGTTTTTTTATAATAATATTAATATGTGTTTCAAATGTAGGGTAGGTATTCATTATCTATCGAATAAGTTATCAGGCGATTTTTGTTATGCTCAGATAAGATTTTATATTTATTATGTAAATAATTCACGATAACACTTTTTTTTATTAAATTTTTACAAAATCAAAACAAAATATTAAATTATTTTGTTGTTTATTTTTCTTAATAAAGATTATGAATTTAATCAAAAGCTTTTAAAAAAAAAAAAAACAAAATCATAAATCAAAAGAATAAAAAAAAAAAATAAAAACAATTGTAAAAAATTAAAAAGAGAAATTTTATTTTAATTTGTTCATTTATTTTTTGATTACTTTTTTCATTTTCTATCTCTTTTACCCATTAACAAATAAATTCACAATATTTTTCATGAATCATGATTTAATACTTAAATTACTCAAGTTTAAGAAAAGCTCTCTTTTATGACACTAATAATATAACAATTGCACATTTTCAATATTAATTAACCGTAAAAAAATAATAATAATATAAATTACAAAAGTACTTATAACTGAAATTTAAAATTGCCGTTAAACTGGTCAAAAATAAATTGTATGCCGAGCACGATATTAAAATGATATTTTGCTTCTAATTTTTTTTTTAAAGTTTCTTGTGAATTAAATAAAAAAATTTACAAAAATAAAACAACACTGTTGGCGAATTTTTCTGTTCTTTTTTTTTCATTTAATTTGCAATTACTGAATACACATTCAATTGTGAATTACTCTAATATGACAATAACGACTACAATAATAAAAACAACAATAAAATAAAAACAAGATAATTATATGCATAAGCGAATAAACACATATAAGTAGCAATTCGCATATGCGCACGACAAACACAAAAAAACAAAAACAACAATGTGAAAGACACAATTGACATTTAGCGGCAACAGAGAAGCGAAACAGACAAATGAACGACGGTGCGGTGCGACGCGGTAATGGCTCGCGGTGGTCTGTTATTTTTTAATTTTTTTTTTTTTTTTTTGTTTTTTTTTTTTTTATTAATTATATTTAATTTTCGTACTTTTTTTTTTACTTTGTAAACGTTATTATTACATATTTATTTTTTTGTTTTTTTTTTTTAACTCGGTCTGTCTATTTGATCAGGTGAAATAATACTAAACACTTAAATAAACTTTTATTTCTCAGATTACTCATATATCTTTTAATGTTGTATCTTGTCACTTGTGTGTTGGTTTTATTTTTTTTTTGAATATAAATTCTCATCATATTATTTTTACTAATATACAATATGTTCTCATTTTTAATTTGACAAAATTAAAATAAAAAATACACAAAAATATAAATGGGCACCACCACCATACGAAATATGTAAAAAAAAAAGAAAAAAAGAGAATGAAGCAATGAGCGTAAGCGCATAATATAATTTTTTTGATATTTTATTTTAACGGAAAATAAATTAAAAATTTGGAACTGGTCGCTAGTCGCTACTTATTTGACGCTTGCTATTAATTTATTGTTTTTTTTTTTTTTTTATTTATACTCTCAAAAAAAAATTTAAATTTTGGTGTTACAAAATTTACAATAACGTCAACTGGTTAGATCGGATATGTACAATATCATACATAGGTATATTATAGGTAACAAGTATATAGGTTTTTATACCTAAATATATTTGATATGGATATCTGCAAATTAAATAGATAATTAATTAATATATCTATATAATAAAATAAAAAATGACAATGTTGTTAATTTGAGAGAGTGTATTGAATAGTATATTGTAAACAAAATAAAAGAGAGATAAAAAGAATTAAACACAACAAAGATAAGTAAAAAACACGAAAAGAATTAGTGAATATTGAACAAAAAAATAAAATAATATGTAAAAAGCTTTTCGTTTAAATTTTCGAGTATCGAATCAATTGATCTTATTTTTATTTTAAGGGGATTTTTTAATGGAAACACAACATTTGGCCAAAACTCAAATTACAAATGTTTTGCACTTCGACTCAGTTGTCAGTACATTTCTTAAAAATTTAGCTTGAATTCCACCAAATTGTAAGCTGAATTCCTCATTTGTCAAATGAAACGTCATTTTGCAAACATCGATCTTTCATGAATTTAAACAAATTGTTTCAACAAAGTATCAGCTGAATACCTTTACTTGTCAAATGAAACGTCATTTTGCAAAACATCGATCTGTCACGAATTTAAACAAATTGTAAGCTGAATAACTTCATTTGGCAAAAATCGATCTGTCAAAAATTCGAACAAATTTTCCAACTGAATTCCTCATAAAATTTTAAACTGAATTCCTAACTTATCAAATGTCATTTTGTTAAACATGGATCTGTCGAAAATTCAAACAAATTGTCCACCCACCTCAAAAATTAATAAACTATAAGGATTTCCGAGTTGGATTCCAAATCAGAATTTCAATAATTTATATTATGAGTTAAGGTTGAGGAAGGCAGCATGAACATTTTGTTGTTGAAATACGAAAATAGGTTTATATTGTATTTCAAGAATATGTCAAATTTTAGCAAGGTTAGATTTAGATATTAAGTAAAATAAACTATAACTATCGAAACGAGCTTTTTTCAAATTAATTTAAAGTGGACATCTGTAATATTAATTTCGACAAACTGTTAAATACCCTTTCACTTATAACTGTGTTGCTTTTTTGTCATATACCTATTTATTTAGATAATCGATTTAATGAACTGTTTATTTTATACTTATATCGTTATTTGCCTGTGTTTACCTGGGGTTTTTATGAATTAAAAGTTTTTTAAAATATGAACAGAAAAAAAAATTGATTTAAAAAATTAATTTTGGTATTGTTTTTGATGAGCATATGGTAATTGGGGTGTAGATTAGAATAAAAAATGATTCTGAGAAGAGTTTAGAGTTCTAATTAGTAGTATTCTGTTAATTTTAAAAAAATATATAGTTTTTAAAAATATTTTTATACCATTTACTCTAATTTAATTAAGAATATTAAAAATAGTTAATAAAATTATAATTATGAAATTTAAAGTAAAAATTATGTAATAAACTTTAATTTTTTAAACAAATTTTTGAAATTAAGCTTTTCTAAAAGAAATGAATATCCAGAATTTTTAATTTAATTATTTATTTGGTAAATATCACTTTTACTTTCTAATTGAATTTAAGTACTAATTAAATCAATTAGAAGAATTTAAATAGAATTGTATATATATTTTGATTAAGCTAATAAAGTTTAAGAAAGATCATTTTAATATACAACGTGCCTACATAAAAACTAAAACGAATTTAAATTTTGTTTTATATTGTGCAGCGTTCATTTTGACCTATAATAATATATTACAGGTCAGGCATTGTTTATTCGAAATTAAATAGATTTGACTTCATTATACTTAATAATAATTAATGTGATAAATTAAAATATTTAATATTAATTTGTATTATTAATGTAGGAGTAATCTAATTACTAAAATAACACTTATATTTAAGTCAGCATTTTTAATTGAATTTAAGAATTAAAACAAAAGAAACAAAGAATCTCAGAAAATGTTCGTAATAATTAATTCAATTAAATTTTTGGAATCGAGTAACTGAATTCGATGGATTTTTATTAAAATGAAGATTACAAACATGAAGCTCCTTCGAGATACTATCAATTTAGTGTTTATTATTAAAATCTAATTAAATATACGCATAAGTCACACTTATTGTGAAGATGGTAATTTAAAATTTTTTAAAAAGCTGAAAATTATTTATTAAAAATATATTAAAAAGAAAGAATTTATCCGGTTATAGATTTTTTAGGATAGGTTCTAACATTTATATTAAAAATAAAAAAAAAAAAAATAAAATAGGTTCTACTTTTATTATTTAACTTGTAAAAGTCAATTTAAGCAATTATTTTTTAATATTTTTCTATTAATTATTTTGTAGGAATGTAAAATAATAACAAACAATTTAAAAAATTATATATAATTTTAATTTCAAATAGATCATTTCTTTTTATAGATATAATCAATCTTTTATAATTAAGTTTTGTTTTTTTTTTTTATATTATTATTATGAAAAAATTAAAATTATATAGAACAAAGTTTTATTAGTTATAACTTATAACCTTCATTATTATACTCGTATATTTTTATTACAGAAGTTCCTTGTTGATTTTTATTAATAATATTAATAAAAAATCTTTAAAATAATAATTATATTGATAAATTAATAAATAATAATATAAATATAATAAATTAATTACAAACAGAACTTTTTAAATACTATTTTTATATTTTTGTTTTTTACTCCTAAAAATATGCAATCTAAATAAGAACCTACTATTTTATATTAAATGTGCGAATACGCATTTCTGACAGACTTCAATCAAAAAATCCAAAAAATCCCAGTTGTTACAGTAAAATCATATTAATATAATAATTATTTATTCCTATTTCAAGCATCTTTTTAAAAATTTATTAGTACTTATCATTTTATTTCAAAATTTTATTTTACGACATTTACGATATGGAGGGGTTCTTCAAAAAAAAAACATTGTATATTAAAACTGCGTGTAAAACTAAGTTCTGTGATTATTTACTTATATATATACACTATTTTAATGAGAAAGATTGTTTACTAAGAATAGGTACTTAATTTAAAAAGTCATATAATTCATGTGGATTTATGCGATATTATCATATACAGGGTGTTTTCTAATTAAGTGCACTGCTATATACCACTGCAGAAGTACTTAACATATAACATAGCGTAAATGTGGTTTTTTCAAAAAAAAATTTATTAAAATTACAAATTTTTTTTAAATGTAGAAGCTCGCAGTTTTTACAGAATTTTCATAAGTAGTCTAGAAACAGAATTAAGAGTAAAATTATGAAAACTAAAAAAAAATATTGAAATTTCATTTAAACCCCCATATCTTGGAAACTAGGAGAGGCTCAACTTAGTCCCCATACAAAACATGTGCCTACTCATAAGAACCTTATGCAGTGGTGTATAGCGGTGCACTTAACTAGAAAACAACCTGCATACATATTAAAATATAAGTACCCATATATGATTAAAAATGATATTAAGTACTTAAAGGTAGATAATATATTGTAAGGCCTGATAAAGATTTATTCTATTTATTTAATCAAGTATGAAGTTAGCAATAACTAATAAAAGTAAATATTGCATTTACGTACTTGATATTATGAAAAACTAATTTTTTTTTATCAATATAATAATCTTCATTTTATAGTTTTATTATTTAAGTACAGTTTCATTTATTCCCTAGAATTTATACCACACTTTTTTTTTTATATTTTAACTAATTCTCATTACTAATAAATAAATACTTTCCGAATTACTTATACTTATTTAAATATTTAATAAAGTATATTTTTTATCACAAGATAACAGTATTTACATATTTTTTTTTTATTATACACTCATATCTAATGCACACATACAACATTTCATTATTTATTTTTGTAAACTTTTTTGATGAAATTGTTTTTCAACCCACATTATGATGAAATTATCGCGTTTATTATTTAATAGATAATTTTGCTAAAATAAAAAAAAAAAAAAAAACTAAATTTGATAATAATTCAAAAAAAAAAAAAAAAAAAATAAAACAAATATAAAAGATAAGTACTTATTGCATTAAATAAATTAACTGTATATTTGTTATAAATAAAAATAGAAAAGGTATGTTTGTTTATGTATTGCGACAATTGATATTTAAAATGTTTGTATACAAAACAAATGGCATATGTTTTATAACATTTTATATAAAAAAACAAGAAAAAAACAAAAAATGTAAAAAAAAGATAGTCAAGTTCATTGTTTCTTTAACTTTGACTTTGACTTTTGTGTTATTTATATAATTATTGTACCAGTATTTATTAATTATTGATAAGAAAAATGTTTCAAATTTTTTTATTTTTTTATTATTTATTTAAAGTAAAAATTTTAAAAATAGAATATTGAAAAAAGATAAGTAATTATAATGTAATTATAAAATTTAATATGCAGTATAAGTTATTAATTTAAATATACATATAGTTATTAATGCGAATGTGTATTTGTTATACATCTGATATAATTTGACATCTAGATGATATTTTGTATAACAGTTATTTAAATGCATTACATTATAGTATTTTTAAAGTACACTAGAGTATGTTTTCCTAAAATGTGTATAAGTATAGTTCATTTTTTGGAAATGTTAACGTCCAAATAATACGCGATGAAGCCCAAGTTTCTGTGACGCTTCGAAATTGTAAATAAATATTAATTCTATGAAAATTGATTACTCTGACGCGGTTGTGTCAGAAAATTTATATTATAATTTATTTTTTTGACATTTTAAATCTGAGCAGAGCATGAACTGTCAAAAAAATATCGTGTTTTTTCTTTTTTACTCTGAGCGATCAGAGCTTCTAATTCGAGTTTTTTTTTTTAAATCAGAGCGTGCTCTATGTGCTTTGTTAAAATATTTACAGTACGGCTGAGCAAAATAAAATACAAAGACATTTTGACGTTTTTACTTGTAAAATAAAAGTCAGGATGGTTGTTTATTTTAGGTTATCCATTTTTAATTTATTTTCAATAATTTAATTTAATAGACAATTAAAAACGGACCTAAATAAAAATGAGAGTTTTTTGAATTCGTTTTTTTTGTTAAATCTGAGTGCTCTGAGTATACATGCTCTGCTCAGAGTGTTCTCATTTTGTTCAGAGAGTGCTCAGATCTTTGCTCAAATTTAAAAAAAAACTCAAGTAGTAAAAAAAACAACAAAAATAAATAAATTATAGTTTTTGATAAATTCTAAAATCTTTTTTAATTAGAAAAAATTAAATGTGGAAAACGTGTTAATAGATAAAATGGAATAATTTTCGCAAATGTTTTGTAATGTAATTATTTAATTTTTTTTTATATATACATATATTAATCTGTTTTTATTATAATTGAAATTTAATAATTATAATGTTATTAACTATATAATATATTGTAAATTCATCTGTTTAATTTACACATTCATCTGTTTAATTTACTTTAGTTTCTAGTTAAGATGTTTTTAATTTTTTTTTTCAATGAAATAATTTAAGTATCTATTATAAAAATTTTAAATTTTAAAAATTAAATAAATATTTTAATATAGGATTACATGTTTCTTATGTTTCCATATACTTTATTATATATTATTAATTAATTTTTTATTTTGTAATTGTTTTAAATCGGTAAAACAATATGCATAGTTATATTTTTTAGAACACTTTACGTTATACACACAGAGAATTATCAATGTAAAATCAAAAAAAATAAATATAATTCAACATGTTTCAGCTATAAAATTGCTTCATAGGTGGATCATGTTGATTTAATATGATATTTTTATATTCAAAAACCAAAAATTTACCATTTCAAAATAAATAGAAATCTTTTTGAAATAAAATTATGTTTGTTTTAAAATAAATAGAAATCTTTTTGAATTAAAATTATATTAATTTTAAAATAAAAAGAAATCTTTTTGAATTAAAAGCGTATTCATTTTAAAATTAAAAATGTTCCTTTTGAAATAAAATGATGCTTTATTTAAAATAATATGAATTTTCCTGTTAAATTAAATTGGTTCTCATGTTAAAATAACATGAAAATGCTATTACATCCACTTTATGATCGTGTTAAAATAATATGAATTTTCCTGTTAAATTAAATTGGTTCTTATGTTGAAATAACATGAAAATAATATTACATCCACTTTGTGATCGTGTTAAAATAATATGAATTTTCCTGTTAAATTAAATTGGTTCTTATATTGAAATAATATGAATTTTCCTGTTAAATTAAATTGGTTTTTATGTTGAAATAACATGAAAATGATATTACATCAACCTTGTGATCATGTTAAAATAATATGAATTTTCCTGAAATTAGATGAAGATTCCTGTTGATTTGTCTTAGGTGCATGGTTTCTCATTTAAAATTATACCCTAATTTCGCTTGAAATCTTTAAATAATAACTTCAATAATTTCAATTTTTAAAAATATTTATTTGATTAAAAAATACATAATTTGATAAAGTATAAATAAGAAAAATATAATACATAGAATTATATACATATTGTAATGACATTTACAAAAATTAAAATAATACATAATTCAAATTGGAACAAAAGGAAAGAATAATACACAAAGAACTATATACATATAATAACACTTAGGCAACAGTTATAGCTGTCATTGAATTTTTTTCTTTTCAATCATTCATTGAAATGAGAACTATAACTTAGGCCTAAGTCTTAGTTTTAACATTAATATAATATGTATGGTTAACTTGATTCAAAAATTACAAATATATTAAATTAAAAAAAAATCAAAGAACATAAACATATTTCAACATTATATAAAATTTTCAAATTCTCAAAAACCTCTATGCATGCATATATTAATTATTTTAAAATAATACGTAATTAAGTAAACTTCATTTACAAAATTTAAAAATGTATGTGATTCAAGTACATAAAGAAAGAATAATACAACATACAACATAGAATTATATACATAACATTTAGAAAAATAATATATAAGTAGTTATTAGTAGTAATGAAAGAATTTTATGTGTATATTAATCGTATAGAGTACTTTAATGAAAAAAATCAACAATTGCGACAACAACTACAAGTAACTTTACATGATGTTACTGAAATTGAGTCGAGAGCAAGTATTGCAGAAGAGACTCACGATAAACTTTTAATTAAGTAGAAGAGTGATCTTATAGAATAATTAAAATCCATGAAAAAAAATGTTTCAGCAAAAATAGCTGAAGAAAGACGTAAACGAACTCCATGTTTTCTAGTTTTTCGTTATCCTGCTTGTCACTACTTTGTTTTGATGCATATGTGAGATTATTATCATTGCAGGAATTAGTATTTATTAAACAGATGGGTTCTGCTTTAATTTCAATATCCATTTTTAAAAGTCCTTTAATAAAAATTTATAAAAGTTGAAATACGAAATTATATAATTAATATGTTCTTTCTTAAATAAATATTTTATAGAATTTTTTATTAAATTAAAAAATTCTGTTAATGTTTATGTTTTGATCAATTTTAATCATTTAGTTCAATTCAACTTAACAGAGTTACCATGTAATTTTATGTTCTTAGTTAATGTTTTCCATTCTGTTTTGTTAAAAATGTATCTTAAAAATTAAAAAATAATCTAAATTTTGTATTCTTTTCTTCGTTGAATTTTTCAAATATTATAAATATGAATAATTATTCAAAAGAATTAATATTAGTTATTAAATTGATAAATTTTTAATAGTACTCACCCAATACTCACAAATTCGTTTTATTTTTAAATATTAAATGACTAGAATTTTAATGTTTTTGGATTTGGTAACATTATCACATTACCAAACATTACTAAAATAAAAGATCTTGTCTAAAAAAAAATACAAACTTACCAAAAGTACCAACTACCAATTACAATGCCAACTGTTTGTTTGGATTTTAAAACGTAAATATTTTGATTTTGAACATGAAATCAAATATCTACTTTAATTATCGATATTTGATCCTTAGTAAAGCAGAGGCTTGTAAATTGTAAGAATATTTTAACTTTTAATTTTATTCTAAAATTTAATTCCAACTAGTTATTTGTTCTCTTATCAATTCATGTCAAAATTTCAAAAATCATATTGAAATTGAACCTAAATATACATATATAGAATTCTTAAATTTAACGAAACCTTTGCAAAGGAGGTTTAATTTTATCGCAAAATGTTTCAAAATAGAAAAAGGTAGGTATATATTTTTGTTTTGATCTATAAAAATTTGTTTTAAATTTATTTTCGAAAGAAATCATAATTTTTTTTTTTAAAATACGTCCCAAAATTTCTTAATAATTTTTATCTAAATATTTTACAGTTTTTAATTACATTTTTGATTCTTATAGTTTTTAGCGTTAGCTCCGAAAGGGGTGTGAAAAGAAATTTATAAAAAAATCTGTAAACCTCCTTCAATTTTTAGTTTAATTTTAATGCAAAGTAATTTGTATTTTCAATTTTTATATGTTAATTAAATATATAGATATTAATAATTATATCAAAAGTTGGTGGAATTAGTTAACAACCAAATCTCAAAATTCTGAATCAAAACAATGGGACATGACAATTTATATTTAAAACCAAATGTTGGGTTCATGAATATAAATAGGGGTTCTAGAATTATTTTAGTATTTGATTTGACAAATTTTTTAAAAAACGAACGTTTGATAATTTGTGTTATGTAAAATGTTTGACTATTTGGTGTAATTTCACTTGAATGTAGGAAATTGTCAAATGCAATCAAATGGTTGTATGTGACATTTAACAAAATAAATAAATTCCCACCCCTGTATTTGCTTTTCTGTTTTTCAAATTTATAAATACCCGCCGCTTACCTATCGCTAAAAAACAAAGTTTTAAGGTTTGTGAAATTTTTTAAAGGTATAAAGAAGTTAAATGGCGGCCACAGATTGTGTTCGTGTAGCTTTACGAATTCGACCATTAGTTAAATCAGAAATTGATAAAGGTTGTCAAGAAGTTGTTGATCAAATTAGTGGAGTACCTCAAATTGCTGTTAAGAATAATTCATATACATACAATTATGTTTTTGCTAAGAATGAAGCACAAGAAATTGTTTATGAAAAGTCAGTACAATCCATGATTGAAAAATTATTTAAAGGTAGGTACTTTTTAATTATTTTGTGTTTAAATTAATACTGAAATATTTTAAATTAAGGGTACAATGTTACAATTTTGGCTTATGGACAAACAGGATCAGGTAAAACACACACTATGGGTACTGCATTTAATGGAGAAAAAAATTCAGATATGGGTGTTATTCCAAGAGCTATGCATGATATTTTTAGTAAAGTTGATGAAATTTCTGAAAGTTATCAAATTTCGGTATCATGTTCGTTTATGGAACTTTATCAGGAGAATCTCTATGATCTATTATCAACTGCATCAAGAGAACAAAGTTCTGTTGGTATCAGAAAAGATGTAAATAAAGGAATTGTTATTCCAGGTTTAACAGAAATTCCAGTTACTACAGCTGAAGAAACTCTTCAATGTTTGATAAAGGGTTCATCTGGGCGTGCCGTTGGAGCAACAGCAATGAATGAACAATCAAGTAGATCGCATGCTATATTTACAATTAATATTAATATAATGAAAAACAATGAAATGTAAGTTAAAAAATATTTGATTTAAAATGTAACTTTGTACAAATAATTTTAATATCAAATGTAACTTTATATTTTTGTAATTATTTTAGTTCTTCTATGACTTCTTCAAAATTCAATTTAGTTGATTTAGCGGGTTCTGAAAGGTCGAAAAAAACTAAAGCTACGGGTGATCGATTTAAAGAAGGTGTTAATATTAACAAAGGGCTTTTGGCGTTGGGAAATGTTATATCAGCTCTTGGAAGTAAAGTTTTTCAAAATTGTCTTTTACTTTATCTAATTTTATGGTTTTCAGATGGGCAAAATTCCTATGTATGCTATAGGAATTCGAAATTAACCAGACTTTTACAAGATTCCTTAGGAGGTAATTCTATTACATTGATGATAGCATGTGTAAGTCCAGCTGATTATAACTTAGATGAAACCATCAGTACACTGCGATATGCAGATAGAGCACGAAAAATTAAAAACAAACCGATTGTAAATCAAGATCCCCAGCATGCTGAAATTAGCAAGTTAAACAATATAATACAGAATTTACGTTTGCAACTATTAGGTCGAGGAGATGCTTGTTTAAATAACGAAAATGTTGAAAATTTTACAGATTCATCTGAAGAAATAATAATGTTAAGAAAACAAAATAAAGAACTTAATGAAAAAAATCAACAATTGCGACAATAACTTGAGATTAATAGTGAAATTCGTAAAATTAATCGCGAATTAGCTGTTAAAGAATCTCATCATCAAAAGGTTTCCACTAATTTAACTAAATTTTGTGATTATGAGGCAATAAGTCAAAATCTTATTAGAGATTCTGAACTCAAAATTCAAGCTCTTGAAGTTGAGAAGTTGAAAAAAAATGTTTCAGCAAAAATAGCTGAAGAAAGACGTAAACGATTGCATCAATTAGAGATTGAAATAATTGATTTAAGAAAAAAAATAATACAGCAGGATAAACTATTAAAGGTTCGGGAAAAAGAAGCCCAAAAATTTTTAAATCTAAATAACGAAATTCAACAAATGAAAGCTGCAAAAATAAATTTAGTTAAAGCAATGAAGAAGGAAGCAGTATCATTTAGACAATGGAAGCTAAATAGAGAGAAACAGTTAACTCAGTTAAAAGAAAGAGATCGTAAACGACAAAATGAAATGGCAAGAATGGAAGCTTTACATAATAAACAAAAAAATGTTTTAAAAAGAAAGGTTGAGGAAGCGATGTCTATAAGTAAAAAGTATTAACTAATAATTTGTAATAATTAATATTTTTAATACTCATGATTTATTTTTATTATGCAAGGTTGAAAGAAATTCTTGATAGGCAGAAACAAGTGCAAATTAAACGGAATTAGATTATTAGTATCAAATGTTAAAAAAGCCAAATACAAAAAATATGAACAAGTCTTTCAAGTTGAACACAAAAAGAAAAATAACAGTATCAAAGAACCTTCATTTAAACTTATAAATATTATTAAAGAAGAATCAAACAAAGAAGATGAAATAGATAACTATAAATTTGGAAAATCCGCAACTAAACAAAAAAATTTTGAGGTAAATTTTTTAAAATTAAAATAATTAAAATTTTTTTTTATATAAAATTAATGTAGCAAACATCATTTTCTAAAATGGCTGGTATTAAAAGAAATTTAGATGGAACTGTTAAATGTAATTGCAGTAGAGGCAATTGTATAACGCAACATTGTGGTTGCCATACCAATAGCTTAGAATGTTCAAAACGTTGTTCATGTAATACCAATTTATGTGAAAATATGAATTCAGGTACAAGAAATTCTGAATTGGAAAGAACATTCATAAAAGATATAAAAGAAAATATTGCTTTAAACAAAAATTGTACTGATGGTAATAAGGTTGTCTTTAATGAAACAATAGACATCTTTCATGATAACGATGAAAAAGATTTTATAAATACCCCTAAAAAATTCAAGTTAGTAATTCTAGTATACCTTTAATATATAATTAATAATTTTTATAAATAATAAATTTTAGACGTTCGTTGGATGACGAAGAAAATAAATTAGATGTAACAACCCCTATTTATCCATTTAAAATGAAATAATCCACACACACCCGTGGTGAACCATCTTGCTTTCGCACCACCACTACTGGACTAGAATAATCAGATGAACAGGGTATGATCTTATCTTGAATCCATTTATTAATTTGTTGTTCTACCTCATCTTTTTCCTTAAAAGCTAGTCGGCGAGGTTTGTGACATACTGGTATATTGTCAGTCGTTGTTATTCTTAATTCTATACTTGTCTCAATGGATTTGTTCGGCTTATAATTGTCAATTAAACTTTTAATTTCATTCGGGATTTTTTCGTCATATTTTTTGTTATCTTCAATCACCATATTCATTAAAAATTTTCATCATCAACTTCCTTAATATTTTTTTTTATTGAAATCATTCCATTACAAATAATTAGTCTTACATCTTTTAACAATTCTTTACCTAAAATCATTTTGACAGGCACATCATTTATACCTACTACATAAAACATAACCTTAAAAAAAATTCCATCAATTTCAATTTCTTCATTCAAATAACTCATAGTACTAATTTGTGCATTGCCAGCTGTTTTCAATTTCATTGTTTTATCAGGGTGAAAAGTTAAGTTAATTCTTTGTACTACATCCAACCTAATTAAATTTACATCACATCCTGTATCAATAAGACTTGAAACAAATTTATTTGGTACTGCATTTAATGGAGAAAAAAATTCAGATATGGGTGTTATTCCAAGAGCTATGCATGATATTTTTAGTAAAGTTGATGAAATTTCTGAAAGTTATCAAATTTCGGTATCATGTTCGTTTATGGAACTTTATCAGGAGAATCTCTATGATCTATTATCAACTGCATCAAGAGAACGAAGTTCTGTTGATATCAGAGAAGATGTAAATAAAGGAATTGTTATTCCAGGTTTAACAGAAATTCCAGTTACTACAGCTGAAGAAACTCTTCAATGTTTGATAAAGGGTTCATCTGGGCGTGCCGTTGGAGCAACAGCAATGAACGAACAATCAAGTAGATCGAATGCTATATTTACAATTAATATTAATATAATGAAAAACAATGAAATGTAAGTTAAAAAATATTTGATTTAAAATGTAACTTTGTACAAATAATTTTAATATCAAATGTAACTTTATATTTTTGTAATTATTTTAGTTCTTCTATGACTTCTTCAAAATTCAATTTAGTTGATTTAGCGGGTTCTGAAAGGTCGAAAAAAACTAAAGCTACGGGTGATCGATTTAAAGAAGGTGTTAATATTAACAAAGGGCTTTTGGCGTTGCCCGAACCAATGGACCAAAATGGCTGGATTTAAATAGCGATGACGGCTATTGCAAAAAAACGAATTTGCGAAAATTTCAAGATCCTAGCTGCTTTAGTTTTTGAGTTATCGTGGTGACGGACGGACAGACGGACGGAAGGACAGACGGACGGATGGACGGACGGACATACATAGCTAAATCGATTTATTTTTCGATTCTGATCCGATCCATACACTTGAGTCTATATCTACCCCCCCTCCTTCTCTGCGTCACAAACGTAATGGCAAATTTATTATACCCTTTGACTATATAGTCATACGGGTATAATAATTGCACACTTCTATGCATAATATATATTATATATGAAAATTTTAACATAAGTTATGTATTATATAAAATAAAACACTTATCGTGTAAGGGGATGTTACAAGTCTTGGTACGTAACAGTCTTGTTTTGTGGTACGTAATTTGCAATATTTGCAAGTACTACGTGGCTGTCCAGATAAAATTAAATGCTGACCATTATATTTTGCAGGATTTTCAGCAGTATTGTTACTACGGCGTCCAGGTGTGATTGGAGGTGTTCCATATATTTTACACAATTCTTGTGCGATACTTCTTCTAAAGGACAATTGGTCCATTTGGATGCCAAATGACTTAGCTAAAATCCAAGCATTACTAATCGAAACATCCAATGTCCATAAAACTATGGGCATGTACCACTTTTTGCTACGTATGCCAATACGGTATGCACTCGTATGATTATCGCACATGTCCACGCCACCCATAAATTTATTATAATTTTTTACAACATGTGGTTGCACTATTTCTACTCTCTTTTTTTCTGAAGCAGAATATCGTAAACATTTGTGCAGTGGCTCATCACCATGTTCATTTGAAAGTAGTGTAACTATATTGTTGTCCTTCCATTTGACTGCAATCATGTTATATTTTTTATTTACACACGTATCAAATGAACCTCTTTTATCTTTCTTAAAACTAGAATTTTCTCTCAAAGTTGTAGAACCCAGTCTATTCTCTCTTACCGTACCAGTTCCTCCAAATCCTATTTCAGTTATTTTAGACATCACTGTTGAGCTGGTAAAAAAGTTATCGAAGTAAAGAGAAAATTTCATATCTTCAAAATTTTTGGTGAGGAAATCACATAAATTTAGTATTACTCTTTCACCAAGACCGAATTCGGAAAATTTTGTGTTGTCGCATACTTGTTTTCCTTGATCAACTTCAAATTGTACACAAAATCCAGTTGGTGTTGCTAGGTTCCATGCCTTATAGCCAAATCTTACTGGCTTTCCTCTTATAAATTGTTTGCAACTATGACGACCAAAGTATGGTATCATAGTTTCATCAATAGCCAAATTGACATGTATTGGAGTAAAATATTTAAAAATACCATTTACGTATTTTAATAATGGCCGTATTTTATATAATTTGTCATTTTTTTCAGAATTTTCATATCTAGAAAAGTGCAATGAAGTAAAAATATCTTCAAAACGCTTTCTTCGCATAGTTTTATAAATTAAACCATTACGGCAATAACCACTAATAATTAAAATTCCAAATAGAGCCATTATTTCTTCTTTTTAACGTCTAAGTTATTGTTTTTAAATTTTAATGAATAATCATTGGTACATTTAACAATCTCTTCAATAAATTCATCGGTCCAAACTAATAAGAAAAAATCAACAGGACTTGATTTGTTTGATAAAGTTATTGGCGGTAAAATAGGATTTACTAGTATCCGAGAATAGTCAGCAAATGCAGAAATATCATCTATGTTCCCTTTTTCCCAATTAAATTTTTCCTTTTTTGCTTTTTTATTTACAGGTTCTCTAACTTCATCATTTACTCTTTGTGTAATTTCTAACGCAAAACCTTAATTTTCAACTGAATTATACACCACTTCACTATTTATTAAACGTTTACCTACGCGGTTTATGTCACTACAATCTTCATCCCCAGAATCTTCCTCTGTTAAATTTCCATCATTTTCTGGAGGAATTATGTAAATATTTTCGTTAGAAATGCAAATATTTTCTTCATTACTTTCCAATTCTTCCAAAATTTCAACCAAAGTTAAAGGTCTTGAGCTAAAGATTGGAAACATAAAAGTTTTGTCAAACACTCAATTTTTATAAGAAAACAACTCATATTTATTTTATTTTCCATATAAAAATTTTTTGATAAATTTTATACATATTATACCAAATGGCTTTTTTCGGCCACTTAAAAAAGCAAAAGCAATTTTGAGGGCTCATGACATTCTAACAAAAAATAAAAACAATTCGTAACATAATAGAAATGTTTTTAACAGTATAAAATAATAAAAAAACAACAAATATAAATATTGGAACTTACGACGCCAAAACTTTATCCATAACTATGACTTTTGAAAATTTATAATATTCACTTTAAATAAAATAAATGACTTATATGAACCAGCACGTGCTTCAAACTAAAAATAGTTTGTAAATTTAGTAAAAAAGCCTACTACATTGCAAAATTTTAAAATAATTTGAATTGTCGTAGTAAATTATGTTAAAAAGCCTACTGGCTTTTTTTGGTAGTTTAGTGTTAAATGGGTTAATAGAAAATCAAAATTATTATTTTACTGCACGTACAAATTTTACTGATTACACTTACGTACAGTAAAAATAATAAAATTCATTTTCTAACAAACACACTGAATCATAGATTTCAATATTTAATAGAAAATCAAAATTATTATTTTACTGTACGTACAAATTTTACTGATTACACTTACGTACTGTAAAATAATAAAATTGATTATCTATTAAATATTGAAATCTATAATTCAATGTTAAATTATTAATTAATTATTAATTATTAAATTTAACCTTATATTTAACTATAACTAAACTTCATTTACAACATTTTGAACTTAAGTAAAGAAAATAAATTATTAAAGAGCAGATTTTAAAAAATTGATTAAAGAGCAGATGGTTGGTAGTTTATGATCTTTTTTAAGTAAAATTTCATAAAAATACTCCTGTATAAAAAGCCAGGGCCCGCCACACCCTTTTGGATATTCCAAGGACAGTACTTGAAACAATTTAAAGCAAACGTCTAAACTTGCTAAAAAAGAGTCGAATTTTAAAAGGGTATTATCGAAATACACATAAAATTCTTTCAGTTGAAAAATATTTATACCTACGACTATTATGAATGGTTGCACAGTCAAACCTATGTTATAATATTTCTCTCGTAGCTCCGTAATTATGTTTTGATAATCACTTATTGTTTTGAGATGGATAACAAAACTTTCAATTGCATCAGGAATTGAAATTTTTCTTTTAATTTGTTGTGTTGACTTCTCCGAAAAGCGTGCCGTTGGTAAAATTACAGCATTCAACAGGATGGTATATATATAATCTAATGAACCTAAAAACAAATAAAAAAATGTAGTAAGTTTTTTGTAATATGTTAATATCAGAAAATTATTACTTATGTCAGATATTTCTTTAGAATTTAAAAAAATTTCTTTGCACTTTTTATCTTTTATGTAAAAAGAGTAATAGTCTGCAATTTTTTTTTTAAATTCGTTCCATTTACTGCGCAACAAATGGCTTTTACTTGGATGCAGTAGTTGAAAATCAATATCAATCTATATGAAAATTATTATTTAAATCGAAGAACATAAATTTAAGTTAATAACAAACTTACTAATTCGTGGGCTCTTGCGTTCTTATAAAGGGGCCAATTACGTACAAATTCAAAATTGGTTGCGGAACTTTTCAATTATTTTTGTCTAAGTAAAAAAGTCCGCTGCCATTTATCTTTGACATCACCCCAATCGGAAGAGTCTCGGGCAAGTGAATTTTTTAATGAATTCAATATAGATATGTCCAGTTCTGTATAGTTCTGAGCTTCAACGTCTTCTGACGTTTCAACTTTGTCACCTATATCCAGTGTCCGTTTACGCTTTGCTCTTTGGTTCACGTATTTATCCCAAAGTTTACCACCAGGATTCTTCTTTAAACCACGAGGAATAAAATAATATTCCTGAAAAAAAAAAAATTTTTTTTTCATTTTTGATTATAACTTAAACAAGAAAATACTGACCTTTATTTCGTTCGGAAATTGCTGAATAATGTCATCAACTAAGGGCGGAAAATCTTTTGGCGATAGTTTAACATCGCGGGCAAGAATATTATCTAAAATTATGTTGATTAAATCTGCTCGAAAAGGTTCTATTAAATGTCCGTTTTTTTCATAAAAGGCTACTATAGCCTTTCCTTTTTCTGTTTCTTGTAAAATAAGTTTAATATTCTAAAAAAAAATATACTTATAAAAAATTAGAACTGAAAAATATGCTTCTTTATTACTTTAAATAGCTGACAGTCACTTTTAGGGAACGTAGATTTTGTATGGGTTGATGTTACCGTAGCACTAGAAAAAGATTCATTTTGCAGCCATGAAACTACCTTATTGGCAATTGATATCGACAGAGTGTCGTCCTCAATTCCGTACTGAATCCAAGTCACAAAATAAAATTTTAATTAGAAAAATAATCACTTACAAGTTTTTAAATATAAATTTCTACCTCAGTTTTTCTCCAACGAAACAATTTTTCTCTAAATTCTGCCCGAAGACCAATAGGTGGAATAGCTTCCTTTATATCTTCTTTTGACAGATGCTGCAAGCTTTTATAAGTAACACCAGCCTCTAAAAGAAAAAATTAAAAATCAGTATTTCAATGACTGTTGAAAATATGTATACTCGTATATACGTAATTATGCTAATATTATTAATTTGCAGTTTGTCCAACATAAGAAGCCCGTTCTGTGGCAGATTGGGAAGGTAAATACTAGCAAAAATTTGTATAGGAGAGCAGTCTAATTTTTAACGGTTTTCGAGATAATGCTGCTTAAGGTTTTTCATGAAACTACGAAAACGTTTTTAAGAACAAAGTGTTATTTTGTTCAGTGAAAGTTTATTTAAGATTTTTTAAATAGTTACGATTACCAGCTTTCATATGAGTGTTTAAAAAAATTTTTCATTATCTTAGTTGGGATATTATAAATATTTTAATTTAGAAAAGTCTGATTAAAAAACTTTATATGATTTTCAAAATTCATTGATTTCAAAATTATTAAAAGTTTTAGATTTGCATTGCAATAGAGAATATAAGGAGATTTTTTAAAAATTTATGTTGGAATTATTCAAATTTGAATATTTTTTTTAAAAAATTGAAAAGAAAATATTTCGCCAGTCCTTAAATTTTATTTCTAATAAAATTTCAAATATACCTACTTGTTTAAATTAAAATATTTATAATATCGCAACTAAGATAACGAAAACATTTTTTAATTATTCAAATAAAAGCTGGTATACTATTTATACTAATCTTAACTATTTAAAAAATCTTAAATAAACTTTCGCAGAAAAAAATATCACTTTGTTTTTAAAAACGTACCTACATAATATATACAAATTATGTATAAATAAACACTTTAAGCACTGTTATCTCGAAAACCTTTAAAAATTAGGCTAATCGTTAAAATTATTAATTAAAAATTTTTATGTTAAACACCGAACAAGATTTCACTTTATTTTTAACATATATGACAAACTTTGAACACTGTTATCTCGAAAACCTTTAAGAATAAATCGCTCAATTCCATACTTGCAGTATTTTACCTACTCTACCCGAATATAATAATATATGCATGCCATTTAACTTAAAATGTATATTATATAAAAAAAATGTACAGTAGGTACTTACTTATTAAATAATATTTGACTTCAGATAAATCAAATTTTGCTAACAGCTCATCTAACTGGTCATTGTTGTTTTCATTAGTAAAATTTTCTAAATTTAAAACTAGAACATCGTTTAGTTGATTACAACCAAAAAAATCCGCAGATGTTCCTGCTTCCACTAAATTAGCAATATTATTGTTTTTAATTTGTTCAAATTCGTGATTTGACATTATTTTATATAATTATATTTTTATTAAATTTTTTTTTTGTTTTTTTATCAAATTATTATTATTTTTATTACACTTTAACTTTAAACTCTTTTTTTTTTTATTAACTTTTAACATAAACTTTAAGATCTTGTCGGAAATGCACATAAATATACACTAAACCAAAAACGAAATTCAATAATGGAATAAGCAGTCATAACATTTTATTTTAACACGATTGAACATTGATCTTACAGTTTCCAATTTTATTTTAACATGAAAGCAATGTTGATATCACTTACACATCACTTTTTTTGAATTTTGCAAAAATTCTAATGAATTCTAATAAATTTTACATCGCATAAAATTTTATTTTAACATGATTTAACGTTGATCTTACAATTTTCAATTTTATTTTAACATGAAAACAATGTTGATATCAACTTATGTCTTTTTATGAATTTTGCAAAAATTCTAATGAATTCTAATAAATTTTACATCGCATAAAATTTTATTTTAACATGATTTAACGTTGACCTCACAATTTTCAATTTTATTTTAACATGAAAGCAATGTTGATATCAACTTACACATCACTTTTTTTGAATTTTGCAAAAATTCTAATGAATTCTAATAAATTTTACATCGCATAAAATTTTATTTTAACATGATTTAACGTTGACCTTACAATTTTCAATTTTATTTTAACATGAAAGCAATGTTGATATCAACTTACACATCACTTTTTTTGAATTTTGCAAAAATTCTAATGAATTCTAATAAATTTTACATCGTATAAAATTTTATTTTAACATGATTTAACGTTGATCTTAAAAACGAAATTCAATAATGGAATAAGCAGTCATAACATTTTATTTTAACACGATTGAACATTGATCTTACAGTTTTCAATTTTATTTTAACATGAAAACAATGTTGATATCAACTTATGTCTTTTTATGAATTTTGCAAAAATTCTAATGAATTTTAATAAATTTTATATCGTATAAAATTTTATTTTAACATGATTTAACGTTGATCTTACAATTTTCAATTTTATTTCAACATGAATTTAATTTCAACAGAAGAATTAACTTTCAAATTTAAATCAATTATTTTTTAAATTTAAATTCAAAGATAAAGAATGTTAAATTAAATAGAAAATCTTTTACTGCAACCAAATTTAAAAAATTTATTATTAACAATTTTTCATTTTAATTTTACAATGGAGTATTTCCCTGTGTGTATTCATATTTATTCCAGTAAACGGCGGAACTTGTACGACATGTTGCGTTTATCATAATACAAATTTTCATCATACTGCAAACGATTTCAATCGAAGTGTGTTGTGGTAGTATAATTATCTAAATGCCTGACATTATATAAGATTATTTATAATTGTACATATGTCGTATATATACTCAATTTCAGTTACTTCATCTCATAATATAGCAAATTAAAAAATACATATTTAATCTTTAAATATAGGAATTATTTAAATAAAACTAAAAAATCTATAATGATTGCATTTTGCTGCCTTTAGGTTTTTTAAATATCATACAAAAAATATAATTTTTTAGAAATAATTAAATGTTATGTTTTAAATGTTTTTTTTTTTAATTAAATTAATTTTACTAAGTCGTCAAAAAATTGTTCAGAGTTGTACGCCGACAGGTACTTAATTACGAGTATATTATAGGATCTTTCAAAATAATTTATATTTAAGCTTTAAATTAAATTTTTTCAATAAATTTTTTTTTATTTATGTTGTCAATATGAACAAAACATAAATATAAAATTGAGTGAAACTTTCAACAAAATTAAATAAGCCAATTATCATTAGAAAGATAAAAAAAAACATATTACCTGTCAAAGTCAATTATGAAATGTTTATATTTAAAAAAAAAAAATAATAAAAAAAGTAATGGATATTGCAATGTTTGGCAAAATTTTAATTTTACTTTTTAAATTGGTATTTTTTTAACTAAATTGACAACTTTATCACCCACCAAATTGATTTCACTATTTAATTAACTTACACACACAGGTTATTTACATAAAAAGTTTATTAAAAAAAATATTTTTTATCACTTATTTAAGTACATATTTAATTACAATATCTGCTGAGTACTGCTATTTTAAATGACATGACAAAATAGTTAATAGTCTACTGTCTATACAAAGAAAAACATACAAAAAAAAAACAGATTTATCATAATTTTTGACAAAACAAATATGTAAATATGTAGGTAATGTATGTATATATTTATATTAATATATATTCAATATTTCCAATTTATGACCGATGGCATTAAAAAAGACTAACCGAAAATCGCAATTGTTTTTTTATTTAAGTTTTCTAATTCTGTTTATTACTAAAATTTACAGGTAAGCAAAACACCTGTGAAGTTTTTATTTAAATGTTGATTTGAATTTGTTTTTCTTTTTTTTTATGACAATTTGGTTTACCACTAAAAGACTGAATGAGGTTTTTTCATTGTATGTGATTTTGCTGTTGAAGGTTAACATTGACGTTTTAAAAGTTAGTGTAACAAAATTTTTAAAGGTTAAATACTCGCGCGACGAACGCTTTTTTCTTTTTTTTAGCACATTCGCAAAATAGTTTCAATGTGTCTGTTCCTCCATCCTACATTTTGCTAAACCCTTTAAATAAAAAGAAATTTAAACTACGAGGAGGTATGGTTTAAAATTATTTTAATGAAAGAACTTTTATCTCTAGCTCCACCCGTTTCAGAGTTACAGCCTCTCAAACCCAAAAAAGCCTTATAATACTTAAAGTGTCATAAAAAAGGTTCTTATAAAAATATTTTCAATCTAAAAAGGCAATTGAAAGCCGCTTTTATAAGCTTTTTGAATATAATGTTCTTACAAAATTATAGGGTTGCCATATGGTGCTTTAATTTACCGCTTACCATTAGTGAAGCACAATTTTTGCAAAATTCTTGACCTCCTATATCTTTCTAAACGGTTTTAGTTAGGATTTAGAAATTTTGAAAGATCATTGATCTTATAATTATGGTCCTATGTTTAGTAGATGTGAGGGGTCAAAAATTGAAAATTTCTAGTTTTAAAACATGTGGAACTGAAACCAATTTTTTGAAGTAATATGCAAAAAAATAGAGCTCAAACATTATATTAAAACGTGTGGCTCTTGAATTTTTATAATATTTCTTATACATATAATAAATTTCTAACAAAAGTTGTAATTTTTTATTACACTCTTTACCCAAAAATATAAAATTGTGCTTTTTTAAAAACCCTTGGTTATTTTAATTACTGGTTTTTTTTACTAACAAACTTTAGAGATTAGTGCTACAAATATTATGTTTCTGTTTAAAATATGTTTGTAATTATATAGAAAAGGTTATTGAGTGAGTTTAGAAAAGTGTTAAAAATTTCGATTTTTTTCGTATACTAAGACTTTAGGTCTTTAGGAAAAATTTATTGAAAACATGAAAAGTAAAAGCGTTATTTGTTTGTTTTTATTTATAAAATGCATTAAGGTGCAAATTTATGTTTAAGGTTTTAATGTTTAATTGCTTTTTTTTTTATTTTGTCATAAAGAATTTTAAATGAATTAGTTATGGGATCAATGTCAGGTTTAATTGCTAGAGAATTGTAAAAATTAACAATATATTTTTTGGTATTAGATAAAGGTATTATAGGGGATAATAGATATGTTATTTAATTTTACTGTAAAATATAAAATATGATATTAAATAGCCATAGGTGCTGATTTTTTTTTTTGTTAATATTTTAAATAATCCAAAATTCAAGTGTCGTAATTAAGGTATATTTATACCTTTTGTATAATTAATGGCCTTTTACATGGATTTTTTTTTTTAAATGATGACCAGATTTGAACTTGATTTATCAGCGTAACGACGAAAAAATATAGATTGTAGTTGGCGACAAAGTGTCTTATAGATTTTAGTAGGTTAATGAGATTTGTATTATTCGAAATTCGATAGAAATTAGTTGTTCTTGTTTTATATAGAGGATAGCATGTGCCATTCTAACATCTAGGACTTGCGACTTGGGTTGGACAATTCACTTCCATATAGAAATTTAGTATATACGACCAACTAATGGGCAACATTTTGGCAAAATTAACCGCAGTTATAGTTTTTTTTTTTTTTTTTTTTTTTTCCTTATTACTCCTCTTGGGAGCATAGGATATCTACTAGGCATCTCCACCTGACTCTATTTGGAGCAGTTATCTTTGCATCCTCCCATGTTTTCTCAATTGAAACTAGCTCTTCCGAAATCGTTCGCCTCCAGGTGTTATTAGGGCGGCCTCGTCTTCGGGTTCCTTGTGGGTTCCATTCTAGTGCTTCCCTTGCTATACTATCTTGCGGTTTTCTCAGCGTGTGCCCTATCCATTTCCACTTCTTTCTTTTGATCTCTTGCCCAATTGGTTCTGTTTTGGCAAGTTTCTATAGGTCCTGGTTGCTTATTATGTTCGGCCAGTATATTCTGCATATTATCCTTAGACATTTGTTGATGAAGACCTGTAGTTTCTGTGTGATGTTGTTTGTAACTAACCAGGTTTCACTTCCATATGTTAAGGTGGTCTTTACGCAGGTTCCAAATATCCTTAATTTTGTCCCCCTGGACATTTGTGCGCTTTTCCATACTGGCTGCAGGCGACCGAACATTGCCCTGGCCTTTTTGATCCTGCTTTCGATGTCGGCGTTTATGTTACCGCTGTTATTTATGATGCAGCCTAGGTAGTGGAAATTATCTACATAGTCGATTGGTGTGTTGTTTATCACCGGACGGCGTGGGTTGTTGATGTTAATGGCCATCGCTTTCGTCTTTTCGATATTTATTTCCAGGCCCACACTTCGAGCTAATGTTGCTAGATGGTCTATTTTAGCTTGCATATTATTTATTGTGTGTGATAGCAGGCAGATGTCATCGGCATAGTCCAGATCTTCTAATTGCCTGAAGAGATTCCATGTTAATCCAGTTCTTTTGGTACTAATCTCTTTCATTATGTCATCTAGCACTACTGTGAAGAGGATTGGTGACAGTGGACAACCCTGTTTTACTCCTATGTTGGTGGTGAATGGTTCGCTGGTATTACCATTGTGGAGTACTGAGAGTTGTGTCTCTTCATACATGTTCTGTATTATATCTATTATTTTTTCCGGCACATTTCGGTTTCTAAGTGCTTTCCATATGGCTTTTCTGCTTATACAATCGAACGCTTTCTTGAAATCGATGAAAACCAGGTATAATGGGGCTCGCCATTCTATTGACTGTTCAACGATGATTCTGAGCGTATTAACCTGGTCTATGCAACTTCTGTGGGGACGAAAACCTGCTTGTTCATCTCTTATTTGGTTCTCAAGTTTCTCTTGCAGCCTTGTTTGTATTATTGTTGCCATAATTTTGTAGATTGTGTTTAGCACTGTTATGCCTCTCCAGTTGTCGCACTTGGTCAGATCACCTTTCTTTGGAAGTTTGATGATTATTCCATTTTTCCATGTGACCGGTAGTCTGCCCTCATCCCATGCTGTTGTGATGTGAGGTTCTAAAAGCTCGGCTGATGTTTCTGGATCTATTTTTATAATTTCTGCTGGGAGCCCATCTTCGCCTGTTGCTTTGTTTATTTTTAGCTTTCTTATTGCCTCTTTGATCTCTGCTTTGGATGGTTTATTTATTCTGATGTTGTAATTGTTATTTGTGCGATTTTCTGTTCTGGTTTCTTCTAGGTTGGGGTCGTTGTTATTACTGGATTCTGCGAAGTGTTGTCTCCATATTCGGGTTTGTTCTTCGGGACATGTTATTAGTTCACCATTTTGATCCTTGATTGGGTGATTTTTGTTGTTTCTTCTGCCAGTGAGCTGGTTTACGATTTTATGTAGCTCTCTTGTGTTGTTGTGTATGGCAGCCGTTTCCGCCTTATTTGCGAGATCGTTAAAGTATGTTCTTTTATCTCTTCTTGCAGCACTTTTGACTTGTTTAGCTATATTATTGTATTGTTGTCTTATAGCGTTATTGGTATTCAATTGCTGTTTTAGGTTATTTCTTTGTGTTATTAGATTCCAGGTGTTATTGGAAATCCATATCTTTCTTTGCGGCTGAATTGTCCCTAGGTGTTCTTCTGCTGTGTTTTTGAGGGTCTCGACAATGTGGTCCCATGTGTGTGGTTGGTTTATTGGGAGGGTTTGGCGTATTGTTTCTACGATGTTATTTCTTATTTCAGTGTTACGGAGTTCTTGGAGGTTTATCTTTCTTCTCATGTTTCTTCTGGATCTTCTTTTGTATTTCTGCCATATTCTTACATCTCCGGTTATTAATTCGTGGTCGCTTCCTATATCTGCACCTCTCTTGTTTCTGACATCTTGCAGTGTGTTTCTCCATTTTCTGCTGATACATATATGGTCAATTTGGTTTTTCGTTTGACCGTTTGGTGAGGTCCATGTATACTTATGTATGTCTTTATGGGGGAATAACGAGCCGCCGATAATTAATTGGAATGTCTGGCATATGTCTATGAGTCTCTCTCCGTTATTGTTTCTAACTCCGCAGCCATGTGTCCCTATTGTATCTTCTATACCTTGATTGTCTGATCCTATTTTAGCATTGAAGTCACCCATTAGTATCGTAATATCTCCTTTCCTTATGCTGTTTAACGCCGTTGTTAGTTGTTCATAGAAGTCGTCTTTAATCTCGTTTTCTGCGTCTTCTGTAGGAGCGTAGCATTGTATTATCGTTACACTTTTACTTTTTGTCGCAAATCGTGCCATGAGTATTCGGTCTGATATTGGCTTCCAACTGCTTAGTGAGTTACGAAAATTCCTTGATATTATGATACCTACTCCGCTTTCACCACCCCTATCTTTTCCACTGTATATTAGTTTGTTCCCATTTGATGTTATTTCTTCTCCACTTTTGTTCCACCTCATTTCGCTAATTCCGAGGATATCTAATTTATATTTGCTCATTTGCTGTTCTACTTGCGCCAGTTTGGATGCTTCACGTAGCGTTCTGACATTCCACTGTCCTATTCTTGTCCTTTTGACTGCATTAAATGTTGTTACCGTGAATTCATTATTGTATCCGAGGCTCTGCCTTGTGTTTCGAATCGTTTTTCCTTTTTTTCAATTAAGTAAATGATTAGTCTACTGTAATCTATCTACAAGATGTCGCTTCTTAATTTTTTCCCTAGTGTCATCTATCGGTCAAGTAGAGAAACCGTGTCATGTTTTTAGGTGCGTACTGCCATTGTAATTGCATATGACAATTGCAATTACATTGTTGTTTCTGTCACATATGTCATCTCTGATCATATGCACATATAGGTTATTATTTTATTCAGTATTAGTTATTAGATTATAGAGTAAAGCTGGAAACACGATTATAGGTATATTTTTATATTATTTGTTACTAATTATTTATTATTATATTTTAGGTATAGAATTATTATATTATAATTTATTATATATTAATTTATTATAATTGATAATTTTATTGAATATGTTATCTCCCACCAGGATTCGAACCCGGGACTGCCACAGTGTTTAGATTGCGAGGTTGCGCTCTAACCACCTAGGCTAAGGAGGAGATATAGTTATTAGACTGTATTTCGCGGATTAAAAAAATAAATTGGGTAGTTGTCAGCTGATACAATAAATATGTTTCTACCTTCTAGGCATTGCCTTCAATTATAATTTTTGCAAGTTCTAATATATAATTACACAAACCCCGCAGCATGTATTATTAATTTTTTATTTCTTCACAATAAAAGACGAATATAAAGAAAAAACCATAAATCTTTATAGCTCTTTTCTTAACTTATTGATAGTGTATCTATATTTGTTCTATATACGTCATATTTTTGTAAAATAAACTACATTATCAACATTTTCGAACCCACCTTCAAAAACTTTGTAATTGACGTAATAGTACATAAAATAGGTATTTTATTATATAACACAATTATTCATCTTATTGTAAATAATAGATAGAAAATTTGGCGGAAATTTTGAATTATGTTCTGAACGAACAAGTTTATTTTTATTTAAATTTAATTACATATTATTTTTTTGTATTATTTCCTTATTTGATTTTTATATTTTTTTCGATTTATTTTATAGTTGGGTTTACCATGCACAAGCTATTTTTATTTATTAAAGTGACCATATTATCTTGTTTAGAAGAGACGCAAGAATTTATTTATTTTGTGTATTCTAACTTTCTTCTAATTCTCCAGCTATTAAGTATTCTTTATGCATAGTGTGGTTTGAGTTGCATATATTTCTTTTTATATCGGTTCGGATATTGATGAATTATTAGAACTTGACATTGACAAAATTCCTAGAATCGCTTTATGTAAAGTTTTCTAAAATTCATTTATGAAGGGTTCTCTTCATGGGTACTCACCAATGTACCAAATTTGAACTAATTCGGACGGTTAGAACTCCAGATTTCTAGAAGAGTTTGATGTTTTTGTATAGGAACCTCCCGAAACAGTGGTCCAATTTAGCTCATCTACTCAACCTTAATATTGTCTAAGAAAGCATTCATACCAAATTTCATCGAAATTGGTTAAAATTTACGCGAGTGATCCGGCTCATAGACACACACAGACACTATTCACCAAAAATTATCGGGTTTATGCGTTTTCGACAAAATGGAACAAATTTTGTTAGAACAGAAAAAATTCTTTTTTTTTTTCATCGAGGTACTTATAACCCCTTCTTCTATAGTATTGATACTAAAGAAAAGCTTAATATTATACATTCATATTATAAACACATATGGTCACCCTAGAATGTGCATTTTAAAATATTTTCGTTTCGATACACAAACATGAAACTAAAGTACGTGCAAAATATGATAATTTTATTTGTTTTTAAATTCAATTTTTATTGTTTTTTTTTATAATTCCGATTTCTGACGTTAGAAGAAATTTGAAAATTTAGAATCAAATTCATTTTTATTGTATTTGAAACTTATTTTTTTTTATGATGAAAAATGAATTTCATCAAAAAACCATAATAATTTAATAAATATGTGCATATGAAATACAATATATGCAGAATAAATAGCATATATGCATGCATATGTCAAAAAGAGAACGTGTGCATAAAAGATTAGAAAGAAACAAAAGTTTCTTAATTAATTCATGAATAAAATTATTGTTTTTTTTGAAATAAAATATGAAAAAATATGGATCGTATCTTTTTTTTAATGTACAATTTTGTGAAATAGTTTATTAAATTAGAAAAATATAAAATAAAAACAAAACTATTTTAAAAAATTTAACTACAATTGACATATGTTTTGAAATATTTTCTAAAACAGATGTATTTTAATCTTTATTGGCAAAGAGTTGCAGTATTTTTGCAACTGCAAAATTTGCTACTGATGTTTGTTTGGCTTAGATTAAAAAAAAAAAACAAAAAAAAAACTATTTTATAAATAATAATATTTTGTTTGATTATTAATTCACGTGTTTTTTGCACATAGTGAGGTTAGGTATTGTAGTAGCTGTTTTAGACGAGATCTGAATTTTTGTTGCACTATAAAATTATTCTAAAAAAGTTGCACATATATTTTTAAAACAATAGGTTAGAATCTTTAAATATAATATAGAAATGAATGTTTTTGAGTGACATATTAGTATTACATAAAGTTTTAGTTTTGTTTGAATTTAAATCATGACGTAAGTTAAGAATTTCATAAGTTTTTATTTAAATGAACTACTATATAAATAGTTATATATATTTTTCATTTGATTAGCATATAGAAAACAGTACAGACCGTAGCAGTTTTAATTTAAAACGAGCAAGTGTGTAGTAGAGTAGACTGTGTTAACTCTGGCAATACCCGTATAACCGTAATATAAACATTATATCATCCGGTTAGTTACTTTTAGCAAAATTTTAAATACACAATTTATTAGGCTTTCAGTAATATAAAAAAGAAAATGTAAAGCTCTTCTTATCTATTCCCTTACACAAACTTTATTTTATTTAAATGTTGGCCATTACTACCACTACTATTGACAAAATTTCAGGCACCCACCTTTATTACGTATAGGCAACTACTCGAATGCACTGCAGTAGACCAATCAAATTTTGCACAAACTTTGAACATAAAACTAAACTATTTTTGGCAAAGTTCAACACTGGAACAATGTTCAGAGGAGGCTATACTTAATTTAGAAGTGATTACATAGAAAAGAATTTAAAAACGCTAATACTATAGTATTTAAATCATGGACATTTCAATTGGCTTGTTTGATACTCTAAAGACGATAAAATTTGTGAATTTTTAATATAATATATATTCAATTATTAAAACTAACTTTTAAGTGTTTTACGGTTTTTCAAAAATAATATAAATATAATTTATATTGCATAATTTTAATAAATAATTATAGATTTTAAAAATTTCTTAGAATTCTAATCATTTAAATATAGTCAGATAAGTGATTTACTTTTAATCTATTAACTTATAATATCTACTTCCCTTTATTTTACCTAGAAATTTTATTTTTAATTACACTATATAAAATTAATAAGAAATTTTACTATATTTTGAAGTAGTTATTTTTTATATTATCTCAAGTATATAATTTTGTACTTTATGGTTTTTATAACAATTTACTAACAATTATATTAGAATGATATTACAATTATTCTGATATAGCTTTTGGAATACTTTTAAATTTATTAATTTGAAATGTGTTTGTTTTTGCATTAAATAATCAATTAGAATATAAAAATAAAATTTTATCATAATTAATATGAGAATTTAGTTAAATTGTAAAATTAAATACATGTAAATTTATTTTTAACATCGTCAGTCGATTTAACGATGCCTGTGAAACTATTTGATCGATAACCCAAATAGTTTATACAGTAGATTTTAATTAGAAAAAAATAGCGAATTTTTTAAATAAGAAAAAATTCCTGGAAACAACTGAACGAGCATATCTTGAAAAATCAGCCAAAGCCAAATAAGTATAACTTCAAAATTGTTAATTTCGTGCAAAAGTGTTCTTTCCTGTTTCTGTAATGTCTCTTTGCTCTTTGATTTGATATGGATTACAATGCCGATTTGAGTATCTCTCACATGCCATCAGTGCACCAGATATCCGACACTAATACACATAAAACTTCAACCTTGATCACAAGGGTTGCATTGATTTTTCTATTATTTATTAATTTATTTACATATTTATAGACAGTCCCTTACCTCGTACAATGTAATATGGGAGTAAAGCATGCCTTTCCTTTTCAGGCTAGGCAGTACTTATTAATTTTATTAGAAATATTATTTATTTTATTTATATCATATATTTTATATTTTACTATATTATGTATATTTGGTTACCATGGGGGTTTGTAAAGAAAAATTTTTTTCTAATTACGGGAATCGAATGCGCACTCCCTCCGTTAGTAAGCCAATGCTTACTCACTAATCCACCGAAACCCCCTTTCCAATTATTTCATTACTTTAATTCGTCATACAAAATTTAACATCATAGCAGTATTTAAGAAGTTACATTCTAGTTTTTATTATAAAATTCAATTACTTACAGTAATGTTGTTTTTTAAAGTGCATGTACGTATGTATATGTATTGAAAATTCATTATCTATTTATGTTGTTACTTTAAAATATATATAAATTATAAAACTTCCTAAACTAGTTCTTCCTAAAAATTAAAATCTTAACATAGAAATGCACGCGAATTTTTTATATATCTAAAAATAATTCAAGTGCAAAGCTTTTTTCATGCAATGAAGGTCAATTTAATTGAAATGCATTTAAAGAATAAATTCACAACTAATTTAAAAAAAAAAATCAAATACATACAAACAATTTGTTTTTATTTTTATTTAGTTTTTCCTTAATTTTAAACTAGAAAAATTCTGGTTTTTTCAATGAATTTTCAAATAGAAACAAAAAAAAAAACCTCAGAACTATAAAAAAAAAATTTATAAAAATGCTACTTTTTAATTAACTAATAAAAAAATATCGACGATCTAGATTTTCAAATTGTCAATATATACTAGTAAAATTCATTTACTTATTTTAATTTTTTTTTTTTTATTATTTAATTGTAAAAAAAATTGCATAAGATTGCAATAGCAGACATTTTTACATGTATGTAGGTTATTTGTATCTAAAGATCTCGGTACACAATTTTAATATCACAAGCAACATATCAAATTAAGGTTGCCAGATTATTTCAATTTAAGACAAGAAAACGGAACGAAGATGAATTTTTGAATTAAATGCATTTTTAATTGACAATTTAGTTTAAGCAAATATTTAAGCTAGATGATAATATTTTGATACAGTTAGCTTCTAATAGATGCAAGTGTATCTATAGCAATACCACAGTTCAAAATTTTGATTATCAGTTATGAGAACTGTATTGATTCCGTACAAGTTAAGAATAAAACTTTATAACCATTAGAAGTCCTTAGTTTTTAATTCAACTCGCTTTAGTCTTACAAACGAGTCACACTTTTATGGTCTTTAATTTGCCATTTAATATTGCATTTAAAAGATTAACAACTACTACAAATATTGAACAATAGAACAAAATTCTTACTCTTAAAAAATGGGCCTTGTTACTATTAAAAATTAACTAATATACTGTTTTTTTAAACGAACACAGAAAGCTTTGATCAAATAATTCCATTCATATAATTCTATTTATCTGGTTACCCCAAAATTGTTGTATACAGAATTAACAGTTTAAATTTTATAAAAAGTTCAATAAAACCATAACATGTTTTGTTTTTGTTTTTTGTTTTTTTTTTTTATCAGAATGTAAAAACGTCAGCTGATCTGAACTTTTCTTTTTCCTTTTGCAATTCATAGCTTCGACTCTCGTACAAAATTATAATGGCGTGAATTTCTTTGTTGTAGAATGTAAAAAAAAAAAAACGATATAATAAAGTATATTTTATATTTTAATTTAAAATTAAAATTTTATCGAAAGATATTTAAAATTACAAAAAAAAAACAAAATAAAATTCTAGACATTTTAAAGAAATGCGGAATATAAAATGCTTTCAAAAAAATTGGTGACAATTATGTTCGCTTGTCATTTTTAATTTAAAGTATAAACAGAAACAGGAAAAATATTTATGAATTGATTTGTGTAATAATTGTTTTGTTGTTCTAAATAATTTATTATTTAAAAAAAAAATGGTAGGTATTACATATTATAAAAAGCTTTTAAAAATACTTTGGGGTTTAAATAAAAATAAATTTTATTTTATTATGCAATAATAATTATGGGGCAATTAAAATTTCGTGGAAAAAAATTTCTCTATAAATTTTTCTATGAATTAAGTGAAAGAATTTTTGATAATGGTTTACGAAATATTACAGGAACGTTTTATTCAATTGATTTAAAAATAAAACAGGATACTGAAATCAGGACTAAAAATAACTGGTTCTTTATAAATTTTATATCTATTGATTTCTAAAGACATCTCCTTTCATGTGGAAAGTCTATGGTTCAAAGCCCGGTCAGATCATATCTAAGTAAAAAAAATATCGTAAAATTGTATAATTATATCGTAATAGTTAATATCGTAACATAAGATAAGATTTAATATAAATATGTAAATAACTCTTGTGTATGGTAACAGATTGCTCACAAAATTAACATTTGTGTATTCAAAATCTTATACAAAAGCTACAGTCGAGCAAAAGCTACCGCTTAGTGAATATAACGATTAAAGAAATTTAAATAAACTTGGTGAACTCCATATAGGAATCGAAAAGGAATTAAAAAAAAAATCTATTGATTTCAGTTTTGTTCTAAAAAAAATTATTTGTTGATTGACATATATACGTGTTGCTCTTTTAAAATTGCGATGAATCTATTAACAGACTTAGAATTTGTTAACCCTTATCAGCACGATGGTTCTTCAAAAATTTTTCAACGCAAATTACGTCCAATTTTACGAAATACTGCTTTAGTCTAAAAGAAGGTTTCTAATAAAACCAAAAAGAAGGTCTCTTTTATTGGGTTCCGTTAACCTATTGAGGCACAAGTACTTTTTAAATATTATTTCTTTACTTCGCTTTAGAAATTACAAGCGATTTGTGATTCACTTCAAATTTTGTATAACAAAATTCTAATATACATGTATGTTATATATATGTATTAAAAATTCATTATCTATTTATGTTGTTACTTTAAAATATATATAAGTTATAAAACTTCCTAAACTAGTTCTTCCTAAAAATGACGTTGATTCTATTAAAAGACTTGAATTGATTAACCCATATCGGCACGTCGCTTGATCAAAAATAATTTTGAAAGTGAATTACGTCCAATTTTACGAAGTACCGTTTTGAACCAAAACAAATTCTCAAATCTTTTTTCGAAATCCGTTAACCTATTGTAGCACAACAAATTTTTAAATATTTTTTCGTTTTTCAATCTAAATTAGAAACAGTTTGACCAATTGAAAAAACCAATTAAAATTTTTTATACTTGTTGATTTTTCCAAAATGGAGTTAGAATTTGCTAACCCGTATGACACGATCGCATAAAAATTGTTTGAAAAGTGCTTTTATCACAACACTATACCAAAATTCTTATTGTAAATCTGTCAATTGCTTAAAACCATTTCGTTATATACAACTTTGTTTTTCAAAATTAAATTCTTCTGTTAATTTATCTTTTTTATTTATAAGATGATTTAAAAAAAACTTGAAAAGTTTCAAAAGTTTTCTCCATATGTCCATTTATAAAATTTTTTGTTTCAAGGATTAAGAGTAAAAATTTATATTTTAAAGATATAATCTTTTAGTGATATGGCATTAAAGATAAATTACGCTATTGCTGCATTCATTTATCATTGTGGTTGAATGGTGATGCATCTTTTTCACCAAAACTTAAAATATAATTAAAAAAATAAAAAAAAAAAAATACCCAACACAAATAAAATGAGTAAAAAAATAATCTTCAATGTTATATTATTGAAATATGGATTTAGTTATAAATTTAGTTGAAATTTATACTTGAAAATTGTTTTTTTTTTTTAAATATAAAAAAGTTAAAAAAAATTTAAGACGTAAATTTTTGATTTATTTGGTCATTGTTTATAAGGTTGGTTGTATAACTTTCCCTCTCCCCCTATAATTAGATTTTACAATTATTATTAATCATAATAGAATATTTAATTACATATAATATAAAAATTTAATTAAACTTTCAACATGTCAAAATTTTTTATTATTCAAAATGGTTGAAATGTGCGTTGAAAGCATATTAAGTACCTACCTAAAGATCCGTATTGATAAGTTTTATTTGTGGTATTAGTGGTATTTGTGATAATAAATAATTAATATATAAAATAATTAAAATTAAAATGTGAATTTTATTTGATAAATTCTTAAATAGTTATAATTAGGTCAAGGTTTATTCTCTTTTTGATAAGAAATGGTAGAATTTATTTTAGAAAATTTGATTCTAAACTAATCATATATTGATAAGTTTTATATATTTTAGAATTTTTTTATCTGATAGTAAATTGGGTGCGTACGTATGTATTTTGAGGTGCGAAATTTTCGATAAGTACTTGGAAAGTCAAAATTAGGTTAATGGTTTTTTTTTGGAAGCGGGTGAATAGGGGTAATAGGGTTTTAATTTAGAATAGTAATATTAATAATGATAAAATAAATAATCAAATCAATATAAGAATTGTAATTAGATATTAACTCTTGAGTATTATAATTTATATTTTAAACGTCATGGGGGGTTTAAATTCGAATTTCTCTAAAATTTAATGGATAAATTTGACTTATTCGTATAAATATAATATATAATAAATTATTTCTTATAGAAAGTATAATTTGATATTGTTTTTTTTATTCTAATAATGTAATATCATATTTTTAATTGTCTGTATTAATTTTATAATTTTTTTTATCTGAGAATATATAAAAATTAATAATAAATAAAGATTAATATTAAAATTTCATTATAAAATAATATATTTTATTGCTTTCAAAAGTTGAATTTATTTAAATGGAGTTATAAAAACGTTTTCTTATTAAATTATACAGTATAACACCTACACTTTGGTATAAAATTTAATTTTTTTCTGAAAGTATTAAAATTGCAATTTGATATGACGTGAATCTAAAAAATTACCAATTATCAAAAAATTTTTAATGATTTTAACTTTATAAATAAAGTTTTAAATTTCTTCAGTTATTAATTAAATTAAAAATTTCTTTCTTAATATTTCTTTGTAAATTCTGAGTAGATATTAACTTAACTTATCTTATTTCATTATTTTCCCAAATAATCATTTTATTTAAGTTTTATTCTAGTACAGTGATTTAGATTTATTTCAATCTAATCAGCTGAAATATACAAATAGTAGTTCATTTGAAGGAGAAGATATAATGCCAAACTCTATAAACTGTATAATGACGTTGATGTAGGCACGAAAATCAAAATCAGACGCCTTCATTGGAAAGCGACGTTGAAAGAGACTGAACCTCCGTGGGGTAGATGAGATATCGGCAGACTTAAAAAAACAGCACATCCCCAATTGGAGGAGATCAATATATATTTAAAAATAGAGAGGGGGTCACTGTTATCCCCTATTATTAATAAAATGTTTAATTATTGAATAATAATTAATAATTAAATAATTAAGTTAAAATTAAAAATTTATATATTAGTTAGTAATTTGCGATAAATACTTTATTAGTGATTTTTTATAGGTAATATAGATTAGTGTTATTTTAATGAAGTTTTTATAAATAAATATTTTTATTGATATAATAATTTAATTAAATCAATTTAAATTTATGAAGATTATTAGAAATTCGTTTTAAAGATAAGCTTTTTTTTGTTATTAGTAATTTTTATTATTGTGAAATATTATTTTAAATTTTATTTCAATATAATTATTATGAAAATAGAAATTAGGCTTTTTGTTCAAGATTAATAAATATCTATACATCTAGAGCATTTAAATGTCAAAAATTGAAGAACTCTATATTATACTATAATATATGAATATTATAATGGCTGCGTAGCACAATGTTTAGAGTATCGACCTTTCATGTGAAAGGCCTCGGGTTCGAATCCCAGTGAAAGTTAGAAAACTTTTATTTATTTTTAGACTGAGCTACCATTTGCTATTGAATTCAAATTAATGGCTTAATCAATAATTAATAATTATATATCTTTAATAAATTAATATAACAATATAGATAAATGCAAAATATAAATAAATGTAACTCACAGATATAGAACACCATATAAGTCAAATACAAAATTATTACAATACAAACAAAATATAATTGTATCTATTGAAAGTCTAAGACGTTTCTACATGTTATAAGGCCTAGAACTATGTCATGTTTAAATTATATGTGGAATTCATTAAGATCAACTCTAATAACATGAATGTAATATGACCCCTGTTCCAAAATGTACCTATGCTATAGACAGGCTTGTTAGCCTAACAATTGGACAGTTAGCACTTAAGCAAGTAAGAAGACAACATTTGGCCAAAAATTATGACACCTTTAACACAGAAAATTATATTTATTTTTTCTAAATGAAAAAAATCAGTCATCAGTTGGTGTGGCTCCAAGAAAGTTCATAATTCTGAATTTTATTCAACAAAATGATGCATTTCAAAATATGCATGTAAAATATGCAAGTAAGATGCATATAAATTTTAAAAATAAATATTCTTTTATAGTAGATATAATTAATTATAATCATTCCTCCGTTTCTCTGTAATTTAATTTAAAAAAAAAAACTCATTAAGTTTTAATACTATACTTAAATAAATTTACGTGAATATTTAAATAAATGCATTATTTATTTATATTATGCGAAACTTACTGTAATAAAAGTATCAATCTTGTTAATTATATTATATCATTAAATTTTTAATTAAAAAGTTTTTACTCTCAGATTTTTTATTTTATTTTCTTAATTTAAAAAAAATACTTCATTAAATAATCAAATTAATTTTATGTCAACTGTTGATTTTTCCTCCAAAGAATACAGATATCTTTTTTTTTTTTAATTTTTATTTCATTATTTTTTCAATGATTTCATTATAACTGACTGCAACTATAATGAAAATTATACTGAATGTATTTTAAAATGAAAAAAAAAACTTAATTGGTAAAATGTGAATTCATCAGCAGATTCATTATTTACCAATCAAACAAGTCAATTTGCATTAATACAGTTGGATCTATTTTACTTTATCTTATATTATCCCTCCGTTTTAACAAATTAAATTGACAGAAAATGCATTTAAATTAAAATTCGATTTAAAAAAAAAATGCAATACACTGATTTTAACTTTTTATAAATTATTTTAAATTAAGGATTTTTTTTTGATTGTGTATTCGTTAGGATGTAGATTTGTTTAAATAACGCTTGGAAAAGTTTAATGCACGTGTAAACAAATACATAATATAAATATTTTTTTATATAATAAAAATTATTATTTGTTTAAGTCAAAGGTCTTCTCATCAATTTTTTAAAATTTATTATTATTAGGATTTCATGATTTAACTTTGATACAATGATGATATAAATAAATTTTAAAAATTTGCAGAATATTTTATTCAAAAATGAAAGTATTTAATTGCAGCCTTTATATATTGTGACCAAATTTCGGGATCAGTATGAAATCCCCACACTCTAAAATACCCAAAGACAAAAACCCTACCATGGAAAAATTTGCAAAGTCTTTTAAAAATATTTATGTATTTAAATATATGCACGAGATTCTAAATTAAGAGAGATTTTGACAATTGATTGAAAAATCAGGATTTTACCCTTTTTCCACAATATTTATAATATTTGGTATAAGTATAAACTATGATTCTGAGTTGAATGAGATTCGGTTCTGAGTTAAATGAGACAAAGTCAGATTTATAAGTTTGTATTTTTGGGGTTTTTGACTTTGGAGAGTAGAAAGTCGGATTTCATAACCAAACATGAAAAGATTGCCATGATTTGATTCGAAAATTCACAGAAAATTAGTGAAGATATCAAATTACTGTCAAATTATCAAAATTTGACTATTAATAAATTAATGGAACAATTATTTACAATAAATTGAACAATTATTTATTTAAATCATTATTGAGAAATATTCATTCAAACAATTTCAGAAGAATTTAAAATGAACTTAGTTTACTGCGAAATAATTAGCATGTTAAACAAGTGATGCAAAAAACCAAGGGTTTTTAAAAAAGCATATTTTCAAAATTATATAGTGTTTCATATTCAAAAACATATATATATTTAAATAAATAATAGTTATTTAGTTATTTCATCAATTCATTATTAATTGTGAATAATAGTGAAATCAAAACTTAGAATATAATCCCAATGCACTCAAGAAAACTTATTAACAAGTGCGAAATATTATGTTGGAGTATAAGTTACTAATTTATAAAAACATGGAAGTTTTAATTTTTAAATTTTGTAAGGCAATTATAGGTCCAAATTTTTTTTTTAAGAACTTCAAATCTTCTTGAATCAATAGAAATTGAATTAATTATTTTTTTGTAAAACATTTTTTAAATATTTAATATAAGTATATCTCAGAAATTATCGTACTTTCATTCGTAAATAAATTTTAGTACAGTTATACAGTTCTGTTATTTATTTCAATCATATGTACATATTTATATATAATTGAAGAAATTGCATTAATTCGTTGACTGAATCAAAATAAAAAATTCAAAAAAAAATTTTTTTTTAAAATTTAAAAGTAGTGCCAAAAGAGAAATAAATATATATATATATATATAAAAAAATAAGTGTAAATTAAATTTAACAACATGACAATTGATTTAGTTGCTGACAGCAAACAATAAAAAAAAAAACCAACCAAAATCTGACAATAAAATAAATTAATTGAAATTATTCTGTTTTTTATTTTTTTTTTATTTTTACAGCCCTTTTAAATTGACAATGAAACTTTACTTTAAAAATCTTTCAATCTTTTTTTTATTTTTAAATTAAAAAAAAAATGTATATAATAAAATGTACTGCATAATATAATTGAAATGAATTGGATTAATTAGAATCGATTTATCTTGGTCAAATTGAAAATAAAAAAATTCTTTATTTTGATTTGCTTTTGCTTTTTTTTTATTTTTAATGGACTAGAAATAGTCACTAAAGAATTGTAATTTAAAAAAAAATTAGACGAAAAAAATCTGTATTAATTTAAAAAAAAAAAAAAATAAAAAAAAAAAAATAAGGTCATGTCGCTGATCGTGATAAAACTGCACTTAAGGGTTAATAACATAAACAAAAGTAAGAAATATAAAAATCTATTTACAGAATAAAGATAGAAAGATATATATTTATGTATATATATTGGATGCAATGAGTCATATATATAAATAAGGAAAAATAATATATTACAGTTTGTTAGTCAAATTGTCTGTTCTGTCATTTGTGAAAAGTTAATTAATTATTCAGGGTCAGAAAATGTTACGTTACAAATGACAATAGTGATTGTATTTGTATTCTAAATGACAGAAATGACAATTTGTATGCGTAATTTGAACTAAATCTGAGCTTTTTTTTTTTCATTCGTTTCTAATAGTAATAAATCACGGAACAGTTATAATGAGGAATAGAATAGAATGTATATAAGTTTAGAAATGAATTAGAAATGAATTAAGCTCATAAATTTTAACATAATATCGTGAGTGATAATTTTTTTGTAATTTTTTGTGAGAAACGTGTCGTTGATACCAATGATAAAAAAAATTTAATATTTATACAATGTGTGTATGCGTTTGCGTTTTTTGAGTATATTGACTTTTGTAATATATTATAATTAGGTAGCTTTTATGTAAATAAGGTATAGAATATGTTTAGAATATTTGAAAAAATGTCAATATTAATGATTTATTGTTATTATATTGTAATTGCATTTTCATGTGGTAGAATAACTAGTTTTGAATTCTATTTCTGAAAGTTTGTTAAGAAAATGTCTTAATTTAAAATATTAATTTTTTTTGGGTTTATTAACTTTTATATTTAGCTTTTTTTTATTTTTGAATGATAATTGTATAATTGTTAAACTACTAAATAATCTTAATGAATTCCACATACAATTTAAACATTAGATAATACTAGACCTTATAACTTGTAGAAATGTCTTACACAATTATAGATGCATCTAGAGATTATGAATACACAATTCTATTTGTTATATACTGTAATAATTTTATATTTTTATTATAAGGTATTTTTGTATCTATACGAGTTATATTATTCAATGAAATTATTTGTTCATATTAATGTATACTTCAATTTTATTAATTATATTGATATTAATGTGATATTAATGTTACTTCTTTTTCTATCAAAGAGGTATATAGAATTCTTAATTATTGCATTAGTTATTTATTTGAAACTAATGGAGAATGGTATAACTGAGTAGAGTCATATCTTAGATAAAAATTTTCACACATTTACTAGGATTCGAAACTAGATCAATCGAATTAAGGATCGACACACCACCTAACAGTATCAAGATAACATTAATTTTAGAAATTTAAATAAGGGGATCTTGGTAAGTACACGACTTATTAAACGAGGGGGTACGACTTCCAATTCAATGCAGCTCACAATTTAAAATTAGAAGAAGTTTACTAAAAACTAAAAATCTTCTTAATGACTAATGTTGTAAGACCTTTGTTAGTATATAGTAATGCTATATCCCATCAAAAATATTAAAAGCAAAATTATTTAAACACATAATATAAGCAAATAGAGCCACAGAGAGTGAGAGCCTGGTAAACATACAAACTAATATAAATTCGTTTGTTTAAGTTATATTTTAAATAGATTTAAGAACAAATTCAATTTAATTCTCGTTAAATCTTAAATTGTTTGAATTTTTTTTTACATTTCTGAGAATTTAATTAGAATTTCTATTGTTCTAATGAAATATAATTAATATAATAGAGTGTTTTAAGTGACGCCAATCCTATATTTATAAAAAAAAAACTTTTTTTATGGCTCAAAGGGAGAAATAAAACACAAATTTCTGGTTTTTGTGTCCCTTTTATTTTAATGAAATCATTATTTTGATTTTTAATGTCAACTAATTAAAAGAAATAAGAAATACAAAATAAAAGAAAAAATAAAATACTTTATGAGATTCTTGAAACCTTTAAATTCCACTAATTTGAATCGATTTATAATATAATTTTTATTTTAGTTCATTTCAATTCATTTAGTCATTCGTTCATTTTTTATTATTGACTATTTTTATTCATTGTTTACTTTAATTATTCTATAGTTTTTCTGTGATTTCTTTTTTATTTTCTATTTTAATTATTATTTGATTTGTTTCAATTTTTATTTCATTTGTTCTAATTCTCTTTTTCTTTTAATTTTTTTTTTTTTTTTGAATCAATTTTATTTTAATTATATATTTTCTATAGCGTAAATATTTATTAGTTCTACACTTAATGATTATTTCATCACATTTATTTAAAAAAATCAAACGAATGAACTAATAATGAAAAATTTTAATTTTGTATTTGAAAATTGACGATGAATTACTTATGTATGATGTGATTTATAGTATACTTAGTTGCTTTGTTTAGAGGGACAATGAAATACTTAACTAAAGAAATGGTAATTATTATATTGTGTTTAGATAAGCTAAATTATATGTCACTAATCAAATAGTGGCAATGTTCAAAATTCTAATCATAGACAAGCTTTAATTTAGTTTTCGATAAGGTGCGGGTAATTCAGTGGAACTAAAAGAAACAAATAACACATTCCGTAGAACTGTGTGTAACAATTAGATTCGTTCACTTGTGATGGTTTTTTGTAAATTGCCAATTCATATAAAATTAGAGATTGTTGGAAAAATTAACTTCAAAGAGTGGTTAATTAAATAACAGTAAGAAGGTAATCTTTTTTTTATAGATTAATGAGGCTTTCAAGGAAAAAAAATACCCTTGTATTATCCATCTGATCATAAAATATTATATAAATACATCTTGGGTAAGATAATAGATGGCGCACAAAATTTAGCACTAGCGTATATTTTCATACATAACCTTAAACAATAATTACAACCGAACAAACAACAGAATTATATTGAGCATTACACTTATGATTTAAGTAAAAATTTATATAAAATTTTTTAAATAAAGTAATATGAATTATGAATTATGATGTAATTTTTCGCAATAAATTTACGAAATTACTTCACTATATTATAATTAATCAATATACACGAATAAATTTATTTTGACAGTTTCAATCATTTCTGATGTCTGTCTATAAAAATAAACTGTGAAATGCCGTCTTTATATTATAAATAATAAAATAGAATAGAATTTAATTTTGCTAAAACAATATTTATTCTACTAGCTGATGAAATGGGAAGGAATGATCTCATTCTTTTCAATAATTTTTATTTTATTATTCGTTATTTTAAGTTTTCTTTCATGGTTTTTTTTATTTGGTTTTGTTTTATCTTTTTTTGGGTTCCTTTTTTTATATTTTTAATAGTTTGTATAGAAGTATAGAACTAATAAATAAAAGCATGGCAGAAAAAAACCAATGTCAAATCGTTAAGTGAATTAAAAAAAAAATAAAAAAACTAATGAAATCTCAGTAAATAAATAAAACGACTAACGAGCACAGCGCAGCCTTAATTTTCTTAAAATAAAATTGCTAAATTAAATAATATAAATAAAATGTACGTATGCATGTAATATGCTAAATTAAATCATCATGGTCAGAATATTAACAAGATATCAATTAAAAATCGCAACTGATAGTTCAATCTAAAATTTTCATCAGATCTGACAGAGTTGTCAAAATATAAAAAAATTTAAAATTTAAAATTAGTTCTCAAATTTAATTTTTAATTTTCAAACAATTTAAAAATAGATGTCCAGAAAATAATTTTACAGTTTTAGCTCTCAGTTACTCATTTATAAGTAAACCCAGAGTTCGGGTAAAACAATGTTTTGAGTATTTAAATCTAAACTTCTGACATTCTGTTCTGAACATAGATCTAAAAGATTAGATCATAAAAACAGAAACGTCCCCGAATATTTAATCAAATGTCAAATCAAAGCGCGAATATTCGAACAAAAAATCTTATTATAAAAGACGAAACATTTGTTATTAGTTATATTATAACTGATTCCAAGATTTACTTTCAAATTATGTACTTAATTGCGAATGCAATTTTAATAAACAAATCATAAAATTTTTCTAAAGTTCATGATACCATTGTAAAAAATTATTTCGCCATATCTGTATTTCACTTTTACTAAAATCTCAAATTAATAACACATATTGAAAAAAAAAACTATAAGTATATAATTTATAGTTTAATAAATATTGTAATGTAACTACACCAAAATGAGATTCAAGATTGAATAAGCAAATCATGATTGAAAAGAAAATAAAAAAAAAAAATTGCATCAGAACCAATTTATGTTTATCGGAGTCATGAAATCATAAAATGATGTAAAATTCTTAAATTTTATATCTTAAACCCAATATTAAGAGGGATACATGAGTAGAATTATAATTATTTAATGATTTTGTGCTATTTTTAAGTCATAATCAATTTAATTTTACTACATATAATAATGTCAAGTTTCATATTCTTTTAGCTAATTACTTTAAAAATTGAAAATAAATATATTATCGAGTACTTTGGCAAATATTAATATTCAATTATTAGGTTTTTAGTTGTTTATTATTTCAGTACTTCTGGTACTTCTTAGCGAAAGTAATTTTTAATTCTTTGATCTTCAAATTTAGCAAAAGAAAAAAAAATTATGTAAGTACTTATATACATAAATTAATTTAATTATATTCTAAAAAATTATATTAGTTATTAGTAATTTTAGAATTTAATAAGTACTTTGAAAATGAACGGTCGTGTTTTTTTAAGCATTCTGTAATATTTATTATTTATTTATTTACCAGCTAATAACCGATGCGCGTTGCTGCTCCTCTCAATGGAGGTATAATTTCAAGTTGATTTTATTGAAAAAATTCCACATGGTGTAAATGTTTATCTAAAAATGTATTAAATTAAGTATTAAGTTTTTTAAATGATTTTTCTAAGATTATTCTAACAATTTTTTCAACGAATTTATCAAATTTCTCTTGAAACCTTTCATAATTATTAATAATGCACAGAAATTTTAATTCACTTGACATTATTCGCCGGAAGCCCACCATCCTCAACTCAATCGTCAAGCACCACGTATAAAAAAATTAAAGACAATCAAGCTGTTTTGTTTCGCAATCGGTTTAAGGAAGAAGCATTACTTTTTTTCCAACATTGGACGTAAATTACTTCCAAAAAATTTTTTTTTGACCAATCCTAGGAACGACATGTAGGAGGACCAGGCCTTTTAACAGAGTTAACTACATTTTCAAGCTGCTTCACGTATACAATTTTTCACAAATATATTTGAAGAAAATCGGTCAAACCGTTTCTAATTTAGAGTAAAGTAACGAAAAAACCTATAAAAATCTGTTGAGCTGCAGTGAGTTGACGGAATCCAACAAAAAATTTTTGAGGCTTTCTTTTTAGCCAAAGAAGTATTTAGCAAAATTTGACAATGTGACAACGAATTTGACAACGAATTCCAAATCAGTTAATAATGTCAACTCAATTCTCAATGAGGAACACGTATACATTATTTAAAGAAAATCGGTATCCGTGCTCAAAAACCTCTGTATACATATTTTCATGATAATCGGCTGGGTAGTTTAGGAGTCTATTCGCTACATACAAACAAACAAACAAAATTTTGCTTTTATATATATAGATATATTTTTTTATTTATATATTTACAATTCCATACTATGTATATATACAATGTCAAATTTATTATATAAAAATTTTTTTCATCCAAATATCTAAAATTTACTATCAAATGCAATTGGAAGCTCTGTAATGAATATAAAAATATTGAAAATTGAAACTTAAAGTGGATCGGATTTAGTAAATTACTTTACAATTTTAGCTTTACTTTAAATTGTTCTCCATATTTTTAAATTAAATATTATATATTAAAATTTTTGGTGAAACTTGTATCTTTTACAAAATTTTAGATAATTTATATTAATACATTTACTTAAAAATTTTAAACGTTCTACTTAATTATACGTGACATGACTAAATACTCTGTACTCTATAATTTCAAAGTCAAAACGTCAAATAAAATTCATAATAAACGGTTTATTCATTTCTTTGAATATTCATAGACATCATAAAAATTTATTTTTAAAAGGGTTTTTTACGCTCTAAGCAAAATTGTACACTATTATATGCTGTGACCACCCGCCCATTAAGTTTACATGCTTTTATTACATATTCTCTAATTATTTTTAAAAGTTTTCTTTTACAGTTAATTTCTATTTTTGTTATTTTAATTTTTTTTTATTGCTATTTGATGGACTTGCCAGATTTATAAGAATTTGTTATTTTTTTTTGTATATTTTGCCACGCACTATTTCTAAAGTTGAAAACTGATTAATATAATTTTTATGATTTTGTAAATGATGTGAGTAGAATATAAGTTTTTCTTTTTTTTTGGTTTTTTAAATTTTTAATATCCAAAATAATTTACAAATCATTGTACATATATGATATATATACGCAAAATATATAAGTAAAAAAGATTTAAATATGTATGTGTTTAAGGTTATCGGTTATTTTTGACCGTCAATTTATAGTGTAAAGATTTGCAAATTTAAAAGGAAGGATCTGTTAAAGGTCCGATTCTAAGAGGATTTTTAGCAAATTTTTAAAAAAATTTACCTACTATAGTTTTACTCTGCCTGGACGTCTGTTTACAAAATTTTTAAACCGTTTAAAGTAAAGGTATGCAATATTAATTATACGGATATACATTGCAAAAAAAACTAATTTCAAAGAAAAACTTTTCTTGTAGTCCCAGTCTTAACATCTAAATTAGCCAAAAGTCGGAAAAAGCCCTTTATTTAAATTGTTATAACAAAATTTCTCAAGGTATATTTTCAAACTGGAAACGCCAAACACGATTAATAAGCTTTTAGCGTGTTAATAAACTTTTAAAATATAAATAACTCAATTGTACAGAGTTACCACATGTTACTTTTTACCGTTATGCAAAACTCAATTTTTGCAAAATGATAGACCCCTCATTTGTTCCAAATTGTTTGAATTAAGAACTTGGAATTTTGCGAGGACCTTTTACATTACAAATTACAAGTATACCCTAGATTGGACGCTAGATATGCTTGCTTTAATAATCCCAATCGCAAAAGCTTCTTGTCTATAGCATTTTTTTCCGGTATACTCAAAATATATATTAGCCCAACATAATATCCGAAATGCTATCGTCTTAAATAAATTTACTGTTTTTTTTTTGTTTTTTTTTAATTTATGCAAAGTCATAGAAAATGATTAAAAAATGATTTGTTAAAATGAATTTTATTATATTTTTTTTTTTAAATCATTTTTTAAATGCTCTGATTAGTGAATCAAAAAATTAAAAATATAACATTACATTAAATATATGTTTATATAGTAAAGGTGTATTACCATGCAGAGGGCATATGTAGCTATATTAAATTATTTAACAAAAACAAAAAGTACTATTTAAGTACTGACGCACCTTAATTTTGTTATTCTTTTTGTTTTTTACCTCCAGTTTTGAGATGTCAGAGATTAATTGAGTTCAATTTTTAATTTTATTGTTACATATATATATATATTTAGTAAATTTTTTGTACATTTTTGGGCACGTACAATTGTTTTAATATTTTATTATGTTTTTATAATTCTTTTTAGTTTTCATTGCATGGTTGGCACGATATCATGAAAGTCATGAAATTAAAATTAATTTTTTTGTTATTGTTTTGAAATAATCAAATTTGTAAAATTTACTTTTAATTTCATGGAAATCAAACTTTAATATATGTTTAGTTAATTTTCGATTAAAAATTTATGAATATTTAATGTTTTTTTTTAGAAAAGTTTTAATATTTTAATCTTACCCCCAGATTTCGTTTAACATTGCAAAAAAAATACTGTTATTTTTCTTATTAGAATGGAAATTAAGAAACTTACCTGTAAAAATAAAAAAAAAAATAAATTAATATTAATTAATTATAATTCTACTTACGATTTAAAAATTTTTTTTCAATACTCAAAATTTATTTGTTTTATTTTTAATTTTTTTGATAGTTAAGTACAATTTAATTAAACAAGATCAAAGATTCCTGTCATTTTTTATACAATTATTTATAATTAAATAAAAAAATATAAACAAATTTTCAATTTTGATATAAAAAATTGTAATAAAAAGAATTTGAGTCAAGTACAACTAATATTGCCAATGTAGACAACATTTAAGTTTTTAAATGTCAAATAATTAATCAATTACTTGTGAATAGAGAAAGAAAGATGTCCGCGACTTAGCATTAAAATCAATAGAAAAGTTATTGTGTGTAATGTATACTACTTTTAAAGCGATTTTAATAATAACTTTTATAAAAATCAGAACTTCAGAGAAAATTGTTATGAAAAAGAGTTTGAGTCCAGTTAGGTGTTGCCAATTTTTATAACAGTTACTTGCTTAAATGTAAGAAAAGTAATCAATTACTTGTGAATAGAGAGAGAAAGATGATCGAAAATTTATTTTGTAATGAAGTTTAATACGTATTACTTTTTTAGTACGATTTAATAGCTCGCTTTACGTCTATAGAAATCAGAGGAATTATTGTCAAACATACAAATTTAATGAAGCCTTTAAAAATGTCAACAAACCAACGAATACAATAACCTTTAATGGGTTGTTTGACAAAGAAACGTCAAAATTGATAATAGAAATTGGAAATGTAATATGAGTTCTAAAGTTTTAGAGGTCTAAAACTTTTCAGTCTGAACTACTAGCAATACAAAGGAATTCCATGTCTTTGTTGTCAAAGTGGATGTGGGCACTGAAAATACATGCATATAAGCTGTCACAATTATCAATTAGACGTTTTTGTCAAAATAAACAAAAATTAGAACTATTTTAAAACTATACTTACTGAATTACATTCAATACTTTTATATAAAATAAAAATTTAAAATTCACAATATATGCTTTCATTGTCAATTTTTAATATTAACAAATTCTATTTTAAATTGTCAATATTTCCTGTTTATTTTTTTGCTTTTTTTTTGGCGTTAAATATTTTTTTGGAAAAGGATAACTGAATTGTACACTAAAACTAAAAAAAAAACAAATACAAATAAAAAGATAAACTAAAGAAAAAAAAAACAAAAACAGAAAACTAATCCAATATGTTTTTTTTTATTGAGTATAAAAAAAAAACACAAAAATAAATAAAAAAAAAATATGTGGCATATAAAAATGAGAAAACGTGACTTTTTCTAAAAATCAAAAGTATCCAAAATAAAAAAAAAAACAAATATGCATATCAAAAATCATTACATACCTACGTCCAATTTTTTTATTTTCCAATTTTATTAAAAAAAAAAAAAAATTTTAAATTGAATTGAAACGACACACATGTCAAATGTAATAAAATTAATATATGAAAGATATTAATATTTATTGAGAAAAATCGTATGTTTTTTTTTTCTCAACTTCTTATTTTTCCTTTAATACGAACATGTCAAAATGTAAAAAAGAGAAGGAAAATAAGTAAAAAGTACTTACATTTAGGTGTATAGTTCGCGCAAATAACACGTAGTTCGTAGTAATACATGAATGAATGGTACGTACGTTCTAACATATATTTTCCAAAAAAATATGTAAAAGATGGAATATTCAAAAATTTCATATATTTGGATTCAATGAAATATGATAAAATTATGTATTATCATTTTATCTCTCAATCTCTGTCTCTTTCGCTCTTTCTTTTTTTATTCCTTATAAAGGACTTGCAAATTGTAATGCATACATAATATTAATCATAATAGGTATACTACACAAGCAAATTTAACTTACCTTCAAAAATTAAAGAAAATAAGAAAAACTACCAACAAAAGGATGACAATTCTTAAAACGTGTCACAATCATTTATATAAACTTAAATTAATAAAATAAATAAAAAATAAAACCATAAAAATATTAATAAAATAAAATTGTTTTTTATATAAATGGAATGGATAGGTATACGCAGATGAATGTGTCAAAAGCAAATAATATGACATACCACATACAATTGATATTATTTATATATTTTAAGTGATTTGAAATTGATTATTATTTAATGGAAATCGTTTCACTATATATAATTGAAATATTTTTGCATTTAAATCGAGTAAAATATTTTTATAGATGGAATTTTGATTAAAGGTTGAAGTGCAAAAGTTTTTGACATTTCCTTAATTTTGATTTGCTGCCAGAAATTTAATTTGAATGATTAAAATTTTGATTACTTTATTAATGTTTGGTATAATTATACCCATCTTAGAGAAAATTGTTAAATAGACGTCAATAGATTAAATTATAGAATTATAAAGTTTATTATTTATATAATAAATGGTTTAAATAAAATTGATGGCTCATTTTATTTTGGATGTGGCCCGTTACGCTACGAGCTAACCTTTCAAGTCAAAACTTAACTAATCCTCAATATTGGTGGATCCTAATTCATTATGAACTATCTAAACCCCAGTAACAGAAATGAACTTATTCTCAAAAATATATTTTTTGAATTTTTGGGGTTTGATGAAATAATTCCACAAGTTAAAATTTTGAAAAAAATATTGAGGATTAGTTCATTTCTGTATTTGAGTTGGGGGTCAGTGACTTGGGTATTATGTTGTAGTGCCATATTATATTACCATTCTATTTAATGATAGTTTGATAATTTTCGTAATTCATTAAGATCAATTCTAATAATAAGAATATAATATGAGTCTCCTGTTATAACATATACCTATGGATGGTATAGACAGGCTAATTAGCTTAACAGATGAACAGTGAGCTAAAAAAAAAACCTCACTAGGACAAATAAAGAATAATACTTCAGACATTAATTATATTTATTCAAAGTTATTATTTTCTTGTGATAATTGCTTGAAAATTTTTACAACATATAATAAATGGATAATTTAAAAAAAAGGAGCCCTATTCATTCTACCATGCTTACAGATACAAAAATATAAGAAAAAAAGGGCTTTTAATTAATTTTATGCATCGTAAAATCATGTATTCAATATTTTGGTGTTCTCGTATTTGTTTTTTTATTTTGTATCGCATTGTCATTTTTGGAACATGAGATTACAACACTTTTTTTACTCCCCAATTGAATTTGTGTCTTTTTTTTTTCCACGACACACTCTTGTTATCTTGTCAGCCGAGTAAATGTCAATTTAAAAAAATTAATTTTTTTTTTGATACAACAATATGTGCCATTGTATATTGTATCCCATATTTTTTTTTTTATTCTATTCAACATTAATTATTAGCGTATGTTAAGTTGTCATCAATAAAACAACAACAAATAAAAGAAGTTAAAAAAATTTTAACTCTACTTCTTTTTTTTTTTTTGAAATCAATATTTCAACGTTTTTTTATATTAATTTTTTATGTGCTATTTGTATACAGTTACATGGTTATGCAAATTTTATTTATCAGCACTGTGTCAAAAAAAAAGTAGAAAAAAATATATGAGTCAAAACAACATGAACATAAAATACTGAAAAAAAGAGGTAACGCGTTACGTGAACAATTACAATTTACAATACAAGAGTTGCCAAAAAAATGATGTCAGTAAATACATCAATAGTAGTTATCAATTTTTTTTTTTCCAATAAAACATTAAATTACAAAAAAAAAAACTAGAAACAATATGTGAAATGAAGTAAAAATAAAACAAAAACAAATTCCATGTGTCAAAAAAAAAAAAAAAATTAAAAACATTTTTTGCAATTTTATCGTTAACGTTCATGATTGTAATAATTTTTTAACGTTTTTTTGTTTTTTTTTTGACATTTACATGTCAATTTTTTCATTTTATAGTAATTTTTATGCAAATTTTTGTAACAAAATATAATTTATTAATAAAGTAAAAAAAAAGTGCATTGATTTATTATAAAATGTTCATCAATTAAAAATCTGAAAAGAAATGCGTAATTACAATTGTATTTCTTCAGTTTGTTCTCGATGACGTCCTGCACAAATGTTTAAAAGTTTAAGTGCATGTAAGATCACAATTTGTATTTTTATGCCAATAAGTCAGCACAGTAAAGCAAATTTTAAGGAGCCTCGGTGGTGTAGTGGGTAACTGTTTGGTTTAATAACTTAGTGTGGAAATCCCCTTGATGGATTTCCCCTTGATCTAATTTAAATATGAAATAAATAAATTAAACAAAATAAATAATATTTCTTACAAATTAATAGAAAGTGTTGGAAGTGGGATACACAACGAGCCGCAACGGCCTAGGTGTTAGGATACTTTGACACCCAAAACTTTAGACTTTTTTATTAACGGTTACATTTATATCTATAGAATCTTATATACAATTAACTTACAAAATTAATATGTTATAGAATAGACCACCAGCAGTGTTATAGATTTATTAGAATTTTAATTATGCATTTCTTTGTGCATTGAAAAATATACGATATTTATAGCAAAATAAAATTCACATAAATTTGCTCTTTTTTCCAATAAAATTTGTGTGTTTTCAAATAAATTTGAACTTTTTTTGAACAACGAGTCTTAAATTTTCAAATTAAAATAGTTTTATTTTTTCAGGTCTAGTACTCTGCAAAACACAACCTATATATACCATGAAATCAAATCTGTTCGACTTCTGGATCCGTAAATACGGAGCGTTCTTAAAAACAATCAAGAAAATAGACCATATTCATAAGAAAAGAGTATACTATGTATACATTAAATAATATTTATTATGTAATTCCTATTTTATTTAAATTTTTATACATATATATATATATAATTATATTCTAGTTTTTTTTATTGCTTAGACTTAGAGTATATTACTTTCAGTATATTAATAATTTAACATTTAATTTTAATATTCGATTATTAATTAAAAAGAAAAAAAAAATTTTAAATATTAAATTTTCAATTAAGTTTTTTACTGTTTAAAATAATCAAGTTTATTATACAAAATAATTTATTAAACGATTTAAAGCTTCAGTTCTTCTTACTTTTTATGTATGTCCTTTAAAAAATTTTTATCTATGACAATTTTACACTCATAAATTTTCCTATCCACAAACTTTTATGTATAACTTAAAAATGTTTTCAGAACTCATCAAAATTTCATATTTTCTCTAGAGAATGTAGTTTTTAATTTATTATGACAGCACAAAAAAAAGTTAATAGTAAAAATAACAGAAGATGGAGTATAAATATAAAAAAATCCCAGTCCAACTAAGAAAAGTTAAAGTAAATATTACAATAAACGTACTAATAGTTTTCCACCTTTTCTTTTCCCCCCATTCAAAAGAGAATTCAACTTTTTGTAAAATTTACTCAAAAGATAAGCGACGAAGGAAAACTTAAACTTTTCTTCAACAACCTGGACAAACAAAGTATTTTTTTTTTTATTTATTTATTTAGGATTCATATTTTTCATCAAAAAATAACTTTTCCAAATTGAAAATAAGAAACTATGTAATATATACTTTTAAAAACCTTAAAACACCTGAGTATATATATATTTTTTTTAAGTGAAGAATAAAAGTCTACCTTTAGGACATGCTTTATATCTTAAAGTAAATAAATAAATATAATATTTATTTATTTATCTTTTATTTTCATTTCAACAAATAATTTTTATGGACTCTATCTTCAAATTCCTTCCATTTATTCTAATTTTATTAAAAGAATTTAAATGTTCTAGTTTTAGGAAAATTCATTTCAATGAAAATAACTTTAATTTAAAAGTTGAAGGAATTATATGAAAAATATTATGAAATATATTACATATGAATGACATAATGTTATCAGTTTTCAAAGGTGAATTTTTGTGGTAGTATTTGAATATTATTTAATGTTAATGACCTTTAATGGACTCATACAATTAAAATTCAGGAAATAAATTTATTTAAATAATTAACAGTTATTACAGATTGAAATAAAGGTAAGTTCAGGTAACCCTCTTACAACGCGGTACTTCTCTAACACGGTTTCGCTACAACGCGGTTCGCAAAATGCGGAACTTTTCCCACAACGCCGTACTCTTACTTTCTACAACGCGAATAACAAACGAAATACAGGTAACCCTCGATTAACGCGGCACTTGAATTGCGCGGTTTCGGTTTTACGCGGAAATATATTTGCAACTTATTTTAAATAACGCGGGTAAAAAATTCGGTTTTACGCGGAAATTTTTTTTTATGCGTAATTTTTTTTTACGTATATGTACATACTTTTTTTTTGGTTTCAAAAAAAATATAAAGGGGAATACCCCGTTACGAAGTGTACATAAGAAAATCGAAATGTATATCATTTTTGTGCTAGTTTTTGTTGAATAAAGTGTTGAAAATTAATTAAAGGGTTTTAAAAAGCATCCAATTTTGTATGGATTTCTTGTCTCGATTAACACGGTTTCGTTTTACGCGCTGTTTTTTAGGAACCAATCTACCGCGTTAATCGAGGGTTACCTGTACATGTTATTGATTGGAGATAGCTCTGATGATCTTTCCAATGTAGAAAATAAAAGAATCAATAACAAGTATCGAGAAAGTTTTTAATATGGCGAAGTAGTTGGAAGAATACATTTTAGAGAATGATCCTCTAAGAAATAGAGTGGAAATATTTGGAAGAAATCTTTAAAATAGCCTATTTCTTTTTCATGAAATTTATGATTTACGATACAAGATCATACAGACTTCGATAAAAAAAATTTTAAAACAAGTAATCGTCGAAAGAGTTAACTATTAAATTATGTTATTATGATTCAATAAATAAATACAAAAATATACTAAGTTATAAATACAAAAATATGGTATAATATAAGAACCAATTTTACGATCTGGAACCAAACTCTGATTGTTAACGTCTCCTACAACGCAATTTCTTACAACGTGGAATTTTTAGGAAGTTTCAATCTACCGCGTTGTTGTAGGGTTACCTGCATATGAAAATTCGGTACTAATATTCACACTTTATTTAACTTTAAATCAATTTTAAATTCAATTTAATTTTTATTTAACTTTTTCCTACAGAAATTGAACATGTGTTCCTTAATCAACAGGATAATTAAAAAATTAAATAAATAATTCAAGTACACCTGTACTGAAATCCAAATTATAAAACATACAAAATAAAATGCATTAACATTATTTATTTTACTCTGATGATTAAAGTTTATTGATAATAAAACTTTTTATGCTTTTATTTGTCTTTTATTGCAGTTTTGTTTTGTTTTTAGTATTTTTTAATTTTTTTTTCCAACAAAACTGAAAGGAAAAATACAAAATTTATTTATTTTTATTTGGACATTTTAATTTTTTAATTTTATTATTCCACTACAATTAGGTATTTCGCAATGGACGTTTGAAAAATTCAATTTAAAATTGTTTGTTTTCCTTATATGTAATTAAGTTAAAAAATTTTTTGCAATCATTGTCCGAAAAGAAGGATAACTATTTTATTATTGTAATAAAAGAATAGTATTATATTTTCCTGTTTCTTCTCTAACTTTCGGTTTTTCACTTTCTAAAGAATATTAAAAAATCTACGAAAGTCATTCTAGTAACCTAAGTCTTTAAGTTTAACCACTACAAATAAGTTCCTTAATATTCATATATCGCCTATAAGTATGCAATATTTTTTACTAATAATTAAAATCTATAAACGGGCTTCGGCAGTACTGTGAGAAGGAACATGAATGACTATTCAAGGGAATGTGTGTGCTAAGCCTGTAAAACCCGACAGAGTTTTATCATAGCAAATTATCATACTCATATAATATAGAAGTATATAAAGTAAATATAAATTAAGAGATCTCGGTGGGTTAGTGGGTAAGCCTTTGGCTTACTAAACGAGGAGGTCCTCGTTCGATTCCCACACGAATCATGAACTTTTTTAATTGAAAAAAATTATTGAAAAAAATTTTTCTTTACAAATCCCCATTATGACCAAGTGTAATTTTAAAATATACAAATATATTTAACATAAACAAAATAAATAATTTATAAATTAATAACAGTATCGAATGGCAATTAGTATCTGATGGTGTTAATAAAACGTATTGCAAACTTCTACGTGATATATTTATAATATTAAATATAAAATTAAAAAAAAATATAATAAATAAATAAAATATTTAATAAATGGGTAATTATAATCAATCCTTGCATAATTATTACCGTTAATCCAATTAAAACTTTTTAACTGTACTTAATTCTTAAAAAATAATAATCGCATTAAATAAATAGTATATAAACAAACACATACACATATATCATGCTAATTACGTTTTATTTGAAAATATAAATTTTATACATTTAATTAAATGGTAAATTTCAATTAAATCATTAATTTTTTTATTCATATTATCCTAAAGATGCGTTGAACATTAAAAAAGTCATTTTTTATGTTATTAAAAAATAATAAAATATACATCAGGCGCCATTTTGATTAATTTTTAAGAATAAATATTTTTTTTTTTGTAATTTTAACTTAACTTAAGTTTTTCCTTTTATGTTTTTTTTTTTATATAAGTTAATGGCATTTTTAATTAATTTTAATTACTTTATAATTATTTTCAATATTTATTTTTTAATTCAAAATGATTTTTTTAAAATAAAAAAATAAATTTTAACAGGATATACAAAGAAATAAGCAGATACAAAACTGTAAATAGAGTTGCCATATTAATATAAAAACAGTGTCACTTTTTTAAAAATTTAAATAAAATCATTCGTGTCATATCATGCAGACTTTTTCTGTGTTAAAATGTTTTAAACATCACAATTTACAAGTGAGTATATATATATATACGAGTACAAGATGCTAATTAAAACTAATTTTACATTAGTATTCAGTATAGGTACATATATACTCAATGATTACTTTTTGTTGTCTATTAACCCTAGAAAATTTTATCTTAAAAATCATCACATGATATGTCTATTTAGATACATTTTGAATATGAATTAGGTAGATAATGATATTTTATTTTGCATTTTTAATTAAATATGAATGAATCACAAACAATTACATATATGTATATATACTCGTAGAATGTACTCAAGTACTAGGAGTTCAAAGAGTGGTGAATATTATTCAATACAAAGATACATATACTTGAATTCTAGGATTTCATGTATTATTTAAACAATAGATTTTAATTGAATTTTCAAAGTCACCATCTGTACTGTATTGAAAATCAATTACAAAAAAAAAAAATAAAAAAGTACAGATTAAAGAATGATTGGATTTGTTTTTATTTATTTTTTAAAAAGCTTTTTGTTTTATTTTTTTTTTAAATGTGGTTCTTCCCACACATTGTCATATTGTTGTGGGTCGTTCGGTATTGAAGAGTTAATGATTTTTTTATTTAAATTGTAACCGACTGGTGGTTCTTTGTTACTTTAAAAGTAGTCGATAGCAACAAAAAAAAAATAACAATCTATATATTGAGTAAATGTCAAGTACTTGCTATATAGATATGAAATAATAATAAGGGTTGATGTCACCACACTATCAATCATGAGTTTCACTTTTTTTATTTTAAAAATTCTTGTTTTGTGTTTGTTGCAATATTTAATGACTAATTTTTTATTACTTTAAGATTTTTTTATTTTTTATGGAATACAGTATGAAGTTTTTTTGTACTTCATTTTATAATCTTAAAATTCTAAAAGTGTATTTATGTGAATTAAATTATAAAATAGCACTAATAACTTATTGGTTTTTACAAAAAAAAAAAGAAATAGAAAAAAATCATTCAAAAAATTGCCAATCATACGGGTAAAAAAGAAAAAGAAAAAGAAAAAATATATGATAATTAGACAAGTAAGAAGAGTTATATTGATTACCACCAACATTGCGAAAATGATGTCTTGAATACTTGAAAAGTAATCTTAAATTGTTATTTTTTTATGGAATTTTTTTTAAGTTAATATGTGCAATTTACAATAACAAATTTATATATCTGTCTAAAGTTAACTTTAAAATAAGTATATAGTTAACATATTAGTAAACTTTGAAAATGGTTGTTAAGTAGTTCTTAAAAAATTAAAATAGTTTGAAGTACGCTGATACATCATCAGTGACAGGTACATTCAAGAAATGATATATGTTTGGTTGTATATGGAATTTACAAATTTTAATTGTACAATGCTACATTTATATTATTATATATTAATCATTCATTAAATAATTTTCTTGTATTATAAGGGTGATGACATTTTTATCTTGAAATGTCAAAAAAAGAGACGCTTGAAATGTCAAAAAAATTAACACAACACTTTTAATATACGGACTGAATCTACTTTTCGTACACCTGATTGTCATAGCCTCGTTCAGAATAATCGATTATGTTTATTTTAATTGAATCAGTAATTATTTGACGTTTCGAAGCATCGCCTTCGCAATCATCTTTGCGTTAAGTACAACGAAAAGGATTTTTTGGCAAAAGGAGTAGCATTTTAAATTCAATTTTTAATTAAAAGATTTGGTAAATCTTTAGTATGAATTAAGTTATTTGATCTTTGATCTTTGATTTTGTTTAGTATAAGGAAATACAACTGTTTACTTTAAATGACAGTTATGACTTCTTTTTCTTTTATTTTAATTAAATTCAGTTTTTCTATTTAATTGTTAATTTTTTTTTTAATTATGTTTAGTTATATTTCAAAAATTATATTAAAAGTTTTCAAAAAATTATCAAATACTTTATTTAAATATACCTACATATATACAAACCTTGTTAGGTAGTTATTAATTTTTTTTTTTGAAGAAACCATAAAATAAAAAAATAGAAACTAAAATAAAATGCAGAAAATTGAAGTCTGTTTACATTTTATGATACAAAAATTATAATAATGATTAACTCAAATTCACAATCCAACTATAAAACTTAACAATCATCTTCTACTCCATACCACTGAATAAGAATAAAAAAAATAAAAATAACAATAAAACAACGTGCAAAATTTACTACCATTTCTCCATTTGTGGTTATTCTATGTTTATATTTTTAATGTCTGCCGTCAGAGTCCCTCCTTTTAAAAAAAAATATTTATGATGAATATGAGGAACGATAAAGAAAAAAGAATAAAAACAGAAACAAAACAAAGTACAACGACAACAACAAACTTCAAGTAAATTTATCCAATTTTCCAGCTAATTTCATTTGGGCTCGAATAGTCATAAAATAAAAAATTTATTTTCTTATTTTCTTATATTGACCTGTTTCGCTCTGTGGTTTATCCCAGACCATTTCATCTACCAACAAGTTCATTGAAGTACTCCCTATGGAAATGAGTAGAAAATGAAATGAAATAAAAAGGTACAAAAAAAAAAAAGGAAACAACAACAACATTTTTCTATAACATGATAATAAAAGTACTAAAGTATTTTGACAGCTGTTTGAAACATTTTTATTTTTTTAAATTTATATGTATATAGAGAAAAGTTCAATATAAAATGTCTACAATTATAAGGTAAAATAATAAAGAAATAAATATAAACAATAAAGCAAAAAATAAATTTATCACTGTTGTTAATATAGGGTAACATAATTGTGAAGTTAAATTATTCAGTGAGAAAATAAGAATGTTAATAAATAAAATAATGGTTAATTAATAAAGATAGATTTATTTTATTAGCCTAGTAGTTGGACAGTTAGCATTATGAAAAAAATCAAAAACGGTATAAGTTAGTTCAAAATGTTTAAAAGAATTTGAGTCCTCATAATGGCTGGCTACCATAGTCAAGTTCATTTTGTGAATAGCCTGTCGATTAATTCCACAGAATTTTATAAAATTTTAATTTTGATTCAAAAACTATGATCCGTTAGTAGATTTAAATATTAATAGAATTAAGGAATTTATTTTAGACTTAAGGTTTTCGGGACCTAGTCTTTATTAGTCATTACATTAAACTGAAAATTATACTGTGCTACAATAATTAATAAATAAATTCTGCAAAATCAATTTTGGTATATTGATTAAAAAACATAATACGAAATAAAGTTTCAGTAGTTTTTAGCATCTGGAATCTGGATCATAAAAGTAATTCTATGAACCGGAAGTTTAAATAATTAAATATTGTTTAAATTTTCTGACCCACACATTTTTTTATATTAAAAAATAAATTTTCTTGAGAAGTTAGGTATAAGTAATTTAATTTGTTTTTTAAACTAACTGTCCAACATAACCATAGGGAAATTTTGGACAGCGAGGAGATATATTATATTCTTAGTATTAAAATTGATCTAATGAATTCCACATACAATTCAAACATGAGATAATACAAGGCTTTATAACATGTACAAACGCCTTAGATTTTAAATAGATACAATTCTTTTTATTATATATTGTAAACATTTTTTATTGAATTATAAGGTATCTACATTTGTGAGTTATAATTAAATTAAATTATTTGTTATAGTTTTTTTATTTGTTTATATTGTTATATTACTGTATTTTTTATTAAAGATTTATAATTATTAATTATTGGTTATGTCATTAATTTGAACCCAATGGCGAATGGTGGCTGAGTCAAGGTCAAAAAAAGATAGTGTTACCACTTTTATCTTGGGAATCAAACCCGGACTTTTAGAATGGAATGTAAATAAATTCAAATTAACTTTCACTGGATATGAACTGGACTTCTATTTGTATTTTTTTTGTATAACTAACTATTTTCATAATCATCATCTTGAAAAAACTTTAATTTTCAAATATATATTTAATTTTACACCTACAATAACTTTGAAGCAAAACAGCCACTATAAGATGTAAAATTTTAATGGAATAGGTAATCCCATTACTTCTTAAAAACCAACTTCAACAAAATTTATAACATAGTTTCTCTATTTTTTAAATACTAAAATAATATTATACAAACCCTTTTTTCATTCTTAAGTTTTTCTTCATCCAGGATCAGAAACTTCAAAATTAATACAAAAAAAAACAAAAATCCCATAGGAATTATACCATCAAATCTAATATTAAAAAAAAAATATGTGATAACTTTTTGATACGTTATTTCTTGTATCATCATCATCCTCAAAAGTTTATCCTTGAACTAATCAATCAATATCATCTAAACATATATATATATATATATATATATCACATCTATATATATGTTTGTCATCTATATCTATGTCTATTTTTCCGAATGGATCAAATAAATGTAATTTTCAACACCATAAGCTACCATATGTGATACTAATTTAAGGGTTACCATTTAAGTGTCCTTTTTCAATTTAATTTTATTTTTATTTCATCCTGATTCTTTTTTTTATTTTCATTTTACTTCAAAAATTGATACACCTGATCTTCTATCGGTTATTTTATATATATTTAATGTTTCTAAATAAAATTGAAATACTCGTACATACATAACTACCAATTTTATGAAATCAAGTTTCGGACCTTATCCTGATTGTCATTTCTTCAGGTAATTTTTAAAAAATAAATAAAAATTACAATTTCGGTTAATATTGTCATATAGACTCCCAACTAACTTTGTTTTATTATAAATTTGCCCAAATCGAAGCAACAAAAATAAATAAATGTAAGTCCTTTTTGCAAGGAAATGTAAGTCCTTTTTGCTTCCCACCCCTGCCCTCTTTAGCCTATGACTTAGGATCGTTAAACGTTGAAGAAAAATAATATTAATATAATGATAATGATTATCATGACGGTGATGACTTGTTAATGGATTTTTAAATTATAGTTATAAGTTTTTTTTTATTGTCAAAAAAAATCAAAAAGAAAAAAGGACATTTGTAAAGGACTTTTCTTAACTAATTTCTATAATTATTTCAAGAATAACGGTAATATTTCAAAAAAAGAATAACAAAAGAAATATTAAAGATTATATAATAAAAGTTAAATACCACCTATACAAGTATTATTTATTAAATATATAACTTTTAACTTTTGTACACAATTTTAAAGAAGCAGCAGTCAATATAGACAAAACAAATTTGTTATTTTATTGTTTTATGTTAAATGAACCATTTCCAAAATTTCTATGGTTTCAAAATGATTTATACTTTTCAAATATTGATTCTAATAATAATAATGATGATGATGATGATAATGATGTTGATTTGTTATGTAAAGACTTTTTTTCGCTTCATTGTACTCAAATATCTTAAATGATTTCGTATAAGAATTTAGTTGTAAACAGAGGTCCGGAACGAAATGATATTGGAGCAAAATTCAATTGTTTAATTATTTAAACTAAGTTAGGTTGAGAACGAAAAAAATTTTGATCCAAAGAGCGAATTAAAATTGAACAAAAAAATTTAAATATAGTTTCAGATGTCATATCTCGAAAACAAGAAATGAGGGCGACTTGCTTTAAAAAACCTAGTCCCGATTCTGTTGTAAGCACAAAAAAAATTTGAAAAAATCACAGAAAGTGGCATCAACCAAAAGGGGCCCGAGTCGAACTATTTACTGTATTTAAATTCTACTAAAAAATTTGTGATTACCTTTCTTAAATTATGTCGGTCCGGCTACTGGATTCCGAGAAACGAGGACTTTTAATTTTTTGATTTTTCAAAAATTGTAAAAATGCAAGGAACTTTATTTTTTGATTTTCTAGAAGTTCTATAAAGAAAGTTCTAAAAATTTAATTCGGATAAAGTTCGGAACACTATTTTTTTTTAATTCGTTCCGGATCCCTGGTCGTAAATGAGAAAATTTAAAGAACAATAAGAAGCAAAACAACAGTAGTAACAGTAGTCGTGAGCCTAAGAACAGCATGTCAGCAGGAAATGTAAAATGATTCCTACAATTAAGAGAAAAAGACAGAAGAGATCTACAGTATTTTCTAAAGGACACGTAAATATTACAGGGGTGTATTAAAGAAGAAGAATACGATTCTTTTATATATTCATAATATATTATTGAAGGGAAAATAAAAATGAATTTTGAAGGCTACAGCATCTATTAGTTCCAATTTAAACATTGGTTGGTATTTCTTAGAAAATTAATAAATCAAGTAAAATAAAATGTGATTTCTTTTATATTTATTTTAGCCTCTTCTATCTAAATGGTAATTCTTAAATATAATGAAGATTGATAATAATTAAAAACAAAATGAATAAATAAACAAGAGATACATAAATATTAATTAGATATATTTTGTATATTCTGAAAAGAGAAGATTGCAAACTTTTCGAAATAACTTTTAATGCTATACTTTATATATATATGAATGGAACTAGGAACCCAACCAACTAACTGAGAGAAACTCAAAATGTATTTAATGGTTTCTTAATTAAAATATCGATTCTTCTGTCATCCAAACTGAAATCAAATCAAAAATGATTTAGATCTGTATACATATGTATTATATTCTTTTGTTATTAGGCGCCATTTACAAAATAAATATAAAAGTTATTTTTTTGATTATTAAACATTAATCACTTATTATACAATAGATGTATAAAATAAAAGTTACTTTACTTAATTGTTTATTGTGTCAAAAATGTATAAGTTTTGTGATATTAGAATTTTTTATTTTATTTTTTAAGAGTGCTTAGTTAAACTCAAGTTAAACTAAAAGTATTATTAGAAATAATATTATATGATTAATGATTATACTAATCAATATTTGAAATTAATTATGATACGGGTGCATATAATGACATAACTAATTAAAAACTAATGTCATTTAACGTCATATAGGAATATGTAATAATTTTTATTTTTAATGCATACCTATGAATAATAGTTGTTTCTTATAAATCTTTAAATGTTTATCATGATTCATTAGAAAATTTGTTCTATTCATCACTTCATTCAGTTTCCAGATAATTTTCTCATTATTTTTACACATACCCAATTTAAATTTTTTACATAAATGCAGAACTTTCATTCAGCCTAAATTTATGCAATGTCAGCCTATATTTATGCAAAAAACTAATAAGACTTGGAAGGTAAATAGGACTTATATTACAAATAAAATATAATTTATACCTATCCGGGCCTAAATTGTTGAAGCAACCTAATAAAATTATAAAAAAAAAATTTGGTTCAATGAATGAATATTATTTTCCTCCTAAAAGTATGCAATTTTTCTTGTATTGCTAAAATATTTAATTTTTAAAACAGGCTAACAAAGGTGAACAAATAAAATGTAAGTATTTAAATATTGAATATAAATAATCTTCCTAACAATTTAGCCATAACGTATCGAACCATAAGAAAACAAGGGATAATGGCCAAATATTCGATGGCATGATTTGTAATATAAATCAATAAATAAAACAATTAGATCATTCCATAATAAATTACTTTCAAAGCAATCAAAAATTTCTAAATCATGTTCTTTTTAATCAAAATATTTCCTCAAATCAAACTAATTCTCACAATTAAAACAAAATAAGTTTCACTATTTCTCTTCTTTAGTTCTTCAAAATAGAACTACATCAGAAGTGTGAAGTTTTCCTTTAAATTTTGAAGAGTTTCTTCTAGAAACTTATTCATTAAATATTTCAAGTACGGAAACAAATTTGTTTTATTATACATACATTATATAGTATAAGTACAAACTTTTTTTTAACTATTAATTAGGTTAATAAAAACAGTACATAAACTCTTGATTTTTATATTCACCTTAAAAAGTTTGAAAAAAAAAAAATTCCACTGAATTTCTATCTAAAAATAAAAAAACTACAAAATTAAATTAAAAGTAATTAGAAAAATAAATTAAAAACAGAAAAAAACAGAACAAAGTATTTTAAATAGGCCAACTTTGCTAGCAACTTTTGAGCAAACAAATAAAAATAGAATATTTGTATAAAACTACTATCGTTTTTCTTTCTTATCACTTATTTGTAATCATTTCCATCAAATAAAAAAAATAAAAAAGGGGAAATTACCCATATAGAATATCATAGAATAAACAAAACAAACAATTTTTTTTTAAAGTTATGCAAATTACAATCAATTTAATTGCATTTTTTTTAACTGTGTAAATTTTTTTCTATTTGCCCATAAAAGTATGCAATGAAAATTGTAAATCAGAGGTTTAAAAACTTATTTAGGACTTAATTTGTGTTCCAGTATAATTTTCTTATTTTCTACTATAGTCCACGGGTTGGTTCAGCTACAGTTTAAAAAAGTATTCTCTTCTAAGAAGGATGGAGGAAGAGAAGAAGAATGCGTCAGGTACAATTCTTCTAATCATATAAGTCAAATGATTTTGCATAATAAAATTAATGGCGTGCCACATGACCCGGGACATAATGCCCTTAAGCCTTATGTCTCACTTCTAATTGGACATATTATGTATTATTCTATAATTTATTATTCCACTTCAAAATTTGTAGCCCGCCAGACGACTGGGAACATTGGATATTTTCAACAGTTTTCAAATAATTTCAAAACTTTCGCATCCACCCCTAACGCTGGTGGCACGTTGCCATAAAATTTATCTTTTTATGAGAATCAATTTCGTTTAACTGGAAATTTTGGTATTTTATTAATTCCCATTTTGACTAAAATTGCATTTCAACTGGAATTCTAAAATGAAACTTATAAGGAGGACGAGTAAATACTTTAATTTATATGCTGCACACTGTGAAACCAAATTCATTATTATATATTTTTTTTGAACTCTGTAAAATAAACTACATACTTCTAATGCAAATCAAGGACATTTAATTTTAATATTACCAATTAACCTCTTTTTTCTTTAACTTGATTTTTTTTATATTGTTTGTTTTTATTTCTAAATAATGGTTCTAAATAATTTTTCTTTCATGTTGTTTTCGTTTTCTCTTAAACATTTTCACTTAAACAAATTAATGGAAGCATTCGTACTTTTAAATACAAAATTGTAAATTACATTCACATGCTCGTTTTATGCAATTTATTATCAAATAGATATAAAAATTGATTGTGCAATTATTTTCTCATTTCGGAATTTTATTTGGAAGAACTGTATAGAATGAGTTTAGCGAAAAGGATCTTAAACGTTTGTATATATATATATAAATTTTAAATCCTTCAAAATAATTGCATACTTTTAGGCGTTTATGAGAAATTTGGATTAAAGAAATATTATTCAGATGTCTACTGGGCTTCTAGTTAAATTTTAATATTAAACTAATTAAGCTTCAATTAAATGAATGAAAAACTAAAATATTTCCAGATTAGGTATACAATTAGGAGAAGTTTCAAAAGATATAATTGACCGTAATAACTATTGGTGGAATAATCAAATAATTACGGAACTGAATCTGGGGTAGTGCAAAAAGCAAATAATGATCAAAATTTATAGGTTTTTTTTTTCTACCTTTCTGTGTCAAAAACTAACAAATTGAATTTTTTTCAAAAATTTAATAAGAGCTGATGAACTTTAAAAAATACCACGAAAAGTTTTTTAATACAGTGTCAAATTAAATTAAACATAACCCAGACAAAAATGAATTACAAAAACGAATCTAATCAAAATAAACTGATATGTCCAGATTCTTTTCCATGTCTTTGATAAAGAATTTAACCTTTGATTAGAACCAGTCTTATCTTAATTGGTCTTAATTGGGTTTTAAAAGTCTAAAGCATAAATCTAAATTAGTTGTATATATAGAACAGCCTTCTTATCAAAACAGCAGCAAACATTTATTTTAAAAAAAATGAATAATTTCTCGCTTAATCACATCTTTTCGCTTTTTATTTTGGGTTTCCTTGGAATTTTTTCATTTAATAAATGTTTATTCTTTTTAAACTTCAAGGTTTTTTTTAAATTAAAAAAAAAATTAAGACTTGAGAGCATACAATTTTTTAGCAAAATACAGAGAACTGATTTGATTTAAAAAAAAAATTCAAAGAAATTTCAGTTCCAAGAATATTCTGATAAGAAACCTATCAATATAAACATATTTCCAGTACAATAATTCCAGTACTACTTGTAGAATTTTTTATAAACTAAAAGTTATATAGAATTGATAACAAAAATTTTTAAGTGGCATAATAGTAAATATCCGTTTGTGTGAATTCTAAAATTTAATATCGCGCCAAAAAAATCGATTCTATAAAAACAGAGTTGGGACTGGTTTAATCAATTTGTAAAATAATGATTCAAGTGTAATTTATCTAATGGTAATTTCTATTGAATCAATAATTCATTTTAAGTTTATATAAAATATTTAAGAAAAACTCTCCTACTAATGAAAATGATATTCTTATAGTAAGGTTTAGGATGATCAATTCATTTCTACGTCACTCGTCAGTCATTTAATTTTTTTTCGACTTTATTGTGAATGATAACTTATAGACGATCATAGGTCAGCAATTGATTATCTTTATTTCATATTTCTTATATTAAAATACATAATTCTTGTTGAATAACATGCCATTTTAATATAAAAACAAGTAGAAATTATTTAAAATAAATCAGAAATGAAATGAAATTCCAAGCGTTTTGTTTAATATTTTTAATAATTGATGCGATAGTTGTTTTAACATTCGCTTCATCAAATAAACATCATAGAAGAAATAAAAATTCACATGAAGATTTAAGAAATATTGATTGTAATGCCTTGCGTAGGCATTACATCGCTCAAAATCATAAAAATTATAATCGTCATGACACAAAATTGCAACTTTTGTGTGAACTAAATACTGGTACAAATACATTAGATGACACAACACACAACGAAACAACTGAATCATCTTTGGAGAATAAAACTGTTCAGTGTATAGGAAAAAAATGTGATTATAAACGTAAACAAAATTCGTCAAGTGATAATAGCAGTAATGAATCATCACATGATAAACATAGGCATCATATACATCATCGCCGTCATGGTCATCGAAAAATATGCAATGATAAAAGTTCGGAAGTTAAAAATCGATGTCACTATCGTCGCAGGAATAAATCAAACGAAAGTTCAAGTAGAAGTCTAGATAGTAAATCATCATCAAATGATAGTTCAAGCGATTCCAGCCGGAGTGATAATATCAATTCAAATGGGTCAAGGAAAAAAATACCAAAAGATAAACATGGACATAAATGCAATTATAATATAAATTCAGGCCATTATGATTACAGTGATTGTAATTATGACAAAGTTCACTCGCTTCATGTAACTGATGAGAGCAATGGCTCGGTTGAAAGTCATGATAACAATTCGAATGATTCACATTTAAAACCAAAATATTATAAAACTAAATATAGACGAAAACACCATAGTGGTAGTGATTCCGATGATTCATCTTCCAACAGCAACGCCTCAGACAGTTCTCACGAATCTAAAAGAAGACTAACAAGATTTAGAAGAGAACATCGTCATCATGATCGTCCACATCATCTTCCGCATAAACATAATCATCATCGCCACCATGGTCACAAACATCATCCGCGACATTATCAGAATTTTAAACCACATCATCCTCATCGAACGCTAAATCATCGTCATCATGGACATAAACCTTGTCATCATAGGAGACAACCAGAGTTTTATAATTCTTCAGAAGAAAACTTAATAAAATGCAAATATGCACGTGGACGTCAACAATATTATAAATGTAAAGATAAGCGTATAAATTCTAATACAAATATTAACCAAAAGCCTTGGATTGGAAGTACTACAACTCATGATTTGCCATCAGTGTCATCAACAACTCCATTGCCGACAAATATATTCAAAATATCAACAACTGAATTACCACCAAAATTACCAGTTACCAATTTTGAGACAACATCTTCCACTGAACCAACATCTACTACTACTACCACTACTACTACAACTACTTCTACTCAAAAACCAATAGAAATTACAACCGAGATCGATTTGAGTTTATATGCGCGAGGAGAAATTCAAACCAAGCCTCCTTGTACTCAGTACACATCTGTTGTAGAAACCACAGATGAAAAATATCTATATGTTAATGGAGAAAATGTTCAATATCAAATTAATTTATGTAATAATTAAAATTGTACTTAACCAATTGGAGAAGATTTTTTTTAAATATTTCTATTAATTTATCCAAAAACATCCACTTACCTGTAAAGAAATAAAATAAAAATATTAATTATTTACTATTAAATTAAATTTGTTTAATTTTATAAAATTTAATAGTTCTTATGAAGCAACAAAAACTTTAAAAGTTGGCCAAAGTCATTCTTAATTTGAAAACAGAATATTTTTCAACTATGATAAGAATAAAATTTCAAATAATTATTAATAATAATTGATAACCTTATATTTTTTTGGTAATTTTCCATAAAACAAATTCAAATTTTTAAAAAACAATTTTTTTTTCAAAACTTGTTTATTACATTTTTATGTGATTCCAAATTTTATATAAAAGGGTGAAGATCTTTTAAATTTTATTCAGATTCAAAATGAAGCTTCTACTGACTTGTTTAATAGTGATTGCGTGCATTGCTTTAATTACAGAAGCGCGTCCACCAAAAAAACATGAACATTCTTCTGAAGAGGACAAATCTGGAGAAATAAAATCTGCGGAAAAAACACATACACCTAAACCAAAAGCTAAGCATCATCATAAGCATCATAATCATTCAAAATCATGTGAATCGTCCGAATCAGAAGAAGATGAAAAAAAAAATACTGAATTAACATCTAGAGTAGGTGATGATGATACTACAACAAGTGCAACAGATAAGATTCCGGTAACTGTAGGAGAAATAACAACTAGTACACCATCAATTGATATTACAACTACAACTTCTACTCATACTGTTGATACAACTACCATTGTTCCAACAACCACAGAAGAAGAGATATTAACAACAACTTTAACAGATACTACAGTTACACCGTCAACTACAACGATTGATACGAAAAAGGTAGCTATAACCACTACATCTCCTACAACAACAGTGCTGTCCACAACTGATTCAATTACTGAAACATCAACTGCAACATCAGAAACATCATTAACTGATTCAACAGCAACTGAATCTACAGCAGCAGTAACAGCAACATCAACAAAATTAGCAACACCATTAACTGATTCAACAGCAACTGATTCTACAGCAGCGGTGACAGTAACAGATGAAACAAGTACTGAAACAACCACAGATTCATTAATTACCGCACCAGAATTAGAAGTAGATTCCATATCAGAGTCTACAATATAAATTGTGATTAAAATATTGATTTTTAAAAGAAAATGGCATCGACAGGCAATATATAAATTAAAGAGAAGACATTGACATATATATACTAAATTAGATATTTAATCTCTTTAATTATATTGTAGTTGTTTTTTGCCCTTCAAAATATAAAATCATAAAATAAATGTCATCTATAATCTACTACTACAAACTACTCACAATTTTTTAAATTGTCATTTGATCGTCTTGTAAAAGAACTTAAGCCGATTAAAAGTTAGTTGAAGTGTTAAAATTATTGTAAAACTATTAAATAGGTACCTATTGTTAAAAATATTTAAGAAAAAAATAACAAATTAAAGTTAAGTCCAAATCAAATTGTGTTTTTTTTAATATTATTAATCTGATTTTTTTTTTTGTTACTAAAATCTTAGTGAAGTGAACTTGAAATAAGTGCACTTGTATAGTTAAGAGGCATTAAATCAGTATTGACAAAGAATATTTAAAATTTAACTAATCAGATTATATTTGAAATTGACCAAATGAATATGTGACTATATTATTATATAGAGTCCTTGTTTTTATTTATTATATTTTTTAGTATAAATTCTCAATTGAAGTTTTAGTGTTTTTGATAAGCACATAATTTGCCAAAAACCTTGGAATGTATTGGGATTCTTTGCTTTTCTCAAAGAAATAAAACTAGGTTTAAATGAAATGGCATGTGCTTGGCTTCTGAAACTTTAATGATATATTTCACTCAAGGCTTGTAATAAATTAATGACTGGATTTTACGACTGGGTGACACAAGTGGTTAGGACGCTCACTTTTCATTCGAAAGATATCGTATTTAGTTTCGAAATCGACTCAGCCACCATTTGTCATTGGATTCAAATTAATGATAATAATTATGTATCTTAAATAAAAAATACATTAATATATAAACAAATAATTTAATTTAATATAATAATATAACTCACAGATATAAAAATACTTTATAATCCAATATAAATTATTACAATATATAACAAATAAAGTTTTCAATTGAATTGAAAATCTAAGACGTTTCTAAATGTTATAAGACCTAGTACTATCTCATGTTTAAATTTTATCCCTCTGTTTCAACATGTATCGGAATTGATACCGAGTACAAACACTCTGAAAGTTTGTAAGTCGTAGACAAAATACGTATTTGTATTTAAAACTTGAAATTACTGTAATTAAAATTTAACTACCCGTTTATTTAATTTTACATACATACATAAAAAAATTCAAAAGTACTTATATGTATATTCAGCACTTATGTATATATCAAGTACTTTATGTATGCTAATTATTACTTTTGTCTGAAATCAAATTACTTAAATCAATTCTAGATATGAAAAAAAATGTAAATAACCTAAAAAAAAGATTGACAACTCTCTAATCAGTATTATGACTGAAGTATGGCACAAGCCAATATAGTACTTGAAATAATATCATATGCATAAATAAAATCTTATATTTTTATTAAAACAAAAAAAAAAAACAATTTTTTTTTTAACTTAAATTAATGCCCTGTAGCTTTATCAAGTACTGTTAGCATGCATGTCAGAAAAAAACTGTAAAATAATAAAATGTAAAGTACTGTTTTTTTTTTTTTTCTAATTTATGAAATTTAAATGTTTTTTTTTTATTTTTTTATTGCTGACATGATTAATTGAGTCCCAGCATGATTTTAAATATAAAAAAAAAAAAAAAAAAAAATTCAGAGAAAAAAAAAACCAAACTGTAAATCTAATTTTCATTTCAAATACTTTACATCCGATTATACGATTACTTATACTTGTATTATGCATGTATTAGTTACATTAAAATATGAAAAAAAGTTTCAAATTTCAAACTTGAGCGCAGCATTCTGTGTTTTTGTGTATACTCGTACAAATTTTGAATGCTTTTAAGCTATAGGTATATTCTAATGCATCCAACAATAACAGATCATTTCTATTATTCATTTTAATTGTTTGTCAGATACACGTTTTTTGACAGTTAGCTAAATGTTAATTTATTTTTCATTATATCATCTTTCAATCACGTTGGATAAAATATTATGAAGATGATATTAATAAAGAAGCGTTCATTGAAAATTGAATAAAATTTTATGACGATTATGAAAATGAAAATAATATACTTGTTAACATTTGTTGTTACGAGATTGATGATTACTGATTACTGATTACTAGTATACTTTTTGTCACTTAGTAATTATTTTCGATAATTAAGTCGTTAGAAAAAAAATAAACAAGAATACAGTGTTGGGCGGATGAAAGAGATAGAAAATATAAATATTTGTATCTTCTTTAATTTATTTATTTATTTAGTTATTTATTTATTAGGTACCATTGTACATTTAAATCCAGCCAGGTTGCTTAACAGGTTCGAGTGCCTGCCATACAACTTTTTTTTTTATATGAGCATTACTCTATATCTATTGAAGCTGGGTGTCTGAAAATTTGCCTGGTCAACTGCAGTGGATTCGAGTAGTTACCATACAACATCAAATTTCGCATGAGCATTACTTTATACATAATAAAGCTGGATGTTTGAAATTTTCTTAATAGTAGTTAATCTTAATGGTCAACGTCTGAATAAAATATAGAAATAATTAGTGGAAGAGGTTCGAAGAGCTGTCTTTCAACTTAATATTTTCTTTTGTTCTTAACTCTGTCAAATAAGTTGTGTATTTAAAATTTTGCCAAAAATAATTAACCAGATGATATAATGTTTATATTACGGGCATAAGGGTATCCCAGAGTTCACACAGTACTACTCTACTACACTCTTTCTCGTTTTATTTGATATGATCTGATCAGGATTCGAACCAAAGACCGATCATTTTGAAAGGCCGACATCCTAACTACTACGCAATCGTTCGGACCTTTTTTTTATTGCCTGTTAACTATTGGATGTAAGCGGGTCCTATTGAGCTAATAGGAGAGTACGAATATTAGTAACATTATTGGCATACTCTTTTCGATTCATTCTTATATTTGTCTAATTTTAACTATTGTGTAACTATTAACTACGACATTTGTTTTTTTTTTTCAATATATCTAACTTAACTTTCTCTTGTTTATTTAATTGGAGCTTATTTATGGCCCCCAACTTTCAAATAAGCAGTTTTTTGTTTCCTTTTCATTAACAGAAAACATTTCCTTTGTTTTCCTATTTCATTTAGAACTCCTTGTGATTCTATTTATACACGGCATTTATTACATGCATCTATATTACCAACTTAGGAATTCTTCAACTCTGTCCATGCTTGCTATTTTCAGTTCCTTTAAAATTGTATTAGCTCCATGCTAATAATGAAGAATGAACGAACTATCACCGCAAGTTCAAATTATTTACTAAAGATATTTTCAAAAAGTTTAAATTTATTGTTGAAAAGTAAGTTGATTAAATTAATTTTTAATGGCTTAAATTGTGATACGAGTCATCAAACTTAATATACATATTAAAAAAAAACAACAAATAAATAAAAAGAATTTTTGAAAATTATTTTTTATTCAAATATCAAATTAAAATGTTTGGGTGGCGCTAGTGTCATTCTATTAAATTAATAAAAAAGATTATTACAAATTATGAATTTTAGTATTAGATACACAATGGAATCATATTTCGTTCTTTTCATAATCAAATTAAATTTAGATTTTAATGTTTCAAATATTCAAGAAAAACCAGTCAAGTCATTAGATGCGATAATATTTTTTGGTGCATGGTTACATACGTTATTTAACCATGTTTACATTGGTCTGATGATTAGTCAGCTGTATTTTGTAGGATAAAGATAAATAAACATAAAATAATTTGGTTTACTGTTAAGAAATTGTTGTTTGATGAAGTCTGAAGTTCTGTAAGAATTCAACCCAAAATAGACACGCATATTTACAGTTGGTCTAAAACGTCGCGAACGCTTATCAACATTAAAATGGATTTGTTATACAAAAATTGCACAATTTTATTTGATTTTGTAAATTTTTAATCTAATGTTTATTAAATTAAATTGCAATTTATCATTTTACTTTAATCGTTTTCCGTTTTTGATTTTCAATTCTTTTGAGGTTTTTTTTTGCATTTCTTACAACTTGTTAAAGATTACCAATGATCCAGAATTTATGATTGCATAGAAAGTGCTTAGATACATAAAAGGAAATAAATGAAGAAGAAGCAATTGATAATAATTATTTCCGTTGCTTAGAATATTCTTTACTTTCTTCAAATATTCTCTATAAGAAATAATTATCTTTTAAAGTATCTTTATTCTCTTTCAAATGTGCTTTAAACACAATAAAATTAGAATCAAATGAAAAAATTTTCCGATTGCAGATTTTTTTTCTTGAAAGTTCCAGAGAAAACGTTTAAAATAAAATTAAAAATAAATAAAAGAAAGTATAATATATAGAATAAAAATACATGTAGAATAAATTCATTTGTCATTTATGTCATATTTTGATCTGTCTTGTTTTCGATAAACAAATATTTTTTCTAAAAATCTAATTTCTATTATATTTTTACCTTATAAATAGATATTGACTCGATCAGGTTTTAAATATTGAAGCATGTGCTGGTGCTGACTAAAGTGAATGCTGGTATGGATAAAGCCTTAAGTATATGGATCGGATCAGAGCCGGAAAGTTTCGATTTATCTCCGAAGTGTCTCCCGTCCTTACTTCGTTCGCTGCGTCTTTCCGCAAGATGACTCTTGAAGGAGATAAGATTCAAGAATTTTTACAAATTCGGTTTTAAAGAAGAGCTGCCCTTGCTATTGATATTTAGCCAGCTTGCTAATAGTATTCGAATAGTTGCCAAGGTATAGTTAGGTTTAATGACAAAATATAATTGGTCTAATACAAGAGATTCGAATAGTTGCCATTTAATTTATATTTTCTTTTATATTTAAACGGCCCTAATGAAGTTGTATATTTGAAATTATGCCAAGAGTTGTTTACCGGATGATAAAAATTTTATATTAGGTCCCAGGGTTTACATAGTCCTATATTCTAATCTCTTCTTCCCCTTTTTTATTTAGAATTTAAATATTAAGTAAGAATAGTTAAAAATCTAACTTTATCTTATATAAGTTTTGCAATTGGATACAAAAAAAGGGAAAGTAATCGAAACTAAAATAAGTACAAGTTGAATTGATTAAAAAATTAAGAACAAGAGGAAACAAAATTTAAACATAATTAAATAAATTACAATTTTCATTTTGTTTCATAAAAATATTTAAATTATTTTTTTGCAGTTTACAGTTAAGTACATTAATCTTGTCATACTTAAGATTCATGATGAGTTGCGAGTTCTTTAAATTTATAAAGACAATTAACGGTAAAGTTAAGTTCGAAAAATATAGACGAAGATAATATCATTAAAAGAAATTATGACACATTTTTAAAAAAGAGTCATTAAATAAAAATCAAAATCAAATAAAAATTTATTTTAATTTTTTTTTTTAAATAAAAAAAATTTTAATAATTTTTTATTTGTTTTTAGTGAAACTTGTTGATTAAAAAGTAGAAAAGAATTAAAATTGTTTTTATTCGAGTGAAACTAAAACAACTCAATCAAAAATACCAAGGCGTTTGAACTCTTCATCATATTGTGAAAATAAAAATTATGTGAAATTTATTTCCAATTGAGGTTAAAATTAAAATGTAAAAACAAAATAATAAATAATAAGTATAAACTTAATAATATCATTATAATCCCTAATAACTTTAATGCGAATCAAAAGTCAATAATTTTTCCTTGAAGAAGTTATATTCAAAGTGATAAGTTCTGCTGGGTTATCATTGAACACACAGTATCCTAGAGGATCATACCATACTCTGTTTTAAGGTTGTGGGGAATCATATAGAGGACTCAGTATTAAGATCGTGGAGGATCATAGAATACTCAGTATTAAGATCCTGGGGGATCATAGAATACTGAGTTTGATAGATTATATATGTGGGTCAACTATTAAAAGTGTCAAAATTTTGACTCAAATACACATTGCACGCTTGGCGAATTTAACAAAGTACCTGGATGCGAAATATAAGTTAAAAAAAAATAAATATTAACATTTGACTCTTAGGTCGTAAATTAACAACGATATGCACTAATATACAATCACGTTATTATATAATTTATAAATTCTATCAGATTATATTTAGGTAATCTTTGTTTGGCTCTTTTAGGTTATGTTTTTTCATGAAAAAATGCCCAATATTACCAATTTTATTTTTGAGTTTTTTGTATGAAATCTTTATTTATATATACCGAATTTTATTTTAAAATAAAATTTGAAAGTTTATCTAGATCACGGGTGGGCAACAGTTGGAGACAAAGGGCAAATTTTTTTCTTAAAAAAAAAGTCGCGGGCCATTTTATCTGTATATGTAAGATTAGGCATTTATTTTTAAGTATAAACAAGCGATAACATCTTGATTTTTTTTAGTAAACTATTTTCACTTAAATAATATTATTTATTTATTAAATCCATTTAAAAATTATTAAATATAAATTAATTTAACTATAATTGGATTTATAAATTTAAATAAAACAGATTAAAATAATATTAATTTATTTAAAATATTTTAACAATTGTTAATAACAATTTATTTTTATAGTGAACTCAAAATATATCTCTAATCAACGGCAACTGTTCAAATATTTATTGAAATGTCAAATATAATTCATCATTATATTTGTATCATTTTGAAATGTAGTAGATGTAAAATACGATTTTTATAGTAGATGTAAAATAATGTAATGTAGTAGATGTAATAACAGCTCAAACAAAATGCTTTCTTTTTCGAATATTCCTTTTTTGAAGTGAATATTTTTTTAAAGTGAATTCTTATTGCATATTTCAAATGTACTATTTTTGCTATCGGGACGGATAAAATATTAAATCGGGCCGTAATTGGCCCGCGGGTCGGCTGTTGCCCACCCTTGATCTAGATCATATCAAAATTTCAGCATTCAAATCAAAATTTTAAACTAAAATTTAACAATTTTACTTTTAAGCCTTTAAAACTAATCTTTGCTGTGCTCATTTTGCAGTTTGGGAAAATAATATGAAATGTTAGATTGAGCTTTTATTTTATAATAATAAATTTTTTTAAATCTTATTATATCAAAAAAGTATTAGTGATCGATTTTTCAATCGAATAGCCACCTTTGAAAAATAATAGATATTTTTCGAGTTATAAAAAATTCTAACTTGATTCCTAAAAAAGCTTCCATAAGATTACAGATGTAAAATTTATCCAAAAATAGGCCTTCTGAAACGCTTTTCGCTCTTTGTGAAATGGCCTTTAGTGTTGAGGATTCTGTTATTAAGTGTTTATAGGAGTTAATCATTCCCATTTATTACTTAAGACGCGCAACTTAAAACATTATTAGGGCTAATCATTTTTCTTTAGAATTAGCTATTGAGCATGAACAGCTTTTGAGTTATGTGGCCCAAAAACTGAAAATTTGAAAATCTTATTTTGTGAACTAAGCATCAAATTATTTTTATGTATTAATTGATCCAAATATCTGTAAAAAATTCTTCTATACCTAATAAATTTTTGTATACAATAAAATGAAACTAATAATTTTGAATGTAATTTCCGTATTGTGTTAATTTACTTATTACTATAATTTAGATATTATGTTACCTTGCCTTAAAATTCGATTTATATAATATTAAATAATTATATTGTATATTATATATCAAACAAAAGATATTAAATTAATTTTCAGACTTTTTGTTATCCAAATGAACCATATAAATTATATTTCCCTTATAATTTGAAAAATTCTCATAATGTATCGTATACTTATAAACCAATAAAATTTAATTTCAATAGATCTATTTCTACTATATTTCTATTGCATTTTTCCAATCTAAACCTTTTAGACTGTTATTTAAAATATTTTAACATTCAAGCTCTGTTACGGTTTTATTTTATGAGTATAACACCAAATCAACAATCATTTACTAATTACCTTAGATCAAATCAAAAGTGTTTCGATTCATTGTACACTGATTTTTATTATCATTCATATCACAATATATTCCTAATTCATGTCATTTTCATCTAAATGAAAAGCATAAGATATTTTCCAAACAAATAAATCTAATTCACACACATTTTTAGAGCATAAAACCAAAATTTACATAAGGTATATATAAATCCAAAAACTCCCTTCCCACGGTTTTAATATACAGTTCTTTTTTTTTTTGCTTTTGTTCTAATTAGAATAATCGACCCTAATTATCACTTCATTATACTCCGATTATAACCACAACAATAAATGAAAACCTAAGAACTGAAAATCTTCCAAAAAAAAAAAATGAGATCTTAAAATCTCAATCATCATCAAATTAACATTCACCATCAGCCCAAAAAAAAAACGAAAACCTTTCATAATACTCGCCGCTATTTGTTCAGATTTTATTCTTTTACTTCTTTTGGGTTTTTTGTGTTTTTCCTGTTGTTTCACATTTTATTCAAATCAAATGTATTATCGAGAACATTGGATTTGAGATAGAGTTCTGTGTCTGACTTCTGATTAGAATATCTATACCATTTTTATTAATTGCTCTTCGGGTTTTGAGTTGGGAAGGGACCCAAAGAGACAGACAAAGAGCAGAAATATTTTTTGAAAATAATTAACAATAATGCGATAAATGCAATCGTTTTTATTATTTGAATTGTATTGAATTGAAGTATAAATTTAAGGCTGAATGAAAATAGTCTCCAAGAAAAAAGCGCCCAAAATACAGTTTGTATAAAAGTTCCAAAAAGAAAGGAAAAAGTCTCCAACATAAATGCTCTGTTCCTCGGATATTATATCTATGAAAAAATGTTAAGGAGAGTTTCCAGAGTTTGATGCAGAATGAGGGTTCCAGTTTTTAACGGGGGTTTGGGGCGACAGATTAGTTGCTGATTTATTCTTTATGAAAAAAAGTTAGGAGAATTTTCAGAGTTGGTTACAAAATCAGGAATCCAACAAATTGATTAGTTTTGGGGACGCCAGTCCCTTTTTGTTGTTAATTCATTATTTAAAAAAAAAAAAGTTAAGAGTTGGTTAGAAAACCCCTGGAGAGTTAGTTATTTAATCCGGAATCCAATTCCGCTGTCATCCAATCCAATTTAGCTGTCATATACAAAATAAAAATACCTTTAGGGATTTTTTTTTCATATGCAAAAAGTCTCAAAATAACAAATTTTTAAAAGTCCCCGAAAAAAAGAAAAAGATTGATAAAATTTTAGCAAAAAAAGTCTCCGAAGTTTCATACAAATTTTGGAGACTTTTTACATTTTTACATAAATTTTTTCAAAATACATATGAAAAAAAGTCCCAAATTTTCATAAAAATTTTTGGAGACTTTTTTATTTTTGGTTTTGAGGACTTATGTATTGGTAACTTTTTTCATACAGCCTAAATTGAAATAGAGAAGAGTTTTTTTTTTTGAGTGGATTATTTGAACTCTGTATGAATAATACTGGAAAGAAATGAATAGAAAGTATATATATACGTATTTGAATTAAATTGAATGAATCTTAAAAATTGTAAATACTTCTTAATTTTATAATCCACTAGGAGGGCATTATTATTTGAGTTGTTTTTTTTTGATTTTTGAAACTTTTGAAGCATTTGATCAAAGATTCATTAGATGTTTTTCAACATAAATACAAGTTGTTTTTTTTTGTAATATTATAAACTAAAGAGTAATAATCTTCATTTTTGTTTTTTTTTTTTGATATTCAATTGAGTATCCAAATCATGTAATACCAATAAAACCAGACTATTAAATTAAAGATTCTTTGATTTTTTTTCATATATTTTATGAATGTTTATTTTTCTTGTTTTATGATCTGTTCTAATGTTTTGTTATACGTTTACAGCATAAATTTATGTTAAAATTTTATGTTATTCTGCTAGAAAATAAATATGAAAAAATAAGAATATAAATTAAATGATTTATAAATATTTGAATTGAATGAAGAGGTTTTTCTAAAACAAAATAATGACTTGTAAATGTATAAATAAACATAAAAATAAGAATAAATAAAAACAAATGTCAAAAAAAAACTTATTTTGTTTAAATATCATTAAATTCTAACTGTCATAAAATAGTAGGTTGTCAATAATATTAAGTAATTCACCTAAATACATTTACTATTAGTATAGTATTGCCAGATTATCATATTTTTTAGACAATTCACTACCTTTTAACGTAATCAAAATATTTTATTAGAGCAATAGACTTTTTTATGTTTAGGGTTTAAAGTGTTAATAAAAATCAAAAGGATTTGTGTTGTTTCTTATATCAGTGGTTTTATAAGGTAACTTTAAGGTTGACATGGTGTTAAGATAATAAAGTCAACTTTGGAGTAACAAAAAAAAAGTCTATTGTAGTAACAAAAGGATTTGTGTTGTTTCTTATATAAGTGATTTTATCAGCAAACTTTAAGGTTTACATGGTGTTAATATATAATAAAGTCAACTTTCTAGTAACAAAAGTCATAACCCTTTACCTGATTTATATAATAGAACTTAACTTTTGAAAGTTATAACCGGCTATATAATATTGTGAATTATAAGGAGCCTTAATGGAACAGTAGTTTGGCAACATGATTTGTTTGTTACCTGAGCAAATGTGTGTCCGATTTCCGTATAGAACACAAATCTTAATTGGAATTTTTTTTCACCCATATTCGTAAAGACTGATCACTGACGCGATGAAAAATGTATGACGTCTATACATTATTGTATTTCTGGAAGGCTTTTGAACAAATTCGTTATATTGTAGGACTTATTTTTAAATTTAGTTTAAGAAAAACGAAAGTTTGTTTAGTAATTTTCTTTGTATGATAAGTTTTCAAAAATACAGGTGAATAACTGTTTGCAAAATCCCAAATTAAAAAGTTTAAATATATATGATATATTTTATATATTAAAATACAAAATATATAATATAACCGAAATTAAGGACTTTATATTATATAATATATCAGAAAATGTAGTTGTAAATATGAAAAGGCTTTTAACTTTCAAGAGAGGCTGGTAGCATGCTATTCTTCATCAAAAGTTCTAAGTTTTTTGACCAATGGACGACTAGAGGGTGGCGCAAAACGACCGATATGGTTTAAATGTTTAATAATTTTTTAAATTTATTTATTTTTTTTATTTTTATTTCAGAATTTTGTGAATTGGTGTTCCATTTTTTTGTACACAACAGAACACCGATCAAAAATTACGAAAAGTTATGAAAAATATAAAAAATCTAAGACTAAAATATAATGACTAAATAACCTTAATTATAATTTAAAGAGAAAGTGGTTCAGAAATTGAGAAAACCTTAAAAAAGTTAATTATATATATACATACAGAATTGCTTTAGAAATTAAATTTTTAAGTAATTCGTTAATAACAGATAATAATAAGAATAATTATTATAATAATTTCATATAGATAGTCAAACTGGCAACACTTTTTATAACTACATTATATAACCTAAAAAATAATATGATAATTTATATCTTCCTTTTATATTCTCATAAAGAATTCCTTTTTCAAAATATTTTAAGATAGAACACAAGTTGTCATAAATTTAAAAAACGACTAAAAACAAAAGAATAAAATAATATATTGAAAAAATATACATTTAAGGAAAATCTGGTTTTTCATAATTATATGAAGATTATTATTGTGAAAAAAATGTATGATTATTTGTTTGATACCAGTCATAAAAAATGTTAAACAAAGAATTTTTTTCAAAAACTTGCATAGAATGACGCAAACTTTCAAAGAGACAAAGAAAGATACTGAAAAAAAAACACACAATATGACAATTAAATGACAGTTATCATGATTTATAGAAATCCGGTCGTATTCATTACAGTTCATATATATGTTTCTTATTTTGGTTCATCATATATCAATCACTGAGTCATATTTAAGTTCAGAAATTTTATAAGTAATCATTCTACATACAGTAATGAAGTTGTTATAAAAATGATTACAGGCATGACTTAAACTGTTTAAGTGTTTTTGAAAAAACTTTGTTTTTAATAGAAATCAAATTTTGTATTTAAAAAATTTTGATTCTTTTAAAGACTTTAAATTAAAATAAGTTTTATAAAGTTATTTTAAAGCTCAAAAAAAATATTTAATTTTGATTTTAATTTAAACAACTAATAAAAATTGAATGTTAAAAATTTAATCAAAATAAAATAATAAAAAATCAAATAAGAACCTAAACTAAAAACTCTTTTTCTTTTATTTCCTTCAACATTTATGGTGAGAAATAAAAAAAATAATCACAGATAAAAAATATCTGTAGATACTTATTTGTTTCTTAAATAAAATAAAACAAAACTTAACATCTTCAGTTCTTTAAAAAAAAAAAACTTGGAAATAACAATTTTAAAGGAAATTTATTAGTTTGTCAAAGAAAATTGAAATCACAACTAATATTGATATGTAATTTTTGTGTGTTTTTCATTATAAGTGAATAATGGTAGGTTTACACGGTTAATAAATTCTGATATTTGCCTGTTCTAGAGTACAAGAGCAGTTGTTGAACCAACGAAACACTGCACCTGAAAATTAGTTGGACAAATGTATGTTACCATACCGAAAGTCATGTGATAATTAAAAACAAACATTAATGTTAACTGGAAACAAGAAGGTACACGCTTTGATGCTCACATTCAGCAGTGGATAGGAAGCAAAAGAAGAAAATATTAAACCGTTATTTAAAAATTATATATAAAATTATTTTTTAAACCTCTTTTGTCAGGGTACCCTGGTGTGTGTCTATATACTGATATTCATAGAGATCTTAAGATCCTATTAATAGAAGATGAAATAAAACATAAGCTCCTGCCTCCTTTTCAAACTTGCCTTTCTAAACGTTAAATTTCGAAGCTGGAAAATATGCTGACAATTAAGACTTTGTTAGACATCTTTAACGAACGAAACTGTTTGAACTATTTTAGTAAAAACTGTTTTATCTATCAAGTTGTCATATGGGATTTTGTCATATTAAAAATATCTCTGAAAATAAGACTTAATTAATTGTTAATCTTACAGACTACAGTTTATATTTTTGAAAGTGAAGAGCCAACACTAAAAAACTTGTTAGCCTGACTATAATTTTAAAGAAAACTGTTTTGATAGAAAATTTTAGTCTTAAGTCTTGACACTCCTTCATACAGCTTACCCCGCTATAAAAGTTGGAAGCTGTCCGTAAGAATTCTGGCGATGACTTTCTTCTATGTAGAAAAACCATATGTATTTGTTGGAGTGGCTATTCTTTAATTAATAATCTTACTTATAGCTGACTAATGTCAAACTTATTGCTGACTAATGTCAAACTTATTGCTCACTAATATCAAACTTATCATCGTTAAGTTTTTAGAATAAATAAACAAATGCAAAGTATCGAGTATGAGTACAGAGAGTTGCGATGTACTTATTAAAACTACTTCACTTGTTTTTCACTTAAAACGTCACTTGCAATCGAAGAAAACACCAAATCTTTAAATGTTATATGAATTGTGAATAGGGCCTAAATAAAATTTCAAAATAGTAGATATATAATAAAAAATTCAAATAACATCTAAACAATTTTAACAAAAACACAACGACTGTTTAAGAGTTTTGGTGTGGTGTAGTGGGATACCATAATGTTGATTTTTTTCTATTTTCTATTTTCAATTTTTCTTTTCATTTTTTGTTTTGTTTTTTTTTGTACTATATACACTTATAAAAAATCAGATCACGTACTTTAATTTAAGTATCAATAAATTTTGATTTTTTGTTTTTTTAGCTCTGCTTCGAACATATTGGTGAAAATTGTCTATATTAGATTGTTCAAAACATTCTTTTTCTCTATTTCTATTACAAAATTCTATTCTACAAAATGATTGGTATGTTTGTTTGTTTTCTTTTTTTATGTTTTGATGCTGCGGAAAAATCTATAGAGTAAAAAAAAAATAAAAAGAATGTTCAGATAAAATAAAAAATTTATATTAGCTATTTGGTAATAGAAGAAATCTAACCGGGAAGAATTGATCACACAAACAACTCAAAGCTAAAAAAAAAACAAAAACAGCACACCAAAAATGAGTGGAAATTATTTTTCACGTGCTTAAATATTTTACAAAAAAAAAAAACAACAAAATAAACATAAAATGATTTTCAATAGAATTGAATACTTTCACGTGTCAAATTTTGTTTTAATTTTTTTTTTCGAAAAATTTTACACCCACCCCTGGTTTTAACCCAAAATACAATCTTATGAAAACTTTTTTATGTTGATTTGTTTGATTTTCGAAAACTCTGTTGTTGTTTTTTCGAAAAAAAAGCAATCAAGAATTAAAGCAAAATTTTTTTGGCACATTTTTTAAAGGAATTTTTTTTTAAGAAATTAAAAAAAAAAGGATAAAAAACACAAAAAAAAGGTCTAAAAATGTAGTAAATATACAAAAAAGTTAATATAACCTTGAATTTGAAATTTTCAAGGTTACCCTTCAAAAATTATTATTGATTAGTGTTTTTGTTAGCAATGATATTGATAAAAAAATACTAATAATAATTAGAAAATGTTTTACCCATCCTTTGATTTTTTTTTTATGAAAAAACGTTTGTTTTATTGAAAAATGTTACGTAACTTCACATATATTTGCACATTGATATATGGAATTAAATATTTATTTTTCGTATAAATTACTTAAGATATTAAAATTCATATAAACGGGAGGATGTCTAGTTTAGTTGTTTTCTTTGTAAATGATTTAGCAGTAATAAATAATGGAAACTGATTTATCTGAAATAAAACTCTACATATTGTCGTGTGGAATAACTTTAAAACCTAAATATTAAGGAGGACAAAGATTCCGGGCCAGACCCACTTGTACTTGATATACTAGTATCAAATGTGAATCGCAACTTTTTAAATTTCGAAAAAATTCAAGATAATTCTTCAATCGTTTAAATAAAGCACAGCTTAACCTGTCAAAATGCATTTCATAATTATCTTTCAAATTTAAAATTTTTGACTAAACCGATTTTTACACTACAGTAGTAATTATGGAGAAAGTCGAAGTTTTTAAGTTATAAAGCGCAGCTTAACCTGTCAAATTGCATTTCACAATTATCTGTCAAATTTTAGATATTTTTACTACACCTCGTTTTTACACTAAAGTAGTAATTTATAAAGAAGGTTAAAGTTTTTATGTTTCTTTTGTTTTAAGTTCTATTACAAAGTCAGTGAGTACTTTTTGTTAAAATCGAGGTGGTCCTCTTCATAATTTCTAAAATAGAGGTCCTAAAAATTTATGGCTGTCATATATTTTTGGTCTGGATAAAAATTAAATGTGATAAATTGTACGATAATTGAAAGTTCTAGTGCGAGGTGCTACTTGTCCAGAATTGGGAAAAAAATTTTACAAAAAAAGGAAATAGTTTTTGAATGTTAAATTACGATATTAATTATAATTTGTTGTTTATTTATTTGTAGAACCAGACAACAGTAAATATTGCCTGATAATATTAATCTTTTGCCTATTTGAAATTTGGACTTCTTATAAAATTATTTTAATATGCACTATATTTTATTATTAGATATGATCCGACCAGGATTAGAACCCGAGACATTTCAATTGAAAAGATGCCAGTTTACCACTGAGCTATCGGTCAGATTTATAATTTCTTTTCAATTATTAAAGTTAAAATACCATTTTTTTTGGGTTTTTTATTATTTAAAATAAAATTAAATACCATTGATTTAAAATAAACGTTTTAGTAACATAGAAGGTGGGGATATTTGAATATAGATAGTCTTAGATCTTTTTATAATATTAAAATAAAATTATTTGATTAGATAATCAATCAAAATTTTGATTTTGAAACTTATTAAAGAGTAAGAGAATTTTGAAAAGAAATGCTTTCGTAAGAAAAAATTTCAATTTTATAATACTTTTAAAACAAAATTTTTTTCAATTACGTAATAAATATATATCTATCTCTTTCTTTTAGTTATTTTTATATTTTTATTTTATATTTTGCACAAGGATGTTAAAAATTGTTTAGAATATAATTTTCAAAAACATATCTCTTTTTTTTTTAAAAACATCATAACAAATATTTGTAAGCACCTCCGACTTTTATATAAATCACTAAGGATGTAAGAAAAACAAATCCTTACATTATCCTTTTTCTATTTTTTTAGATTGTTTATCACGTATATGGAAATGTCATATAATATATGATGTCTCATTATTAAAAAAAAAAATAACGCCTCCGTTTTATTGAAAAATATTTAAAATTTTTTGTTGTTGAGAAACACTGTTACATGATTTGTCAGATTTTTTGTTTTTCTTAAGTTTTTATTTACGTCATCCAAAGTTTTCAAAACTTATAGAATTTAATAATATGAAAAACTTTACATAACACAATATAATAAGTATACAAAAGAAAATTTACTATTATTACAGATAGTTACAATATTTTACATATATTTATACATACATGTGTTGTTTAATATATGTGTGTATATACAAAGCATAAAAGCATAATAGAAAAAAAGGATGTATATATATATATATATATATATATATATATATATATATATATTTCTAAAACCTTGAAAGTATTTCATAAATAAAAAAGATTTATTTGACAGTGACGTATAAAGGGTTTCCGTGTTGGTATTTAGATTTTAGTAAATTAAATAGGGAGTTATTTAAATTTGTTAATAAGGTCTTCAGTATAGGATGTAATTAGAAAATTTTTAAAATTTAAAAACATTTTCAATAAGGTTTATGTAGTTCAATATGTTTTATATTGTTCAATATTGCATGTAACGTACAGTATCATCCAATTAAATTTAAGGTATATAATATGAATTATTACTAGGGACGATGATTCACAACATTGATGACTCCTATTGTTCTGAGTTGATCACAAAATCATAATTTACCAGTGGAAGCCATGAAGTATATGATGACATTTGTTCATATTATAAATTATTAAAATTAACTTATGGTAAACGCTGCTCCCCATGCCAATCAATTCAGAATTACAATCTGATATGAAGGTTAAAATTTTTTACCTAGGATCGGAAGGTTCTTCCTTGAAGAAACTGATTCAAATTAAGATCAAATTATAAATTGTACAGGGTGGCGCAAAACGACCGATTTGGTTTAATGTTAAATAACTTTTTAAATTTATTTATATTTTTTATTTTTATTTCAGAATTTTGTGAAGAAAACTTGGGGAATTGGAAATGGAACAGTTCACAACAGAACAGCGATAAAAAATTACGAAAAGTTATGAAAAATATAAAAAATCTAAGACGTTTCTACATGTTATTCACGGTGGCGCAAAACGACCGATATGGTTTGAATGTTTAATAACTTTTTAAATTTATTTATATTTTTTATTTTTATTTCAGAATTTTGTGAAGAAAACTTGGGGAATTGGAAATGGAACAGTACACAACAGAACAGCGATCAAAAATTACGAAAAGTTATGGAAAATGTACTGGAAAGAGCACGAATGTGCGAAGCCGAAAATGGTCACCACTTGCGGGATATAATTCTTCTACTTAAGCTAAAAATATTCCCCATTAATATACTGTATAACAAAAAAATAATAAGAATTAACCATTAAATAAAAAAGTTATTAAACATTCCAACCATATCGATCGTTTTGCGCCACCCTGTATTTACTTAAAAATGATATAAAGTATAAAATCTGCATAAAGTTATGGGGATATTCTTTAAATTGAAAACAATATGCATCTCTTTGGTGATAAAAGATTAAAAATATTTGCAATATAATTAAAGAAAACAAATAATAGTATAAAAAAAGGGTTAATGCAAGTAATAAAAGAGAAAGTAAAAGGAAAATGAAAAGGAAAATGAAGAGGAAAAATAAAAGAAATCTAAAAGAACATTTAGGGCTATAAATAGGAATATATACTGTTTTATAGAAAAATTTTCATTTTATACCGATATTGATTAATGATGATGATTATTTAAATGATTTAATCGGCTTCTACAATATACAAATCATCAATATTTTATATTTTTTCCTCTGTTAAAATCCATTCAAGGAAAATCTTTTAAAGGTGTTTCCGATTTCTTTAAGTTGCAATTTAGTATTTTTGCATATAGATTTTTTTCAAGTGAATAAAATTTAGGTCAGTAGCTTTTGATCCATTTTTAGTTTAGTTTTAGTTATAAAATACAATTGAACTGATATTATTTGAAAGAAAATTAAAGAAAAATAGGGGTAGGCATTTCAATATATTTCTTAAAACCTATTTATGTAATAATCTTTAATATATTTCGATGAAGTTTTCTTTTTTCAGCAGATAATTGTAGATAAAATTGCCAAATTTTCATTTAATTAAAACCTACTTTACAAAATAAATTACGATTTCAATATCTTCTATTAAATATATAAACTCGTATATAAAAACAGAAGAAAATTAACACTAATACACATATAAAACTATAAAGGATATACACATAATATAAAACAAGTATATAAAAGTATAAAGAGATTCATGAATACTTAATTAGGTTATTTATAGCCTCATTGTCCTCTTTAATAAAAGAAAGTAATGATATTGTTTGTATATTTATGTATGTATTATATATATATATTGTGTAATATGTAAAATGAAAATTTGTATACTCGTATATACATTTATCAAACTAGTGAATATTTTACAGTTATTTAGTACTAATTAACTTATATATAAACTTTGATTTATGAATTTTAACATAATAGGTTATTCAAATTTCCTTTAAAGAAACAAAAGCATTAGAATCAGTTTGCGCCAAAAATAAAAATTTTAAAATTTATAATTTTTCTATTAGAATCTATAGAATTGAATTTTGGAACTCAATTTAGCAATTGGAACTCAATTAATGGAATTCAATTTTAACACATAGACTTTATCTATATCTCTAGTTAATATAGTCTGTGACTTTAACCTTTGATCACAAAACTTAACTTAACGTAAACTTTGCTTTTAAACTTTGCAGAATTGAGTTAATTAAAAAATATTGTCATTGTTTCTTAAAAAATAAGAAATTTGCAAAATTTACTGCAAATATATGAAATTTTTTAATATATATTATTGAATTGTGATAACGTCACCTCACAATTGAAAGAAGATGCACTTGAATTTATTAGTTGTTATCAAAGGACCTGACTAAAAAAGAAGTAACATTCAAATGTAAGATTAACTCCATAGCCTTTTACTAATTAAAAATACCTACATTATAAAAACTAGTAACATATACATACAATGAAAATTTATTAAATATTATTGGCATAATTTCGATTTACTTGTAAAAAATTCAATAACAGACAATTTTTTAAATTATTATTGGCTTTTAGTATAATAAATGATTAAGGGTTTCTTTTTTTTTTAATTTTGTTATTATTATATAAACATTTATGTACTACTAGAAAGAATGAAATTTAGAAAATTATGAGAACTTAAAACCAAAGTAAATCATAAATACTAACCGAGTTATATAAATTAGATTAAGCATATGATTATTTATAAGATTTGAAATACAATTGGTTTCAACAAGATATTTGCAATGCTAGAAATGATAATTATCAACAGACCTATACAAAATATCTATGATCAGCTTTTCAATCTAAAGTAGTTAAGTTTCAAACTCAAACTTTCGAGAAGATAAAAGGGTCTAATTGAATATTTCAAAAAATTGGGTTTCACATAACGGTAAAGTGACCTACCGCAATCTTATTCATTTCATCATCTATATAAAAACATCTATCATATCGAGTTTCCATTTTTTTTATTAATATTTAAATATAAGGCTTCTGTGGATTTTAAAGAGCTTTAGCTCCGTAACTGATGAGGCTACAGAAAACAATTCTTTCACGAAATTAATTAATTTCGCAATACTGATCTTTTGCTAGGTTTTTTTTTATAAATGTGCTAAAAATAGTTCTATAGTCAATAAGTGGGCCTTTTGTAAAGTCAGATAGAAAAAAATATCCTAGACTTAAACCAATTTAACTAATTTGAATGTTCATATATTTTAGTGCCAAATTTTTACTTAAATTAAATAAAAACTATTACCAACATCATTTAACTGAACATAAATTATGCACTATAATTATTATACAATAAATTAGGTCAAAACTTTCTTTAAATTTTTCATAAACTTTGCCTATAGCTTTTTTTAAATAATTCCTCCTCTTAAATTTCTTTTGGAATTTTTGCATTTTCTTAATAAAAAAACATAGACTTTTAAATTTTAAAAAATACACATTTTTTTAAATAAAAATTTATTTTGAAAATAACTATTATTTAAGTCCAGTAAAATTTTTTTAAAATAGGCATAAAATCCACTGCTGTATAATTTTTGATTCAAATAAAAATAAAAAAAAAATGGTTTTCTTGTCCCAAAAAAACTTTTATAACTTTTCTTCACTATATAATTTAAATTCTATTTTTTTTTATTTTGTAGACCAATTCTGAAACTCAAGTCTAAAAGTAATAATTGACATAATTTTGTTGGGCTGATTTTTTTTTTACCATTTTTATTCTATTTACACATTTTTATTAAATATACATTGTGTTTTAACCAAGATTTTTATGGATTGTATGTAGGTATCCAAGATTTCTATATATAAAATATAGAGTCATAACCTAGTTTTTTACCTCAAAAAAAAAAAATTTTTATAGTTTTAACTGGAGTACTAAAAAATCGTAAAATATTATTAGAGTCTTTATACAACACAACACAGTATAATTTAAAATTTAAATATTAAGTATTTTAAAATAAATTTTTGGGTTCCAGTGTTGCATATACAATAGGTAATTTTTTAAAATAATTATCACATTTAATTTAATTTTTTTTTATAGTTTATTATAAAGCAGCTATGGTTTAAACTTTAAGTGAATATTCTTTGGTTTCTTGTCTTCTGTTTTTTTTAATAATGACCGAAACAATGATAATTTTTAAAAGAAAAATATTTTTAGCACGTTTTCAAGAAAATTATAAAAAAATGTGCCTATATGATTTCACTCCGTCGTCTGTCCGTCTGTATGTTTACAAAACTTTTACAACGTTTGAAATACGGAAAGAAAATTCTAACTACGGGCAGGTATTATAAAAAAATTAATTTCATGGAAGATCATTTTTCTTTGAAACACTACCCGTTATGGAGCTGCAACCCTGCAAAGCACAAAAAAAGGTATGTTTAAATTTTCATAACAAAAATTCTACAAATTATTTTCAATTAGGAAATGACAATCGATAGCTATTTTTATAAGATTTAAAAATATTTGTTATATGAATGTATACAGTTGCCATACGGTGCTTTAATTTACAGTTATACGAAACTCAATTTTGGAAAATTTGTGTTCTCTTCCAAAAAAATTATATTGAGTAACTTGAGGAAATTTTGAGAGCATTTAGATTCTTAATAGTAAGTATGAGTCTATTAAAAAATTTTTCAGTAAGAGTAAAGCTTAGGTAATGTAAAAGGCAAAAATCGAATTTTTCTGAATTATAACAAGTTTGAAACCAGGAATACCGATGATCGTCTACACGTGTTTTTTGGACGTTCACTTGATCGTTTTCCCTGAAGATTCCACTCTATCGCCCTTCTGTTAATGCTGTCGGCTTTTTTTTTATGGTATGTCCGATCTATTCCACACGGTTAAATATTTTGAATTTCGTATTTCTTGAAATCTTGGAGTGTCTCCATATCGTTCTTAATTGTCTGAATATCGATCTTGGTTTTCGAAATTTTTTATTTACATCTGCTTCTGCATCGTCGTCTGTTGTTATTGTACTGCCTAGATAGCAGAAGGTATCTACACATATTCGACGAAGTTTTTTTTAATAGAATAAAACTTTACCCAAAAGTTATTTTGGAAAATTATTCAATTTTGAAATTGGGCTTTTTTAAAACCCTTGATATTTTAGTACAGTATTAAAAAGTTTTCCATAATTTTCAGAAAATTCAGATTTAACATAAAAAATAAAGAACAATGAGTTGTTCTTTTTGCATTTTCTTTAATTTTAAGATTTTGGGCTTTCTTTTTTACTGAAAAATTTCTGTTCTATATTTTCACTCCTTCATAATTATAATTATTATTTTTTGATTACCTATATATATATATATGTATATGTATTTTTTTCATTTTAGGCAAAAAAATAAAATTTTCCCAGTTATAAAATAATTTTTTTTTTTTGAATTTTTTTTAAACAATGCCTTTGGAAGTAAATTGGAACATTGCAATGACACAGATTTTGCTTATAATATATTCTGTGTTAATTAATATTAAAGTGAAAAAATGTGAAAAATCTGAAATAAAAAACTATTTGGGAAAAACACGATTATTTTTTGAAATTTTTTTTTGGGTTAATCGATTGAGAAAAACCTAAATTTTGCACTTAAATAAGAAAATATTATGACATCAAAATCTTTAATAGCAAACCTAATTCCTAACCTACATTAATCGAAATTCTATAATCCCTTACCTTATTTAAAAACATACTATCACTCTTCCTTTTTAAGCCAATTCTTAGAAAATGTTCTATATATCTTAAGTTATTACGTTTTAATCAGGGACGTCTCCGAGCAATAACAAAACTTGCGATTATATAAAGAAAATAGTTTGATTATATTAGAAATGCATTTTAGTTTGAAATATTAAATTATTGAAAACTTTTGTTGCAATTTACTGGGAATATTCAAGGCTAATTCTAGGGAATTTTAAATTTTGAGATTTAGGAAGTATAAAAATTAAAAAAAAGCACGCTCCCTTTTTAATTAAATGTCTATTTTACTTACGTCAAATAAAGTCCAATGCTAATTTTAGGAGATATTATCAATATAAACATTTATAAAATATTAAAATTAATATAAACACGCTCTCTATTTAATTAAATGTCTGTTTTACTTGGGTTAACTAAAATCTTCCACTAATTCTAGGAAATAATCAATCTCAAGATTAAGAAAATATTAAAAATAAAATAAGCACGCTCACTTTTAAATTAAATGTCTATATTTTACTTAAAACAACTAAAATCTAAGTTAAACCTGCCCTATTTAATTAAATGTCTTATAAATGACCTTATTTTAAATAAATCTTAAAATACTTCACGTAACGTCTCTGATTCTAAGAATTTGTTAAATTTTTTTTTTCATTTATTTCTGAATTCAACATTTAACATATTACATATTCACCTCACATCCACAAAATATGTTTGAATGGAAAATAAAATGGCAATAAAATGAATAAAAAAAAAATACAGGACATATCATGGATATAAATCAATTCTACTCATAACTTTAGTTACAAGTTTAGAATTTTCAATTGATCATTTTCTTAATATGAATCATCATTTTCTTAATATATGTGTATATATATATTTATAAATATATTCATATATGCATATATATATTGTTTATTTTGAGTATATAAGTACGATCCATGTTGAACTGAATTATTTTAAGAAAGATATCATTTCTAAACACATGCACACGTACATATTCATAATAAATATGCTTTATTTATCTTGTATTTTTTTTATTAATACCACAAAAAAAAAAGGATATTACAACATTGAAAAATATCCTTTTTTTTGTGTAATCAAATATCTGAAAAGCTTTAAAAAATATTGATAAAAATATTTGATTAAGAATTAGTCATATTTTTGGATGAGAACAAATGTGTACTTTGTGGAAAATTGAAAAGGGTATAGGGGGGTCTTTTGGAATTATTCAAAATTTTTTTATTTTTTTGATAGGGGTGGTAAGAAGACGTAGTGATTGTGATTGTATAAGAGAAAAATTCAATTTGTTCAAAGTCTTTGAATGGCGAATTCCGCAATCGTAACATTATTTGCCAACTAAAGAAATATGCAATTAACTTCTTTGTCATGCATAACTATAAATTTAAAATTAAAACATTTACTACATATTACATAACTTGTAGATAACATTACATAACTTTTTTCCACTATATTATCAATTATATTTTAGGAACACATACTTCGATATTAAATAAGCTGGAGTTTCACAAAAGAGTTGAGGACATATTTGCTATTCGAAACCTTGGTATGTGAACGAAAAAGTAATTAAGATTCGGACATCGAGTAGAAGCATTTTTAAATTCGATTAATAAAATTGCAAATTTTGTAAAACTTCAAAGGGCATTTGTTTTTCTTCATTTTCTACTCCTTGAAGGCGTACAGGACGTTCACCAAGTCACTTAGACTAGGGTTCAGTTTCTTTAATCTTAAATTCACACTTAGTTGCTCATTAATCCACTGTATAAGATTATGAATAAATAAATGTTAATTTTTAAACACAAGAGTTAAATATATAATAATTTTATACAATCTTATTTTATATTACGACATAAACTTTTACGATACTTTTTTATTAGATATGATCTGACCGGCAGTTTGAACCGAAGACCTTGCATTTAAAACGTCAGATTCTCAACCATTAAGGCATTGGTCAAATGACTATTAGCACTTAGTAAAATAAAATATTAAATAAGTAAACCTCCTTTTTGATTTTGAATCCGGCAATATTCTTGTGCAACATTCATACTAAAATCAGAGCTCCGTAAGAAATCGACAATAGACTTCTTCTTCGTTAAAGCAAATATAAAAGAATTAAGGTTTTTAAGTTGATGTTTCATATAAGAAACCATAACAATTTACTACAGAATAAATTCAAATGTAATTTAATAATAAATAAAATAAACCACAAATTGAACTAGCATACAAGTGGTGTTATAAAATATTAATTTAAAAAAACTGAATTACATTTACATATGCACATATATATTTTATCATGTAATCTTCAAGCCACCTCATGTAATGTACATAACCTAATGACATTCTTAACATTCTTGAAAATTTAATAAATAATGAAGATTTTTTCAATACATGAATACATTTATATATGTATATAATTAATATATTATTTAAAATAAATCATTTTTGAAATCAAAACCATTTTATTGACAGCTGTTATTCTCTGTCCTTTTTTGTTCTTCTGTGTCTTTTGTCCTTTTTTTTTTTGTCTTCAAAAGAAACATCGAGATTTATTTGAATCGATCGATTTAAAAATATGTTTAGATTCTAAACAACAACAAAATATAAAAAAAATATTTTCAATTGATTTTCCCTTAAACAAGATTTTGGGTTTGGGAACATTTTTTTTGTGCATAATTTAAGGCGCTATAAAAAAAAAAATTGAAATTGAAAATAATGTCAAAGGTTCCTTATACAATTTTAAAAATAAAAATAAAATTTGCAATTTTGGAAAATTTGGGTGAAACTGTATTTGAGATATATTTGATTTTAAGCTTCAAGTTCTGGAAACAGGAACTAAATCCATTCCTTTACTATAATCATACTAATTTTTAATAGATAATGAATTCTTATAAGTGAATTATTCGAAAATCAATATTAAAAGATATTTTAAGCCAAAACTTTTGACTCTTTTATAGATTTCGTATCTGATATCTTTTTTATTACTGAAGTATTTTAACCTCTATCAAGTAGTTGAAGAATTGAATTTCAATTGAAGTCAATGAAGTTCAATATAAGCTTCAATGTAAGCTTCAAAACCTTGACTTCCTAAGGAGCTCAAATAATAGTCTCCTTAAATTATATCTCCTTAATTGCCAAATATGCTTCTTTTAATAATTAACTGAAATTGTTTCTATATTTAAAATGAGACGTAGTCCTTAAGTTATTGATAACTGTTGTAAATATCATTACCTAAGTCCCTGGGGATAATAAAAAAAACCAATTTTATTTTTACAATAGAACATGAATTTTTTATTACAATAATGAAAAACAAACATTTTTATTACATATCCATTGATTGTCAAATATCACTCTATTCCAAATGGACATATTTAATGTCTCAAAAGGGATTAAACGAAAACATTAAGAATATATTTCGATTATATCTATTGAAAATTTTAATATTTGAATTTTATATTATCGCTTCTATTAATTGATACCCATGTTAAATCGAATGATAAATGTCTTTTAAATGGTGTTGTCAGTTAAGTTTAATTTACAGTTACGGAAAATAAATATGAAACATTTTTAAAAAGTTTCTTTATTATATGAAGAAGCTTTACTTCATAATTAGAATAAGTTTAAAAATAAAATCAACACAAAGGAACAAATCTTAAATTTCTAAAGTCATTGAATTGAAATTGTTCAATTTAAAATTTGCATACTTTTAGGCTATTACAATGAGCCTGTAAGAATTTTTACTGATTTATAATATCGGTTTCACAATATTTTTCCTAACTTAAATTAAATTATTATTGTCTATTGATTAATATTGCAACTGTATATTTTCATTAAAATTCGTAGTAATTCAGATAAAAGCTTTGTTTATATGTTATATATGTATACATTTTGTAATAAGTTTAAGAAAAATGGTGTTTCTAATTTTAAGGTTCTTCAGATATGAATTATTGATTTAAAAAACAAAAAAGATAAAGGAAATTAAAAAAAGGACATCAAGGAAAGTTTAAAACATGGAAATTTATTGTAATAAGACTAAATATTATATACATTCTATATTTGAATCTTGATTTATTACATGTCATTCGCAAATACATAATGTATATACACTTATATAATATAATGAGTATATAAGTATATATTTAAAATGGAGGGGGTAATGTTGTATTTTATTAATATTATTTGTGAAAATTTTCAATTTGATGTGATGAAAATTTGCTGTCAAATAATATTATATCAATGGTTAAATTAGTTTATGGGAATTTATAATTTGTAATCCATTGAGAGATATTTGAGTTTGAAGTGTACAATTTAATTGGTAGATAGTTTTAAAATTAACAAGATTGAAGAAATTTAATTTAATTGAAGGATTGAAGGATTCTCAGAAAGGAATGAATTATAATTGACAATAGTGTTTTAAATCTAAATTCTTAATATTGTAAACATATGTGACAACTTTAATTGTTTATTTATTTAAAAAATGAAGTAAAAATAATGTAATCATTGAAATTGAAATAAAATTCGTTAATACTGTAGAACTTTAAGTTTTTCAAGAAATATTAGTGTCAGTAATTAGTTTTTCAAGAATTTGGTATAAATAAAATTTTCCAGGGAAAACTGGAAATAATTTTTTGATGTATTGAATGAATAAGCTCCGTTATTAGAGAAGCTGAGTTCAGCAGTTACGGCCACATAAAAATGAATTTTTACACTTTTATAGAGTAAAAAAAAAGTTGATTTTGTATAAGTAATTTTGAATGTTCATTATTTAGTACTGAAAAATTAGTGAATCAGTTCTGAAGCTCTTTCTTACACCATAATTATTTAGGTTTAATAGGAATTAAAACTTAAATACACTAAGTATAGTTACCCTCTTACTCAAGCAATATTAAAGCTTATTTAAATTGCATTAAGTATAGTTTTCAAATATAGTTGCCAACTTTTAAAGTTTCAGTTATAGTGAAGAATTTTAGTTCCACTTACCTAAAAAGAAAAATAAAAAATTTTAAATTAATAATGTACCTTATAATAATTAATCATTTTAATAAAAAATTTTAAGTACTTGCATTTTAAATTTATTATTACATTAACAAAATCCTAAAAGGGGGTCCTGTAAGAAAGACAAGTACCTATTAGAAATTTAGTATCAAAATATAATCTGAAAGTGTTAAGTTCAGATTTCTCAGACTTTTGATACTTTTGAAATACATTTCGTATACCATTTTCAAATTACTTCAGATTTAAAATGAATATAACTTAAACAACTTCTAGATATTATATTATTCTTTCTTTAAGTACTGCTAGCACCAATGACTCTAAAATTAATAACTTTGTTTAAAATTTGATTCAAAATTTGATAATTAGCTTAAAGTTACTATCAAAGTTTACTAAGAAATTAATACCACTAACGATAAGTAGAAAACATTTTGAAACAACTTATTTCACAGAATATATGTAAGGCACCTTCCAACAGGAACTCAAGTATCCATGATATGAGTCACTCTAAACTTATCCTATAAATCTATACCCTATTAAAATTTTGAATACAACTCTTTTAGTCTAATACAACTCTAATTCTAAGCCAAAAACTTTCATTAAGTACTGTATTCATTATTATTCCCAATATGCATTTAGAAATATTAAATTTTAAACTTGCATTTAGCGGCATTAAATTGCATTTATTAAAAATAAAAAATAATTTTTCCTTCCTCCATATCGTATTTCATGTCAAAATATAATAAAATTTCTGCTGATTTATACACAAAATATGTAAATTATTAAAATTAATTTTACAAATCTCCCCAAGTTTTTTTTATTTTATGACTAATGAATGCAACAGTTGCATTTAAATTACAAGTTCAAACACGATTAAAAAATGACTTGAAATGAAATGGAAGAGATTATTCCTTAATAAGAAACCGAAATTTAAATTGAAAATAATCATTAGTCTAATTTAAAAATGAGTCATCCACTTACGTCCGAAAAGGACTTCTTTATATCATAACAACCAACGTCAGTTAATTATTTTATAAAGAGCCTTCCGCACGGAAATGCCTTGAACTTAGTTTAATACGTGATCTAACATTGTAAATTCAAAAAAAGATTGATATTTTACAAACTTCATTTTTGTAAATTTAAAATTATCAAATTTCTATGGAGAAAAGATCAAGATCAAAAGTCACAAATAAAAAATTATAAACAAATTAATAAAAAAAATGTGTGTCAGCATGTTTAAGTTTAGAAACAATAAGAAATTTGCACAAAACAAAATTTGTTCCAAGAAATCAAATTTTTTCCTCCCTTTATTTGATTCTCAAATAAATTTCGTAGAAAAAATTCTTATAAGATGAAACTCTAAATAAAATAGCTGTCAGATAAATTTTATGAAATTTTTAATTAAAAAATTATAAATCGATGGGAGATTTCCATCGAACCGGTCATCTATTAAATTTTAAAACATTTTACAGCTAAGTGGGCCTTAATAATATTTTAATAGAATTATTTGATTTATTAGGTTTTTTAAGTACAGAGTTGTGAAGTTTATTAAATTTTATATCAGATTCCAAATTTGTTGTATGTGACAAGTTTTATAACAAATGTGATCCAAGTATCAACTCTTAAAATTATTATCATATAACTTATTAGGCTTATGCAGTGGTGGCTCAATTATTTGTTTAATATATTATTTAACTAATTCGGTCGCAAAATTGCAGGTAACGGATCAAATAGTTGATTAATATATAAATTGGCTAATACGGTTGCAAAATTGGTAGTCGCGGCTTAAATATTTTTGCAATATATAAATCCCTTTCTTCAGTCGCAAAATTGCTGGTCGCGGCTCATATATTTGTTTTATATAAAAATAAGCATAATGAGTCGCAAAATTGCCGTTTGCGGCTAAAATTTTAGTTGAATATATTAATCGGATTATTCAGTCGCAAAATTGGTAGTCGCGGCTCAAATTTTAGTTGATTATAAAAATCGTCTTATTCAGTCGAAAAATTGTAATAGTAATTAATAAATTGCCATACTAGATAAACAAATGAATTTTATAGAATATCAAGAACGATTTAAATTTAGAAAGGTAATTTTTCAATAAATTGAACTTACTATTATTACCTTTTGTATATTATTTAATATAAATACTATCGTGGTAATTTAAATTACGATATTAATTTGTTCTAATAAAATTATTTGAAAAAATATTTTCTGCAAGAACAGCAAAATAATATTTTTATTTCGAAAATTAATTTTTCTACGGAAATTAATTGTGTACTTGGGATTCTTTTGTATATTTAAATTTGAATAAAAATTTTGTTTATAAATAAATTAATTTTTATTATTTAGATCAAATTTACCGACATGTATATTTATAATGTTTGTATATAATGATGTATATTTGTATACAAGTATATAAATAACTTATATCATATGCTGAAAATTGAATTTATGGACCAAAGTCAATGAAAATTTTGTTTATATACAATTATCAAAATATTTATTTTTATTTATTAAAAATAAACTTTGAAAAATTTTAATATAAATTAATATAAATAAAACTTTCTTATTTCCTGGTATACACAAAATATAATTATTTTGTTTAAAGGTAAACAAATTTGAAGATATTCTAAGAATTATTTGTATAACCATGTGATTTAACCTTTAAAATAATCGAGAAATAATTAGAAATTGGTACTGTGAAATAAACAGAAAATCTATGTGCCTATATTTGTACTGCAGATTTGTGTCTCACACAGAAATGAAACAATTGGGTGGTTTACAGAACTTAAATCTTGACATATACTATAATCATATACGTAAAGGTGCGACTGTGTAAGTGGGATCGTTTAATCCGGTTTCCCAACATTTTGCGAGATAAGACAAATACAACAGAGAAGCCTAATGATTGAAGAAGCACAAATACCCTCTACACCCTTGACCTTCTCAATATCTATAAAACATATATTAGACCAAAAATGGCGTATAATGTACATATTTGGCCTGGTGCTCCCCAATCGGCACTGTGATATCTCGATAAAGTGCAAAACAGAGCTACAAAGCTATCGTCTTATAAATGATCCCAGTGTTACCTCAACGCTCATTCCACTTAGCCATCGACGCAGAGTCTGGTCACTTACCCTGTTTTAAAGATACATAGTGGGGACGAACACCTGTTCTAAAGAAATAAAACAATTGATGGCTCAAATTTTTCCAACGTGAAACAAGAAATGCAACGGATGTTCATTCCTTCTGCGTTGAATTGTTAAGTGGACGAAGCACAGCTTATGGAAATTCGTTTGTTATGCGTATGTTGAGATTATGGAACCACATTCTGTCCAATATGTTTCCTAAAGTTAGTAATTCGTATGTGTACGACTTAATTAAATTTAAGAAGAATATTAACATCATTCTCCTAAATATCTTTCCAAATTTTTCCCATCCTTCATAATCCTAAATTCGCAAATAACCTCCCCAAAATCCTTTCACATTCCCATCTCTGTATCCAAACTTTACATTTGTATCATAGTTTTCTTCCTAAAGTTTGGTTCATAAAGGGTGTGATTTTGGTACGTTAAAGTCGCATACCACCCTACGAAACACCGCGCAGTTTCAATAAATGGATTTCGAGCGTTCCCTTTCCTCGCAAAAAAAAAAGAAACATTAAATCTAATTCAAAGCTCGGGTTCTAAAATCTGATCTTCTAAAATCACAGCTCTGAATTGAAATCTGATTCTACCCAATACCAACAGAAAAACCTTCTGAAACTAATTAATAACTTCCTTATTTGAAAGTTTAGCACAAGTACAAAATATAAATATGGTAATAAATTAAATCAATTAAACTTTAAAAAAAAATTACTACTTAAGAATGAAAAGTGAAACTTAATGGCAAAAAACCAAATTTAATTATCATTTCCTCTTCTAGAAGCAAAAAACCACATCCAAAAATAGCGGAAATTTATCAATCACTGAAAAGAATAGCCACCACACCAACCAATTTTTTTTGAAAAAAAAACCTATACTAGAACTAAAGTCAAAATAATTTACTAAAAATTACAATAGATCAATAAATAACTCAAGTACAAGGAAACTCTTAAAATATATGTAGTAAGTAGATATCATTTCACCTGGTTGCGTTTGTTAAACATTGGAAAATTCACAAAAAAAAAAAAATAAAAACTATTTAGAATAAAACTATGTATTTCGTAATTAATAATGTAGTGTTATTATTTCTATCTCTTTTCTTCCGAATATTTATAGCTACTAACTATTATTTATATATTTTATTATACCCTATTGTAAAACATCTACTCACTAAACTCATCATATACAAATCAACCTACATCTGTCGGTTTTTTTTTTTTTTTTAACAATAAAAAAAATGTTCTTCCACCTTTTTGGTTTTGTTGTTGTGTTTTTTTTTTTTATTAAATGAGAATAACGAACCTTAACTTCCGCTTACGCACATTTCTCCAAGTGTCTATTTGTTTTTTGTTATTTATCTTCAACTATTCAAGGTATACTAGGTTTTTTATTATAATAATTAACCTGTATTTTATTCTAAGGTATTGTGTAGACACAAAAACAAAATAAAAATTCTCATTCATAAAAATTTTATATATATATATATATAAAATATATTGTTTTTACCTGTCGCCAGATTGCCTGCATTTTCTATTCATTAATGAAAACTCTCATACTTCATAAATTTTATTTTTTATTCAATTTGAACTGGTATGACCTTTTTTTGTTATTATTATTATTGTGATCTATTTAAATTTGAGATTAAAATGTTGGAGTTCTGTGTATTTAATTATAAAAAATAATTCTACTACTATTATTTAAGCGGGTATTATTAAAACAAAAGAATAAACGAAATAGAGAATGTGTAAGTTAAAAGTCAATGGAAATTTTTAATTGTAAAATGTTTTCAGGAAATTTTAATGTTTCAATTATTATTTGACGCACTTCTGTTGCAAAACATTTTTAGAGTTGAAAGTTCAGAGACTTTAAGTTTAAAACTGTTCTATCTCTATCTAAAACTGTAAAACGAAAATGATCAGCAATCGATTTATCTTATTAAAATCCAATTAATACCTATTGACATTGTCAATTTATTTTAAGTAGCTTTATAGCAAAAAGTGCGATATGAGAAAGTCGCTGCGAAAAATCGTTTTTCGTAGTGAACAGCAATATTTTCATTTTCTAAAATTTTTATTGTATTTTTTTATACATATTTCAATTTGCATTATTTTGATTTAAGACTTAAAATACAAATTTTAAATTCAATGTTAGATATAAAATTTTTAAACCTAAACCTAGAATGTCGCGCATTCATTGTATTGTATTACATCTTTGACATTCTATTCTGACAATCTAGAACGACAATGTTAATATTAGAATATTATACTAATACATATAAGTTTGTGTATAAATAATTAGGTTTTACAGTAATGACAACTGACAGTTTAATTAAAAGAAAAGAAAGGGTTATGTAAAAATTATGCAATAATCGATTCAAAAATAAAAATCGAAATTAAGGAATGAAATTTTTGACATGTAATAATATTGAGTGTATAACATATAATATTGTATATTATATTGAGTGTACGTGTATAACATATAATAATATAGTTATAATATAGAGCTGCATTTTTTTTTTAAAATAAGAGTAATTGGATAGAAATATTTTTTTAAAATCATTTTTGGGATTTTAAAGAAAAATATATAAACTTTATTTTCAATATTAATTTTATATCCAACATTTATGGTTTATTTTGAAGATGTCTTTGGTTATGAAAATAGTATGTTTGATTTTAAAAAGGTTTTATTTGATTTTGAAAAAGATTTTATTGAAGTGTTAATGCTTTTTATATAGTTAATTTTTTGATACACAATTTTAGTTTTAGTTTTTAAAGGCATATAACTGCCACTATTTCTTACTTAGCGGTTAGACTTCAATGTTTGGTACATGTTTCTTCAATGTTTCATACCCTTTGCAAAACTTAAATCATGTAATAGGTTAGAATCGAACGAAATTTCCAAAACTTAAAAAATTGAAAGGTCTTCAATTTTTTAAGTTCAGTTCTGTCATCTCAAACATGTTACTGTCAAAATCTCAAAACATTTTATTGTCAAATCTCAAATTTCCCAATTTCATTAAATAAAATTGGGAATAGTTTGTATTTTGATCTGACGTTTATTTTTTTTTTCTTTTGGCGCATTCAATTATTTTGAATTAATTTATGTTTAGTTAATATTTTGTCTTTTTATTTTGTTTTTATTATATTTGTAAAAACTTAATTGAATTGAATTTCATAAAGCTGGAAAAGTATTTTTTAAATATGTAAAAACATTTAATATGGTTGAAAATGTTGGATTACCAAGAGATCACCACGAAAGTTATCACTATTTTATGTGGAAAAGTTATTTAAACATGTTCATATTGTATGAAGATGCTACTATGGAGTTACGCGAAGACTGTGAAATATTAATAATCTTTTAAAATAGAAGTTCAACAATCTATTGTCTTTACAAATGACAAATTTTTAACCGCCAAATTGTATTACTACTTTAGTTCAAATAGCCTACTTACAATTTTATAAACTATTTTATTATTTTAATTTAATTTTTAAACGCTTCAACTTTTCATAATTTATTTATGAACGGATCTATATAAAATTTGACAGATCCATCAATTTTTTAAGTTTTCATATTTTTCTGTCTAACCACTCAAACATAATAAAAACTTTTGCCAAACTTAAATTATGTATTGCAAAAGTTTTTGTGATACATAAAACATTGAAGTCTAACAGCGGCCTTAAGGATTTCTGAACTAATTATAGGGAAAATAAAATATAATTGATTTATCTGTTATAGTCTTTAGCAGTGATACTGGTTCTCCTATACATAAAAGCATTGAAATTTTTCACTAAAAGATTAAAAAGAACCGTATAAGTATCATCAGAATAATTATATCAGATAATAGGTACTTAAATTTTGTATTCTTTAAATTAAAAAAAAAAAAATTTATTTTGGTCATATTTTTGTTATATTTTTTAAAAGATGGCATTATTTGTATGTCATAAATACCATACAAACCACTATTTTCATTATATATTCTGCACACAATTAAAATATATTATAATATATTTACAAACTATGCCCTATATATATACATGTAAAATAACTTTGCAGGCATAATTAAGATCATGTAATTAAAGGTTAAATATTTAGAGCAAAATATGTATGGTAAGTTATGAGATAGTGCCCTTAATTTGAGAACTAAAAAATATAATTGCATAAAATTCTGGAAAAACAACAACAAATTAAATGAAAACGTATATTACTTAATTACTTTTATTACACATATATATATATATATATATAATATATTTTATAGAAAGTTTTTTTTTAGTTCTTTACTAATAAATTTTAATTTTAAATTTTTTGATTATAAACTGGCATGACTCAGGCTTAAATTCATCGGTACATTAAACTTAATTATAATTCTAATTTCTATTTTTGTTTTTTTTTTTATATTTTATTTTATTTCAACTTTATCTTAATTAGAATGAATTTTTATTTTTCATTATTTTTGTTGTTGAAGCTTAAGTTACTTGCGCATTTTATTTATAAATTTCTTTTTGTTTTTATTTTTCTTAGAAGTTGGATAAATTTTGATATAAAGTAAATTGTATAGTATGTTGCGCTATTTGCTTGCTCTTTGCTCAATTAACGGTATTTTTGATTCGGCATGTAAGTATAGAAAATATAAATATATAAATTTATATATAATACCTATATGAATAAGTTGGTTAGTTAATTTGATACTTAGATAGAGTACTTAGAAAAAAAGTAAAATTATTATAATATAAAAGTAAAAAAGATGAACAAACGTTCATTGAACGTGTGCAACAAATTTGTTTTACGCTTACTTTAATATTTTCTAAAAGTATATAGAAATTATAAAATTAGTATAACTGTAAATTTGTATATAATCATAGTCATGTACTATAACCGGCAATACATATGTTGCTGTGTGTTATTTACAAATAGAAGTTTTGCACGCAATATGCGTTCAAAATATTAACGATCAGTGGAAAACTACTTTTTTTTTATTTTGACGTTTTGGCATTTTGAACGGCAGCGACTTATTAAAACGGAACAGGTGAAATTATTTTAAAACTATACTTCAAAAGTATATATTTTAAAGATGATTATAATTTTATTTAGCATGGTTCTTATTTTATATATAGGTACAAAAGTTAAATAGTTAAAAGACATGATAAAATTAATTTAAAATTATTTTTGTATTTTGTAAAAGTGATTTTTATTGAAAAATAGAGCGTCAATTTTTTAGGTTAGAGGTTCAAAACCTCCCGTACAACTAATTGATTTTCAACTTTAAATTTTTTTAGGTTAGTTAATTTTCAACTAAAATTTTCAGGAGAATTCTATACTTATATATTAATGTAAATCCTTAGTATAATAATTTAATATATTATATAATAATATATTATATATAATATAATAATTTTATATTTGAGTTCAAAAATATTTTTGAATCTGCGCGAGTTATATTGTTCAATTAAATTGTTTGTTTATATTTCGTATTTTTTATTAATAATAAAAATTTATATATTTTACACAAAATATTACAATTGGAGAGTATAATTTCGAAGGAGTAAACACCTTTAATAATCTAGGAGCAGTAATTAGAAATGACAACACATGCATATGTGCATTAAAGACAGAATACAAGTTGGAAATAGAAGTTAGTATGCTAATAAGAAATTACTGCAAAGTAAACTTCTACCGAGACAAACGAATGTGAGGTATGGACTTTAACAACAATATATGAAAACCAGCTATGCATTTTTGAAAGAAAAATATTAAGAAAAATATTCATATATATACAATATATGAAAATGGATACGAAAGAAGAAGTAATGATGAATTAAACGAAATGATAAAACAAGAGAATATATAGTTCGTTCGTAGAATGTAGTTGCGGTGACGTTGCACGAATGAAAGAAATACTACGAAATACTTCTTATACTACCAAAGCAAGACGTCGCCCAAGAATAAAGTGGACAGACAACGTCTAAGACAATGCAAAAGTGTTAGAATTGAGAAATTGGAAAGTTGTTGTTCATGACAGAGAAGTGTAGAAGAATGTTGAGAAGAAGGTCAAAGCCCATCCAGGGCTGTAGAGCTAAACGATGATGATGATGAATAAACATTTATTAATTATTTTTGATGTCATTAATTTGAACACAATGACGAATGTTAGCTGAAACGTATGGAAAAGCAGATTAAAATTTATTTCTCTTTTATGGAGACTCGAATTTGGGCCCTGGGAAAGACCGGATCTGTAATCACAATGTCACTGTGTCACGAATTGTTAGTTAAAAAACTTTTTTTTTTTTATTTTACAGGGTTTCAAACCTGGGCCTTGAAAAAGTTCGACACTGTAAACACTGTGTGTCATCCAGCTGTTAATGTAAAAGCTATAATTAAAAGGAGAACCTGGAATAGAGTTTATATGGCATTTAGAAATTCATCTCATGCACTGTTACATGTAAAATTATAACCTAAAACAGTAATTTAAATTCCAGAAGTTTACACAGTGATGTATTCAATCTAATTTGGAGCAACCTGTATGCATGTATGCTGCATAAAAATCTTTGTTATATTATCTAATTAGATTAAAAAATTTGAATAAACTTTTATGTAATATACTAAACTTGAGTACCATACAGAAATAAAAGATATTTTTATTTAAATAAACAAACAAACTAACTATGTTGTAAATAAAAATTGTGTTTTTTTTGTCGAATTTCAAATAATCTTTAAAATTTAAAAAAAATTTTTCAAATTGTTGCCAAAAAAAACTTAAATAAAAAAACTGTCTACCTAGTTACTTTTGTATATTTTAACCCAAAAAAACATATTTTCACGTCCTAGTTTACATTCTTGTATTTTTTTTTTTGAAGTACAAAAAAAACAACAGATCCACTTTCAGATCAAAAGGAATAAAACAACTATAAAATTTTGTCTTCTGTATTAGTATTTAGGTTAAAAACTCTACCAGTTTTTCAAAATATAATATAAAAATTTCAAATTGGGTCAACATTTAATAAATTGGACCCTTTGAAGTTTTGGTTATTATTTTTTTTAAATACCCTTTTGATTATTAAAGTATACATTCAGAATATGTGCAGAATTAAATTTATCAAAAAAAACTAAAAACTCCTTATCCTGGAGAAACTTCTATCTCTAATCAAAAAATTTAATTTCCGTTTGGGGTTTTTGTTTTATACTTTCCATTTTCATTATTATTCATACATAGTTAGTAACTCTTATCTGAAAATCTTCAGTCCCTATCCTGTCTTACAAAATCTTTTTTTTTTTTTTTAAAGATCCAACTTATGGTGATACTAAATTCCCCCCCTTTATTAAAAAAAACCATTTAACAAAATTAAATAAAAAAAAGAAAGAAAGAGATAGTGACAAAGACAAATGAAAATAATATTTTTTGGAACAAAAAAACAGGACGAAAAAAAAAAATAAAGATATAAAATAAAGGACACAAATACATCGGATGCAACATTGCTTCCTGTGTTGTTATACTTAAGTTTTGTTTTTTTTTTGTTTCCAATTTCTTTTCAGAATTTTTGTATATCTCTTGGTTTTGCAATTCATTTTTTTTTCCCTTAAATGTTAAAGTTTTGGCGCAATATGCTGTTTTTTTGTAGAGGAAGGACAATAGTGAGAAGGAAGAATGTGAAATAAAAATAATAAACTCCATTGTTTATTGTGAGGGTAGGTAGATAATGCAAAATATATATTATAGGGGTAAGGAGTTGCTAATTAACATTATTATGTTTATTTTAACTCTTTTTTTTTTATTTTAAAATTTTATAATAGTAAAGTATCTACTATTTTCTAAGATTAGTTAAATGGTTTAAAAAACTCTGTGGAGGACTTGGTCCAGAGAATGGATTAGAAACATTAAGAGTCGGATTTTATATCTAAGTGGAAAATAAGATGTTTTAAATAAATGTTAAGAGGTCTATTACAATCTCATGGAGTTCATTAAGATCAATTCTAATTATAAGCTTAATTCTTCCAATACCTACCGTCATATTTGAATATATTCTTATCGTTAGCCTAAGAGTTGTACAGTTACATTCAACAACAGTAGATACAGTTTACATGCAACAATAGATTCAGTATTTATAAACTTCTTATTACAAAAAAATTACAATAAAGTTAGTGTCTCCTAAGAATGCAAAATCTAATTATAGAATTAAAATTCCCAGTTTCTGTAATTCTAGATTTTATTTGAATCTTTAGATCATTTTCAAAGGGCAACTTTAAAATTAATTTAACTTCATTTTAGTGTATAAGTTGCACTTGAACTTCTTTAAAGTCATTCATTACTTCTTTGATTATCATTAAAAAACAAAGTACACACATAAGTAATAGTAATCGTGTCCAAAATCTTTTTGAAACTATAAATCAGGACTGAGTACATAATATAATTACTAAAGTGTTACGAAGATTCGATCCCTCTTCATAATTTCAAATACATACTTTTACAACGTTCATTTATTCTGAACTTTTTGCTAAATACTCTTTAATTCGACCTTCATATTTTTAATGTGCTTTAAAAAATGGGCAAATTTGAACCTCTGTACTTGAATTATACTTATTCATTTGTTGACATCTTAATTAAAATTCGTTCAGACCAAAATTTTTCTCAATTTATCTTGGATTAAAGAACATGCTGTCTAAAATTTGCCTCGAATCCTTTTTTTTTTGACAAATAAAAAAATTGGATAGTTTTTAAATTTAAAATAAAATTCAATATTCTATTTTATTTTTATTCCAATTTCAAAAAAAATTGTCTTCAATTACTTTAGGAATTAGGTCAGTGACATTTTTAACCCCTAAAACTACTTTTGTAACACCTTTCTCCTATTTTAGTTTTTTTTTTATAACACATTTTTTTTTTACCCTAAGCTAAAAGTAAGTTTTTTAAAAATGAAATATGTGATCTGCCTACCACAATATATATATATTTGTATTTATATATGTATGTATGGTTTTGTATATGTATATATGCAAAAATACATTAAAAATTATTTCTCTAATATAACAAAAGGACATGCAAACAAATTAAAAAAATAAAATAAAAAAAAAAACTTAAGAAGGACACAAACATCCGTTTTCTTTTTTATAATTTTTATTATTATTAAATTTTTTAAGAGTACATTAGTGTTAGTCATGAAAAGGTAAAACGGAAATACAGTATCGGATAAAAATTTTTAAATTAATTTTTATTATTATTTATGTATGATATTCATTTCAAAATTATTTTGAATTCCAATTGGATTTTGTGGTATTTAAAATGTGCTGTAGTTTGGAGTTTTGAAAAATATTGGTTAAACTTCTTTGATCTATGCATTTGCCGAAATTTGAAGCTGTAGCTCTGTAACAGTTAGGGCGAAAAGGAAATTGTAACTTTTTCATTAGATCGAAATAAGTTTAAAATTACATTAGTTTCTGTTGAATGGAATTTAAATTTTGTTAATAGGCGTACAGTCGCGGATGAACTGGATGAAAGTAATAATTATTATTAGCAACGAATCTCGATGGAGTATAGTGCCCGTTTAGGTTTGAAGAAATTTTGGTTTAAGCCATCTGAATATTGGGATTTACTTATTTACTTTTAAAAAATGTAGGTATATAATGTTTACAAAAAGCCAAGTCCATTGATCATTTAGATTAATTCATTTACTTTTTTAAAACTTTATAATGGATTAAGATTTCGGCCTATATAACCAGGGTCTAAAGTTCCTATTAACAGGATTTAAAACAATATTTTATAAATTCTTCAAGTCTCCAAAAATGCACCTTCGATATAGTAAAATAGAACACATGTTTAATTATTTCATTATTTCTTTTTCAAAACATGAGTTGCATGTCTAAATTGCTCACATCAGTTGAACAAAAATTGAAAAACAAAATACGTGGTCATATTTTAATTCACTTATCACATTGTCTTTTTTCTTTTCCTTTCCTTAATTTTCATTTTATCCTCCGATGATTTTTTTTTCCATTTCTATTATTTGTCCTGTGTCAGTTCTTTTTAAATTTGCATATAGGGGCATTATAAGGATGTAGTTTTTTTTTTTGAAATTTTTTGAAATAGTAGTAGTTGTTCTCTTCTGTTTTTATTATATATATATTATGTAGTTTCTTTTGATATCATCTTACAAAACTTGTGCAAAAATTTTTTGTTTTAAATCCAGACGAATAATAGTTAACAAGGTTGTCAGGATGTTAAAGAAGCAGCAGTACATTTATTACATGCGGGATTGAAAAAAAAAACATTTTAAGTCTCAGATGCACAGATGCGATTGTAACAGAACATAAAGGATTAGAAGTTATTTTTAAATTTCTGTATTATAAGTTTTGTTTTTTTTTTGAATATGTTTAAAGGATATGATTTGGTATTACTTTAAAAAATATATGTATATGAAAAATAAGTTCATTTTGCAAAATAAATATATAACAAGGAAATACAGGACAAGAAAATATGTGGTTGATAAGTTATTTAATATTTAGAAAAATCTTACTTTTTAAATTTTTAGAACAATTTAAAGTTAATCTAATCCATTTTAATTGTCTAACCAAGAGATGGGTGCTTTTAAAATTATTCAATTGTACCTACCATTAAATTTTGGTTATCTTTAAAATACTAAAAAAAATTTAGTTTAAATAATTGCATACTTAAAGGGGTAGCTCGTATTTTTTTTTTAAACATTATTATTACCCCTTAAATTTTAACTACGTTCTTATAGTCCTTTTTAAATTAAAATTGATAAACCAATCAATTATTTAATGATTTTTTTACGTCAGAATACTTGTTTCCAAGTCAATTTTCAATTTTGTTAATTTTTAATAAGTATAAACAATATTTGACGTAATTGCATATTTCTAGGGCAATAAGACAATTTAAGGAATTACTGTTATTCAATTAACAATAATGGGATAATGTACATATACGAGTATACATATTTTTAAAAAGAATTTTTTTTTTAATTTCAATAGAAAATTTTTATAACAGAAAGGATAATGGAGTCGATAATAAACAATAACTATTATATATTCACTTTAATGCACTCAAATTCAATTTATATATCTTTTTGTCTTATTTCACCTCAGGTATAATTTCACATATATATTTTTTTTTCAATGTTGAATAACAAAGAAAATCGAAAATTATTGTCCTTGAACAATTTATGCAGGAAACATACGATATTATACACACACATGCATAAATGCAATAAAAAATACCAGACAATTAAAATTTTTTTTTTGCTGTACGGAAATCGAAGAAGATTTTAAAAACGGATGGAGTATTCTATAGTTAATAAATTGAAATTGTGTGTGTGTGTGTGTGTATGGCAAAATGTCTACTGTACTGTTTCTTGAAAGTACATATTTATGCAGGCAGGTGGTTTTCGGATATAGAATTGTTGGATCTTTTGTTAGTGCATATTTTAAAATATAAAAACACAATTAAGTACTTTGTGGTTTTAATAAATATTAGTTATCATCAAAGTTATGCATTGTTAATTGTTCAGAACTTTTTTATAGAGGAACGTATAAAAGGGTTTTCATATTATGCATATGCCGGAATGTTAGTGTGATATTATCAATGAATTTTAAAAAGAGGGTAAATTAAAATGTTAAAATATAATTATATGTTGTAATTTCATTTAATTTATCCTTCGGCATTTGTTAATAATTATGTACTTAGAAAGTGTTGAATTTGCAGGCATTAAATACAAAATGGAATTTGGAATTGTTCGTTACATGCTACGGAACACTAGATATAATAAATTTCAGAAGTTCATAAAATAGAAATTTGAATAGAAATTTTTTGAGCAGAAAAAAACAACACCTTACAGGTTCTGAAAAAGTATTTGCGTGTTTTTTGAAAAAAAAACTAACACGAAAATTACACAGGCTATAAATTACAACTACACATGGTAAATTGTGCCGCAATAGATTAACGGAGCGGAAAAAAAATTTTTCGAGAAATCAGGATTCGGCAAAGTTGGACAGAATTCGTTTCCAAATTTTATGAAAAATAAATCGTTATGCCAATATATGTTAAAAAATTCTATGTCTGTTAATAGAGTCAACTGAAAAAGTTTAAGTACTTGCACCAAAGCCCCGCCAACTTGGCAGTTTGTTTAAGTAAAATGATTAGTCCAGAAACACTCCCTGTACAAAACTTAACACAGAAATTTTCATAATAATCGACTGAGAAAATTAGGTGTCTATAAGACACAAAGGAGGGAGGACGGAGGGCAAGGTTCGGCAACGGACTGTAGCGCCATAGTAGAAGAAGAAGACAAATTTGTTTACAAACTAATAAATGAGCATTCAATTTTATTTTAATAGATAGAATATTAAAAATTTTTGAAAACATAGAGTAAGAAGTTGTTGTTTTAGTCTGTTATATTTGGTCATCAGCTTACTAGCTAAATTTGTAAAGGAAAATTCGTTTTTCTCGAAAAGTTTATTTCTAATTCAAAATTGCGATCTCTGGAGGACCTAAACTCATGCTCACTCGGCTAATAAGTCATGTGCTTACCTTCTAAACCACGGTGACCCTTAAACATAGTTTATAATAAACAAAACTAATTCAGCCAATCATTTCAAATTATATACCTAGAGAGGTGCAGGATCATAACTCCCAGAGTTGTAATTCTCTTAGAGAATTATGACTCATTTAATGAGACAGGAACTTTTGTCCCACGCAAATATTTTAAAGGTCCCTTAGAGACTTATGTCCCACTAAATGAGTCATAAGTCCCGAAAGGACTTTAGATCCTAGGAGTAAGAACCCTGCATCACGTAGAGGACTTTAATAAAAAAACACTAAAAATTAAATTGAGTGAATAGAAACTCAATATTGTCCTCTTGGGATACACAAATATAATGATAATGATGATTCAGTAATGCGTCATTTAATGTAACATTTTTTAAGCATATTAAAGTGATTAATGTGAATATTCGCATTGTTTTATTCAATAAAACAATGAAAATTTATAAAAAAAAACCACCATTACTCCACAATATTGAAAAATTCATTTGACAATAAAATATATTTAGTGTTTGGCTATTGTCAGAAAATTAAATAAAATTTTTGTTGCTATTTACAAAATTAAATTGCACAACAATTATATTTACATACGTATACCATTTTTAATTTTTTTTTTATATTTGAAAAATTAAATTTCGTTTTTGTGGCAATAGGTCAGAAAATTTTTAAAAAAATTTTATTTTATGCATTTTTGTTTTTGCGGGAAAAAATTAAATTAAATTAAATAAATTTAATTTAAAAAAATAAAAAAACATCAAAATTAAGCCAAGGTTATTTATTACATTATAGATTATACAATTTAATGAAAAATTAAATAATATTAATGGCAGTTTTAAATTACAAGAAAAAAAGCAACACATTAAAAACATTAATTGTAAATTTTAATCAATAATTTGTGTAATTATTTAAAACAACTTGACATTTTTAAAAGTTACAAAAAAATTATTATATATTATTACATATTATCAATTTTCCAAAATTATATAATATAATAATATATATATACTTATATATTTAATCCAATATAGAAATTAAATAATACTAAATATATATTTCAAGTATGAATTGACCTAGTATTCGAGACTTGATAGTGTCAGCGTTTATTTGAACTTGTACTTGTTAGCAGTTTTACATAAGAATTAAAAAATATACGATCAGAGAATTTAATTTAAGTTGGCAATTATTCAATTTTGACATAATAATCCGAAAAACAAATTACACGTTGTGGTATAAAGTTTTAACTTTTTTTACATTAATTAAAATATTAAAAAAAATAATTTACTTTGATAGGCGATTTTTATACAATTACCCTATTTTCGGTAATTTTAAGTGACGTTTAAACCATTTAAGTTTTTATTTAAGAATTCAACCCTTGATTCAAACCAATCAACTGTCAAATAAACATATGGATATTTTTGACGCGGCGTCTTTGATATTACCGATTCATAATTTGAATCTGGATAGGTATTTAGATTTTAAATTATAAATGATGTAATTAAAAATTTAATATTGGGCTTCATATTTTATCAGAGCTGCACTCAATAATTAAAAATTATTATTAAAAGTATTAAAAAAATCTCAGAAACACGTAAAAGAAACTTATTGTTGTTTAGAAATTTGTAGCAACCTCTAAAATCTTTGAAGCAAACATTAAAAGCTCTGAAGCAACGTCTAAAACCAGGGATTCCAAAACCAACAAACTATTTTTAAATATTTAAAAATCTTTAATCCGAAACATTTTTATAATAATTTTAAAATTTCGAAAAATGTAAACTTTTCTGAATATATCGTAAAAAATTGATCATATACTTTGTATGTCTACAAATTTGACTAGTCGAAATGGTGACGCACATCAACCGAAAGTGCGTTGACATTTGCGCAGTTTACAATTGCAAATTGCAACGTAAACGACGTAAGGGATATATCAAAGTTTACATATATAATAAAAAAGTTTATACAGAAATTAATTCATTCATATTTGACTTTTATCGGTAAATATTGGCTTTTATCCAATAAACGGAAAAAAATTCTGAGAAAAAGTATTGTATAAAATAATTAATATAATTCATTTAATTATAAAATAAATACAATGCCATAATGGAAAATAATATATTAATTATTTATATTTTAAATTAAATATTAATTGCGTCACTGTCATAATTCATAAAAATTTTATTTGTTTTTAGAATGAAAATCAATCACTTTTATATTGTTTTTATGAGGAAAATAAAAACTTTAATACTTAAGAATTGTTATTAATTGCACAATACACTTTTATAATTTATATTTTTTAGTTATTAAACACTGATTTTTATTTTATTGCTGTAAATAAAATAAAAATCAGTAAATATATAATAATATAGTAACAACTAATATGAAAAACAATAAACAATATAAAAATAAGAAAATTATCTCCCACAGCCTGGACAGTACACAGTAATCATTTATTAATTTTATTCTTATACTATATTTTACTCTGTTTTTTCTTAATTTGGAAACTTACTTAGTTACTTAAGTTTTATAATATATAGTTGCAGTCCATATTTGTTAATAAAAAAAGTTAATTAATAGGTTTTTTTTTAATACAACATTTTCTTGGTGGGGTTTTCTAAATAGGTGGTCATAACTTATTGATTCTAGTTTTTAACGTAAATTGGCTTTAAGCTTAAGCTTAAAAAATGCTCTTCTATTATTAAATAATTCTAAATTGATAATCAAATCTTTGACGGTCACAATTACATCTTCAATGATCACAGCTTTCATTTGTCACAAACTGATCGTATTTTTAGTATTTAAATATATTAACTATGTATTTATAACTATTTTTATTTACTTGCATCAATATCAATTATCACTTATCTTAAATGATTTAGCATTATTTTAAACCCATCCTTTACTGAGATCATTATAGGTTTTCAATACAATTAATAGATTATACCAATACATTTATTTAATTATATTATACTATTATTATATTTGACCGTAAGGGGGGATGTAATTTTCCTTCAAAAAACTTACGATATATACGGCGGTCGAACTAACATCCCCTCATATGACGCACTAGGTACTTAACCTCTACATGAACTCATTTGATACACTAGGAACTTAAACATCCAGGCACCCATAAATGATCATTAAAGGATTTTTAAATTTTATCGCATTTTGAAATCAAATTGCATATTTAAAGGGGCATAATTAAATTTTTTTTAAATAATTTTTAAAGTCAAAGTACATAATATAATCCAAGCCAATGAAATGGAATATAATTAACAACTTTATTCTAATTGATTTTATTAAGCTTTCAAAATATCAGTCGTCCTAAATAAAAAACCTAATATTATAACGGTAAACATTCATATTACACATTTTGTTGTTTTGCAATATGCAATTTAAGTTGTTAAAAAAAAATGAGCACTCGGACAAAAAAAAAGTGGATTGTAATGAGAGCAAATAAAATTATACAATGAAAATAAAATAAAAAAAAATTAAAGGTAAAGTCGGCTAAGTAATTAGCATTAATTAAGATAAATTATAAAAAAAAAAAGTTGTTTATTTCAAATGTAAAAACTTTTTTTTGTAAGTATATATATACAAATATAGCTAAAAGAATGCTGCTATGAATTTGCTATTTTTTTTTTAATTTCTGTTTAATTTTTTTTTTTAATTTAAATATTTAAAATTGAAGGAAAATATAGTATGTATTACATAATTAATTATTAGTGGAAAAAAAAATTATAATAAACAGTAGTCATTATAAATATTCATTATTTATTCATTACTTATATTTACATATATAAGTAAGTAAAGAAGGTGGTAAAAAACGGTTAAATAAATAATCTGTAATCAATAAAATTATTATTTTTATTATTTGAAATGTAGGTTTGAGTTTTTTTTTTTAGTTTGTTTTGTATATAGTAACTGTTACAGAAATGGTTACAAATGTGAAGGTGAATTACAACTTGAAAGATTACTAATATTGATTACTTATATGATTATTTATTTGGTATTAGTAAAGAAAAACTTGTGATATTTTTATGGGATAAGAAAAAAAAATTTGCAAATATAATTGAAAATTTAATGTAAAATATATTTTTAAGATTTAATTACAAAATGTTGAAAGTTAGCATTGTGAGAAACCAGTTAATTTACAGTTTAGTTTAAATTAATTTAAAGAAAAAATTGATTGCTTTAAAAAAAATATGCAGATCCAAGACTCTAAAAGAAGGGTAATATAAAAATCCAAAATTACACCAACTGCAGTAATAGATTATTATTTTTGTAACATTAATGTATTAAGTATTAACTCATTTTCTACAACTATACTATATATAGTACAGCAAAATAGGTGTCACATATTCAGTTGCTTAGAGTAAATTGTTGTAAAATTTTTAACTGTAATCATACCAAAATGAAGATAGAAAACGTATAAATAATACTACTGTATGATAATATTGATTTGTCATCATTAATGTGTCATTTTTTGACAACTAAAATGTACAATTATTCTATTCTTAAAAAAAATTGGGTTTTTGGTGCAAAATAAATTAAAAAAATTTAAATAGTTATTGTTGCTTTTAAAATCAAAATAAATTTTGCTAATAATTAATTATATCTAAAACCTATCTAAGTATTATTTAAGAATAATAAATTTATTCTGAAGGTTTTTTCTTAAAAAAAAATTTGGTGTACTATAAAAAGTACAATCCGATGAAATGTATACAAATCTTTTAATTAAAGAATTTTTTTTGGAGGCCTTTCAAAGATTTTGCAGAGGCAATTGGAAGTCTTCTTGAAGAAAATAGGAAAAAACGTTCTTATACCAAACTTGAAGGTTCTATTTTTATTGATTTCGGAGATATGCTCGTTTGGCCTTGATTTGATCAAAAGCTTCCAGGATCCGAACCCAAATCTGATCACGCCCATTGTCTATATACGCCGTACTTTTATCATTAGTAACCTAAGGTATAAATTGCATCAAGATCGCAATCATTATTTTTAGAGTTATTGTGTTTAGGGACGGACGAACGGACGTTTGTTAATCGACTCAGGAGTTGACAGTTAGCAAAATTATATATATTTTATCTAAATCTAGTTTTCTTTCTTGTGGTGGATACAAACACCGTGCAAAAGTTAATGTACCTCTACCTATTTTTTAGGTGGAGAGTATAAAAAGATATTGTTTCGAGAAATATCATAAATAAAATATTAAAGTTTTCACTATAAAATTTGTACGTTATTTTATACGTTCGTTATAAAATTAGAATTTTTAGCTCTACAATCCGAATTGGAACCCACTGCCATAAAATTTTATAGTTTTGAATCTAGCCTCAAAACTATATGGTGGTTCATAAATTATCGAATTTGCACAACGGAAACTGGTAGCCGGAGCGAATGGGTTAAGACCAAAATCAAATTTTTGTGAACTGCTGTACTCATAAATTACTTTGATTTTTATAATTTATTATACTTCGTTTCCCTGTCAACAGAATTTTTGTTTTATGTAATTATAAATCTTTCTTCGTAACGCTGCAATACATCTTCTAGTGTAAAATTTCCTAAACTATACTACCACCATTTCTATTATCATTCAAAAGTATTGTTGCATCAATGAGAATTTTAAATAATTCAACTCTTAAAATTCTAAGTTTTTATTACAACCATCTCTACACATTTTCTTCCTTTTGTTTCATATAATCATAAACAATTTAAGGTGCATTTTGAAATTAAAAACAAATTTACATTTGCACATATCTATTATTCAAACTTCAGACAAAGATAAATTGATTTTTAAGATGTCTTTTCAATTGAAAATGCATTATTAAGTTTATCTTTATTTCCAGTGTTTTTGTTTTTATTTTGTCAATCACTTAAATTTTGATTGATTAAATGGAATAAGATACAATGATACTTGCAATTTTATTGAAAGAAACGAGTATAATTTACACTTCAACTTTTCTAATATATCTTTTTTAGAACATACTTTAGAAATTGGAAAATTTTCTATCTAATTTAATATCGAGAGGGTGTTTTTTTTTTTCATTTCTTTATTATGGAATTGAAAAAGTAAATGAAGCCAGTGATGCAATGAATGCAAAAAACTTATACAAAAATTACTTTTCAATATGATATTCAATACTTATATACAGTGGAAACTCTCTATAACGAACCTCTACATTACGAAATACTCTCTATAGCGAAAAAAAATGATAACTTTAGCTTTAGTTAAAGAAATTCTAATTAAATGACCTCTCTTAGCGAACTCCTATATAACGAAAACTTCTTTATAACGAGCTAAATTAGCTGGCATATAAACTAAAATTTCTCTCGTTTTTAACTCTTTATACCGAAAATATCGAACTTTATTAGCTAACACATGAATTAAATTTCATTGATTTTCGAATTATGTATGTTTATTCATATAATTAAAACAATATTGGTACATATGAATATTTTTCTGTCAAATTTGAATTTTTTTTAATACCTACATAAATTTGTACAAGGAAAAAAACATTGGTACGTATGAATTTCTTTGCTGTCAAATTTGAATTTTTTGTCTGAAGTAATAACGATTTGGAATTTCAAAATAAAAAATTTTAATCATTATATTACAATGGGTAAGAATTTAAAAATTTTATATTATGTAAAAATTCAACTATTATAAGTTGTAGAAAACAAAAGCGTCAGGCAATATTTTTGAATAAGAAACTTGTTATTATTATCTGAAGTTGAAAAGGATTGAAGAAAATAAACATTTGTAAACAGTACTATATAATTTAAGTTTTGGAAAGATGAAAATTTTTCGACTCCTATATAGCGAAAACCCTCTATAACGAATAAAACTTAATGGCAATTGCGATTTCGCTATAGAGAGTTTCCACTGTATATATATTTTATTTACCAACTTATCAATAAAAAACTTTCAGTAAAAAATACTTATAAAAATGCAAAAAAAGAAGGATCCAATAATAAAGTTTCTTGGTATAACTATAATTTATCAAAAAAATATAAAAGAAAGTACAAAAAATAAAATCAACAAAATAAATGCATCAATAAAATAATTGTTTGGTAAACATTATAAGGCGGTACATACTCGTGTATATAACTTTTTAATACAATTTTTTTTAAAATTTAACATTTAAGATTGCCATAAGTTCTGGTATTTTTAAGTATTATTTAAGTGTGTAAGTTCAAAAACGAAAAGAAGAGATAATTTAAATCCTCCAATTTAAGTTTTTGAAAATGAGCTAAATTTTGAATTCTTACCCAAAGTTTGCCCATGAATACGATTTTAAACTTAACGGCCCTTACTAATAACTCTTTTAGTTTCTGAGATATAGGGATTTAAATGAAATTTTCAAAAAATTTTTAGTTTTTAGATAATTTTACTCGGGTTTTAGACCACATAGAAAAATTCTCTATAATGCTCAGGAAGGCTTAGAAATTCTTCTTTAAATCGAGGATCTACATTAATTTTTCTATCTTCTAAGGTTTGAAACCTAAAAAATCTAAAATTTGAAATCTAAAATTACAAAATGAAAAAAACTTTTTTAGAAAATTTACTAAATGACGTAAATGAAAAAGTTTCATGATTTTTCAATATTTCTAATCTCTGAATATACAGTTTTAATTTGCAGTGCTTATCATCTCTTTAGCTTATATCATTTGGGCGATATAAATTTTTATTTCATCATTTTTATTAATGTTATCTGACTTTTCACTTAGTGTCATCTGAGAAAGCGTTCAGCCTTGTAAAATTAATTAACATTGGAAGACGACTTAATTCAATTATAAATTTCCTAATTAGTTACTTTAATTTTAATTGTAATTTTAAAATTTTGCAAAAACTTTTTTTTAATTTCTTTAAATTTTTTTTATTTTCTTTTTTATTTAAAATTTTTCAAATCTGGCAACCCTTTTTTTTGAATCTGGCAAAACGAACATTTTTTTATATTTAAAAAAAATGTCCTTTTCTTGTATCCTTTGACTTTTCTTTTCTGGTTTTTTTTTTTATTTCTCATGTTTTTTTATACCCTTGTACCTTTAATATAAAAAAAAATGCATCAGCAATGCTTAGTAGCATGAATATAGCAGCATTAACAACACTATGCATGCAAGGAATCGATTTTTCTTAAAAAAAAAAAAAAAATTTAAAAGAAAAATAACTGTATACAAACATTTTGTGAACAATAAACCTAAATAAATATTACCGCATTCTGATGGCATTATTGACAATATAAAAAAAAAAGAAAAACAAAAAAAAAATATAAAATAAAAGAAAAAGATGGAAAATAGTTTTTCCTTTTCATATATTTTATAACTTTAGAAGTTATAAAATTGCAAAAAGATGATGATTTTTGAATAAAATTGAAAAATATATTTTTTGAAAAATTTTTATAAAAACAAGCTAAGAAAAATAAAACTGCAGAAAAACTTGAACAGAAAAGTATTAAACCAGTATAAATCAACAACAACAACAACAACAACAATACAATTGTACTTTTACAATGATTTTAAAAAGAACAACGTTATGATAAAGATAATAATGATGGTATACACAATAATAATGACATCGTTTTTTTTTTTTTTTGAAATATGTTTGATCATTCAGGGCTTTTATGTTTCATAGTCATTTGATTGTTACAAAAAACAGACAATTGAATTATCAAAACAAACAATAACAGTTTATTATGACAGTTAAATAATAGACAATTTTTATCTTAACTGTTAATATAAATGTTTATAAATACATATCGTGCATGCATAAAAATATATATGTATGTACATTATTGAGCAAAATATCAAAATTCAATAGTGCTTCTCAATGGGAAAATTGATTTAACAAAAGTTTTTAATTTTAAATATCTCTCATCCCCTTCGTTAAGATGCTTTTAAACAAAAATCTGCAGACTGTAATACTTTAGTCGCTTTGAATTATCCAAATCGTTTTGATACAATAGAGTATAAACTGTACAAGAAATTTATAGAATTTCAGAGGATATTTGAGCTTTGTACAATTATTGAATTTTATGTTTTGTTGCCTGTATTTACCTGTAGGTACATGTTGGAACAGGTGGGACAGTTATTTTTTGAATGGATTTTAATGAATTTTACATACAATTTATACATAAGATAGTACTATCTTAGATTTTTTGAAACAATTCTATTTGTTATATATTGTAATAATTTTATATTGGTTTATAAGGTGGTTCTATATCTGTGAGTTATATTATTGAATTAAATTATTTGTTATATATATATATATATATTATATTTATTATTATGTATATTTTGTATTATATGATCATATGGTTATATTAATGTATTTTTTTTATATAAGATATATTATTAATTATTGGTTATATAATTAATTTGAACCCAATGTCGAATGGTGGCTGATTCGATTTCGAAAATCAGATAAAAGTTTCGTTTTTTTCACTTTTCCTGGAAATTGAACCGGGCTCATCGAATGAAAGGTCATTAATCTAACCATTGTGTCACCCAGCCATTTAATTAAATTAGTTAATTTAATTAATTTTCAAATAAGCAGTGTTTCTTAAACTGTCGATGTTTTAGGTACTATATTTCAAAACTCAGATTTAGTAGGTAAGTTCAATAAGCATTGCAAACTGAATAAAATGTATCATGTGATAGATTGTAGTCAAACTTTAAAATATTTGATTAAAAGCTTTTCAAAAATATTTAAAAGAAAAAAATGTTAAGTTTGAACCCTTTAGAATTTATGTTCTTAATAATTCGCTTTGAACATGTACCCATAGAAATTACATTTTCTTTTGCAGTCTAAATAATTTCATTTCTATATTTTTCATTCTAAAAAAAGATTTTTCATAATTTAATTCTACCGAGAAACCGAGAATAGAATTTTATTAAGTTGTAAATAATAACAGGAGTAATTGTTTTCATAAAGATGAATGTGCAAATCATTTTAATGCAGAGTAATTTTTAATATTTGTATAAAGTTACAATATAATAAAAATTTTTTTTAATAAGTACTAAAATAAGAAATGAAATGACTTTTCTAAGGTTCTTCAGTGGCAATGTTACTATACTTATTAAATTTTCAAATGTATTTGATTGTTCGAATCCACTGTATGATCATTTCGGTATATATTTATATGTTCTATATTTACATTATATTTGATTGCAAGAGGGATTTGCAAAGTAAACCGAGAATATTTTTTTAAATCTATTCTATGGTATTTTAAAAAATTGCATACTTTCAGGCAAATTTCATTTAATCAATTTTTTGTTTTAAATTTATATTTTATGAAACACTTTTAGAAATGTTTAAAAAACTATATTCTAATTCCCGCACAAAAAACTGCTTTTAATTTTTTAAAATAAAAAAAAGAATTATAAATTGTGGAACCCTAGTCGCTTAATTTTAAAATAAATCTCAAAGTAACCACATCAAAGTTGCAAATATTTTTAGTTTAAAAAAATAATTTCATTAAATGTCTTTGTAACAAAGGGCTTTTAAAACATAAATCACAAACCATTAATACATGTACACAAACATATTAAGAAAAAAACAAAGAAAAAAAAACTGTCACAAACAATTTTAATTCCATAAAGCAATTACAAAAAAAACAAAGAATTAAAATTCATGAAAAAATATTAATCGTAAATTCAAAAACAGGTTTCTGAACTAATTTTCGAGAATTAAAATTTAAATTAAAGAGTTGATAAAAATAGAAAAAACTGATTATATCTTTGCTTTTTGTAAAATTATTTCAGTAACGGTATTTCTCCGCAGTCTACAGATTTAAAGTAAATTTCAAAGCCCTTTCAAATACATTCCATGGAACCGTATTAGTCTTTACTTAGAAGACTAACATAGAATTATATGAAAAATCTTTTGTTTAAATTAAAGGATGAAAACCTACGCTAATGGAAGATTATTGGAAGTTTATCACCCCACTTTCATATTATTCAAATAAACAGACCTTGAATTAAAAAATAGAAACTACACAATTGTTTCAAACCTTTTGTTGGAAAAACATGTGTTAGGATAAATAGGACATTCCATTAAGACTCTAATCTAGATTTATACTGATTAAGGAAATTAGGCTTTAGTTTAACCTAAGAATCATATTTAATCCAATATCCAAAGTAAAATTTCTTTATGATATACATCTTCCAATTCCCCAAATAATCGCTTTTAATTTAAATCCCCTTATAATAGATTCATCCTTTTGATAACTCAAATACCTATTGATCTTGATTTAGAATCTCTGATCCAAAAACTTTTGCAATTTAAACGGATAAATTACTTGAACAAACTTTTATTTCTAGCAATTAGTTTATTTGTTTTTTATTTTCATTTAAAAAATAGACCGGTCTGTTTTAATTTAAATTTTTTTTTTATTTTTATTTTTAAAGGGCATCACAAAAGATCATCTGATGATGCTATAATTGTTTTTGTTGTAATTGTATAATGCAAAATAAAAAAAAAATTTTATAATTGTTTTATATTTTTTTTTTTTTTTGTGTCATTCCTCTTTTGCCTCACTTTATTTTTTCATGATTTTCTTTTATTTCATTTTTTTTTTTCATATTTTATGATTTATTTTGCAATTTCAAGGTTAAAGATTGCGTAAAGCCCGCGCAAATGGACAAAAAGCTTAAAACAAAAACAAATTAAAACGAATAAATGAAATAAAAATATTAGAAAGAGAGAAAAAATGTAGAGAAAGAACAAAAGAGTATATATAATATGTAAAATGACAATTTGTTTGTTGTTGTTTTTATTATTATAGTCTAACAGCAAGCAACGGATATGTCAACTACAACTTCAGTTCGCTATGGTTGTTTTTGTTTTTTTAAATGTGGTTTTTGTTTTTATTGTTGTTGTTTTTATATTCATAATATTTTTCTAATTTTCATAGAAAAAACTTTTTTCATTTTATTTTTATTTTTTTTTTTTATATTTAATTGCCGCCACCATTACGATTAACGAATAGCACGAATGTGTTGCCGTTTTTGATTGCGTGCTGTATACTGTCAGTGTACTGAAGCTGTCATAATACTCATAATACTTTAGATAATGTTATTTTTAAGTGAATAATTACAAAATAATAGCAGAGTTTTTTCTATGTTTTTTGTTTGATATTTAAAATAATCCAAACAATTGAAAAAAAAAAATAAAAACAAAAAATGGTAAATATTAAAAATAAAAGACGAAAAAATGGCAGTTATTAGCGAAAGTTTTTTTATTTCGTAGACAAAAAAATTATAAAGTAAATTATTAATAAATAAATTTTTGATTATAATTTTAAATGACAATTTTTGTTTATGTTTTTTATATTCTCTTTTGTATATCTCAATATTTTATTTAATTATTTTATTATTTACAAACGTTTAATTGATAGTTGTTGTACGCCTATAATGAAATTGTCATTTTTAGCACATTTTCTAAAAAAACTTAGCATTTCAAGTTTCACGCTGACGGGCAGACTGTTCATATGTTTACAAATCTTTTACATCGTTTAAAATAAAGAAAAGAAATTTTAACAGCAAATAGGTATTAGATTATATTATTAAAAATATATGTAATACAAGAGCATGGTGTTGCCATGGTACTTTAATTTACTGTTATAAGCAAAACTTAATTTCAGAATTTAAAATCTTGTAGTTTTAAAAATAAAATCTTCCAAACGCGTTAAGCTGGAATCTTTAGCTAAAGCTTCAATTTTGGCAGGAGTTAGATCTGATTAGGTATGGGTCTTTAAAGTAAACGTTTTAGTATTGTTCGGTTTAAGAGCAGTAAGGGGTCTGAAAATTTCCAAATTTTTAAATTAACCTGTAACATAAATAGTAAACTTTTTTGATGGAATTTACAAAAAATAAAGTCAGTTTGAGTAGTTTTTGAAAATGTGTTTTTTTAAAACCCTTGTTTTTTCCACCCCTATTTCTTCTGCATACTCAAAATGAACTTTTTTGTTTATTATTTACACAATTGAGGTAAATATAATAAAAATCGATTGAGGAATTGAATTATTATTTATTTTTGGTTTGTTTTTTGTTTGTTTTTAATCGATTGCACATGAATCGATTTAAAAATTAATTATAATTGCGATAGTTTATTTATTAATATGTAAACATATGGTAGGTTGGGCACCATGTGTGCAATTTAACTTTTTTGAATTTCAAATTTTTGAATTTAAATTTTTATTTTTTAGTTTTTTACTTGTATTATTTTATAATTTATTAAAACAACTGTTTATAGATTAGTTAAAAAAAAAATTAGAAAAGTGCTGTCATTTTGAAATAAATAAATTATAAATTCAGTTTAGATGTGGTATTTAATAGAGAAGAATTTGAATTGATTGACTGTGCAAATTGTCTGAAACTAAATACAAGGACCACATGATATCAACAAAGTCTCACATTGACACTATCTTTCAAGACTATGGAATACAGTCGCCATCTATTTTCTGATACAAAAATTATTTAATAACATTGCTTATACATATATTTAATATAAAATATTTATGTAGATATACATAAATTAATTAGTAGACTCTCCTCCAATTACATACTTATTCAAAAAAGTATTGAAAATACTAAGTAGTTTCTTTGTCTTTGATTCAATACTTAAGAATCCATAATTGCAAATTAGTCATAATATAACAGATAACACAACATTGTAAACACAATATATACAAATAAAATGTCACAATTAATAAACCCGGAAACAAAAAAATAAATTTATTTAATTTTCAAAATATTGAAGTTAATTGGGGTTGGTGTTACGCCACTTAAACTATTAAATTAAAAAAAAACATAGGAAAACTCACTGAACCAATAATTTATACGCATTAGATGACAATATAAATGTCAAAACAAGATAGTGACATTTTGATTTTTATGTGAAAAATAAGCTTTATTTTATTATTTTGTTCTTAACGGTTCTTTTTTCTTTTGTAATTTTTATCATTTCAGGAAAAAGATAACACGCAAATTTTCATTTCTTAAGAAAAAACATTACAAATTGCTGTCATAATATATTTTGTTGTTATTCTATAAAAAAAAAAAATGACAACATAAATGACATATTCAACAGTTATATCTCTATTTAAAAATGTTGTAAAAAATTTTCATAAAGAAAACAAAAAAAATTAAAATATAAAAATTCTTTACACGCATTTTCTAAATAAACGAAGTAAACAAACATTGCGAAACAATGTACCGTTTATCAACAAAATATATATTGTTTATACATAATATTATGTATGTACATGTGAGCATATTAATTTTAACGCGTAAATCATAACTATTGAAAAAAAAAATTGTCAAATTAAAGAAAGTTACTTGGATAATATGGGCAATCATTTAAAATTATCGGAAAAGTTTTTGAGTTTTTTATATGGTATTTTGTTGAGGGTGTTAACAGGGTGTTTTAAAGGTAATTAGTTTGAGATAAAATATATTTTACCAAACATTTCTCTTTATTTAATCACCATACTTTACATAATCAATAACTAAATTTTGAAATGTATAATACATATATTCAAATGTCAATTTGACAAGTTAAAATAAATATTTTATTAGGACCAGTGCCGTATTTCCTAAAAATTGACAATTTGACAATTAACAGGCGAAAAGTTATAAAACCCACAATCACAAATCAGAGTAATTAACGGTGCTTTAAAAAAATTTAGTCAAACAATTGTCAAATTGTCACCTGTCAAAATGACTGAAACGGGGACTTAGAATTAATAAGATATGGAAAAATAATTATGTATATGGATTAAAATAAGTTACTATCTTCGCACAAACAGATTCTAACTCGCGCTTAGAGATATTAGGGACATCGCTGCAAGAGATTTATTCAAAATATTTAATTCAAATTCGAGTTTTCGTATTCGTATGTCAAAAAATAAGTACTATGGAAATTAGGCTAAAATAAAAAAAGACTCTATTTTAGTTAATAGTCTATTCAATTCAGGGTTGACCCGTAACATACATTTTCTCTAGTATTTTTTTTTCTATTATATTTTTCCATCTTTATTTTGTGCTCAATAAGTTTTTTTCCCCTCTATACAATTTACGTATAAGAAAAAGAAATGTTTACTCATGTAAAATGATTTATGTATCTTAAGATACAGTAGAGGAAAGAACACACAACAGTTTGTTTTATAACAAAATAATAAGATTTATGTATATGAAAGATTTATATCCAGAACTTATGAGAAACAGAAAACTTAAAACAAACAAAATAATCATATGAAAACAAAAAACACGACTTAAAGAAGAGAAAATTGGAAAAAAAAAGTGCTGTGCTTTGATTTAAGTTTTTTTCAATTTTACAAAAAAACATAATTTTGGCTTTTATTATAAGATTATTTCGTATTTTCATCTGAAAATCTACAAAATAGACAAAAAACAACCACCTAGATACGGTTGTTTGTATATAATATAGGATTTCTAGATCTATATAAGTGTATAATATTTATATTAATTCTAAAATTTTGAAATGCTCTGGTAACTCTAATAATAACATCAACTATAACAACAACAAAATAAAGATGTTTTTCAGTGATTTAATTTTGATTTGTGTTATGGAAAATTCTAAGTTTTTTTATTTTAAACTAGAATGATATAGAAAAAAGATTACAAAAATAAATTGTAACGTAAATCGGAAAAATAATAAAATAAAATTTATAGACTGGAAAAAATGTAGTTATGTATGTATATAAATATTTGTTTTTTTGAAATTAATATACAAATACATACTATATACAAAATATATCATATGTTTAATAAATTTTTTAACTTCTTGTTTTTTTATTTTTAATAAAAAATAAACAATTTTATTAATAAATGTTAAAAGAATAAACTAAAGCTATAAGTTTTTATTAAAATTAACATTACATTTACATTACAGAAGAAAATGTAAAAATTATTAAATTTATATTTAATTTGAAATAAATGTTCTGGAAATAATTTATCTATTACTTGTTTTTTAAATTGAATTAAAATTTATATTTTATTGAACAGAAGCTTTGAATGTCGTATTTAATAAGAAAAAAACATTAATATTAAAAATATCTATTAGTGTTTCCGTTTCCGTTTTCATCTTTATTTAATTTTTTTTTTTTATTATGTATTGACTAATAGACTTTTAATAAATATGACAAATTTAATACGCATATCAAAATATAAAAAAATTATTAAATAATGGCAAGATAGTTTTAAAAATTATTTTGTATTACTTACAAATTGTCAATTCAAACATATATTTAATAGGTTTCATTTATTATCAATTAAATAGGAAGTAATATAACATATATTTTAAATACTGTCAAATTGTATATGTACATTTAGTTAACAAACTTTGACATAATGTAAAATTTGTTATTGAAAGGATTTTAAGAGATATGTACATATGTAACTAAGTAAAAATATATGAGAATATATTTTAAATTCATAAAACTTTACATAGGTAATTAATTAATACTTAAATAACAAGGTTGAATATATTAAATTTAAAAATAGGTGCATAACATACGTATTAAAAATATTGTCTATAATTTTTTAATTTAAAATCAATCAATGTCAAAATATTTCAGAAATATATAGATCAGAAAAAATCAAAATTTAAAATGACATAATACATTTATAGCCAATGGCAACACATATTATATTTTATAAAAAAAACTATTTGACAGATTTGATTTTTGTTTTTCCTTTCTACATATTTTAATATTTTACACACTTATGAGCTTATAATGAATTGTTTAATAAGCGTATGTGAAGTGTTTAATTGGTTTTTAATAAATATGCAAATCTTAATATGAAATTTAATTGATTGAATAATTTGATTTTGAATAATTATTTATTTATTTCCGTTAAATTTTATAATGAATTTGTTGATAGAAATAAATTATGATTTGGAATTGTATTTTATTGTAAATGACAATTATGAATTTATTGCAGAATGAAGGGAGAATGACAATAATTCTATGTAGGCTTGTGGGAGTTTTCTAAGTATCCGGTAGAATTTAAGAACATTAACCAAACATAGAATAAAATAATATGCAGTTCAATTAACTTAAAAAACCTATATATTCAAATAATTTGATGTGTTTTAATATGACGGATAGCGTGTGCCATCCTAACAACACTTCGAATACTTTCTATTAATTTATAAGTAATATTATTTATTTTGTTTATGTTATATATTTTATATTTAAATTATATTTGGTCACCAAAGGGATTTTGTTGAGAAAATTTATTTTTTAATATTTTTTGGAATCGAATCGAACCTGCACCACTTCGATTACTAGGCCAAATGCTTAGACATTCACCACATCACCGTGGCCCTTACAAATGACATACTCATAAAATTTGAAAAAAGTTTTGAAGAAAGATAATAAATATTTATCACTGCCCATGTGATTTAAAAAGTTTTTTTTAATTTGTACTAATATTTAACACTTATAAAAACTATTAACCATTCTTTCAGATTCTATAAGAAAATATTTAATTGAAAAGAATCACGAAACCGTAATTTTATTTTGCCTTTTCAATGCATATACTAAAAGGCACTTGAAAACCGTTTATTTCTTCTTCTATATTCATTAATATGGAAATTATTATAGTATTTAAGAATTTCTATTTTTTAAATTTTTAATGAGAATTAACAGAAACAAAAAAAATTTCGCCTAAAAATGTTTATGCAATAACTTTTGCTCCAAGAAAAATATGTTTTTTTTTTATTTTAATTGTATATAAAATACAAAAAAAATAGAACTAGTACAAATTAGAACTAATTTTCCTCCTCCATTTTTTCTAATCTAAGTTAAACATTTTTTTATTTTTAACAGTTCTATGAATGTTTGTAATAGCTTCTTAAAATCGGTTAATTTTCCACCCATGTCTGAACATAATTACAACATTCTTATGGTTTGTTATTTTTTTTTTCTAATTAAATTTTTTCTCTTAAATTTATTTTTATTTTTAAAGAATTTTTCTGGCAAAGAATCAGGGTAGTGTCGTCTTAAAATAAAAAGCAGGAATTACCGTTATATAGCTTTGTTTTAGGAAAATTTAAAAAAAGATGTACTAGACGATTTAAAATTATTGTAAATAATTTGGGAATTTTATTAAGGGAAAATTGCAAATTATTTTTTAGAGTTGATGTATAGATAAGATCTAAGGATTGAGTTGCAGAAGTACAACATTCATAATATGTAAAGCCATTATTATGTCCTGGGCCTTTAAAGACGTAGCTTTTGAAAAGTTTTTGAAGAACTATTTACAGTGTAGTTGTTCAAATATTTGAGATGGTCGAAACAATAAAATCAGGGAGGTGATACCAGAGTGGTTTATATACTAAATCCCAAAAACATCTGATTATAAACGACTTTGTTTGGACATTGAGATATAATTTTAAGAACCTTCAATTTTAACTTCTTTGGAAACTTACTATCATGCAAGATAGGTTTCGTTGGTCAACTACCTCATTAAGTTACATTACTTTTAATTCTCCCTTTTGTTGCTCACTACTATTTTCAATTTTAATGTTTGTTTAGCGTTGGAGACTTGTTAACACTATATTAGTTAATAAGATCTATAGTCAAATATTAACAAAAATAACTACAATATATATCAGTTAAATATTTCTTTTAATGTTCAGTCAATTAGAGCAAATATATAAAAAAAAAAAAACAATTTTGTATATAGGAAGAATATAATAGTTAAGTATATATTGGTAATAACCATTTCTTAACCATTCCATTCATTTCAAAAACACAGTCTTCTTTGTTTGTAAGAAGAAGACGGAAGAAAAATTAAAAAGAAAATCTAATTAAAAGTCACGACATCCAAACCGTATGTACGTTAAATTTTTTTATTTTTTTTTTGTGTTTATTTGTTTGGGCATACAACCAATTACTGCTGTACTTTATTGTTATTTTTGTAAAATTACGATTATTTCTATACTACCATTTTTCGTATTTAGTTCAAAAAAAAGAGTTCATAAATTTGTAGATAGTTATGTTCATATTCTTTACATTTTTTTTTTGTTTTTTAATTTTTTTTGCAAATATTTTTTAGAGCAAAAAAAATCAATTAGCCAAATTATAATAACGTGTTATTATGTCTGACGGGCTAGACGATGGGTAACGAACGATATTTTTTTTGGAATTCTATTGGGTTTATTTTTTTTTTTTAATGGTATTTTTGGCTTTAATACTTTTCTTATTATACAACATAAAAAAGTAAATTGTTTTTTCGGTTTTTTTTTTTTTTGTTTTTCTCAGGAAAATTTTATGAATTTTTTTTTTTTTGAAATGGAAATAAGAAAATTCCACTTATTTTTCTCCGGTAAAGGTAATTAATTTCATTGGAAAACATATTTTTTTTGAAATTATTTTTTAATTAAGTTAACTTTATTTATAATGAAATTAAGAAAATTAGTGTTGATTTATGTGATTGTTAATATTTTAAAAATTAATATTAATTAATATTAGAGATTGTAGAATGCTAATGAATATAGTTTGTATATAGCATATTTGAATAGAGAAAATTAATCTTTTATAATTATTATTTATTTATTATTATTTAATTAACTGATATTTTTATACCTTGTTCAGAAACCTCTTTTTCTACCTAAAATTTTAGGTAATAAATATTAAGGTAAATTGAAAGTTTTTACTTAATAAAAGGAATGATAACAGTAATTGATATATAAATTAAAGTTAAGAAAATAATTTGTAGTTGTTTTACGTAGAATTCGATTTTGTTTCAAAATGTGGCCATATCTGACCGATAGCTCAGTGGTAAAATGGCGGCTTTTCAATCGAAAAGTCTCGGGTTCAAACCTTGATCGGATCATATCTAATAAAAAAAATATAGTGTATATTACAATAATTTTAATAATAAGTCCAAATGTCAAATCGGCAAAGGACTAACATTATCAGGTAATATTTACTATTGTCTGGTACTACAAATAAATAAATAAATAAATAAATAAATGTCGCCATTTCCATTTGAAAATCTCGTTTTAGACGAATTTCCTTTAAAAAACTCTATTTCCAGAAGTATAAAATACCGCAAATTTTTTTTTATTTTTTTTTCGATAGAGCACCTCCAACTTTATTACTATTTTCTTTTTCCTTATTTAACTCTTTCCCTGTTTAAAAAACTGGGCACATGGTCTTGACTACTCTGAAGGTATACTAACGTTTTACAAAAATCATTTAAATTAAAAAAATAAAAACAAATTTTTAAAGTATTTCTTTGAAAACAACTTCAAAAATTCAAATTCATGTCAAATGTCAATTGAAAAGTTTTGTGAAATGAAACACAAGGGTTTTGTAAAAGTTTTATAATAATCAAAATGATAATCTATAGCAATATATTCTTAATAAAATGTCAATGTTGTCAAATTGAAATTCAGTTTGACAATTAAATTTTTGAAAAATGTATGAAGTGGGTAAAGATGAATGAACTTAAAATTACCTTAATTTTCAATATTAATTTTATTTATTTTACTTTTAAATCACAATATACTAGTTTTTGATTTTTTATTATTGTTTATTAACTTAAAAGATTTCATTTATTAGTACACTTTTAAAAAATTTTTAAAAAATTTGACTTTATAGTTCTACTAGTTCTATGCGTTTAATTTTTAATATAAAATTTGACATCGTTTGAAATAAAGAAATAAATTTTAACTTCGGGGAGGTATTGCAACAAATTCAATTTAAGGGAAGAATTTTTTTCTGTACCCCTACACAATGCAGAGCTGCAGATCCCAAAAGTGCGGGAAAATTTAAATTACTATAAAAATGTTATAAAAGTTATATTTTCAATCTGGGAACGCCAAGCGATAGCAGTTTTCATAAGCTTTATAAAAATATATAACACAAGTGTAGAGAGTTGCCATACGACACTTTAATTTACTGTTTCTGAAACTTAATTTTTGCAAAATCCTTGATCTCTGACATTTTTAAAACGATTTAAATTAGAATTGTATTTTGAATTACTTTTAAATTCTAATAGGCCTAAATGTCAAAAATCAACCATCAATTTTTCATTTTAGACTAGTTTAGACTGAGGCTAGTTTTGTTTTAAGAAAATATATACTTACATTTAAAAAAATAATTAATAAATATTAATTTATTATTTGATCAGAGAGAGGTGCACAGCAATAGAGCGCTAGTCATCGATCTGATATTTATATTAATATCGAGCATATGTAAACTAATTTTATTTTATCAATTATGGCGAATATATTTTTTTTGAATATTAAATTTCCTAACTCGGTTCAATATCTTTCTATTTGTATATCTATAAGTAATAACTGGAGATTTATATATTCAAACAACTAATTTAAATAATTGATTTGGTATTTTCTATATGCAAAATCTTTCTACCAACATTTCATTTTTTATTATTTATTTAATTTTAATTAAAACAATTTGTAGGACAAGCCTCCTTTTCTCTCTATGATTTCATTCATATTTATTTATGATTTAAAATAAAAATTAATTTTACCTCAAAAGCCATCATTTAAATAACAAATTTATAAAATTTAACATGAATAAAATATTTATTTTAAAACTGAACTAAAATAAAATATGAAATTTGAATTAAAAAAAAAAAAACAAAATTAATATAAATAATCAAAACTGAACTGTCATAACAACAGTCAGCACCACTTTATATTAATAAATATTATTTTGATTTTTTTTTATTATTTCAATTTGTTTGTTTCAATTTTATTTCATTCAATTATTAAAATATTCAATAAAATTTTTAAAAAAAAAATTTGCCGAGGCCAAAAAACTTGCGATTTTCTATATTCATAAAATTATATACAAAATAACACAAAAAGTGGGTACGCAACATTTTTAATAAACAAAAAGCAATACAATCAAAAATTTGTGAATTTCAGTCGCAGAAAATCCATGTGGAATAAATCCATGATATATGGAAATTTACACTAGGTATACATAACAATATAACAATGTATTTGTATAGTTTAAATATATTCTAAAAAAATTGAAAGAAAAACTCAAAAGTGACAGATTTATAAATTCAACCAAACCCCATATGAACATTTGAATTGACATATAGCCAAAGTTTTTTAGCTTATGTCCCAGTGTTCCCTTCAAATAACATTTTTTTTTTTAAATAAAATCATGATTTAAAGCATTCTAAAGGAGTGTGTCATATGTATGTATTTTATTTGGCAGCACTGTCATTTGACTGTATTTCATATGGCGGTATTTAATTTGACTCTGTCATTTATAACTGTATTAAATTTGAACAGAAATTTTAAAACATACTTATGTGATACATTTTTATTAGAGAGTCTGTACTGAAGTAATTTTAGAGCTGTATTCAAAATTAAAGTACTTCACTCTTTCGAAATGTTCATATCAACACCGTCATATGAGAAACATTTGAATGAAATAACGTCAAGTGACACTGACTTTTTTGTACAGTCGAGTACAAAAAAGTCAGTGTCTTTTTATCTTATAAAGATTGGATATAAATAAACCGCCTGCTTGAGGTATAGTTTCTCACAATGGAGTATCTTATAATACTCCAACAAGCAGTTATATACTAATATAATTTTTGCTCACTGTAGGATAAAAAAAAATTAGTTTATCGAAGAGATGCGCGCAATTTATAATTTTTTGTCATTTTTATAAATTTAAATTTATTTCTCATTTGAAAAAAATAATAAAAACCAAAAACTGAAATGGGGTCATCATGTCTATAAAGAAATACTACATAAAATAAAAAAAATCATAATCTTGTAAATAAAGTCTAGCGTATCTATTGCGGAAAAATAAGTGGAAACGCAAAAAAAAAATATATATGAAAAATGATTGTAAATTAAGCGTGCTTTTTTGTATATCTTGGAAAAATAAAGTACAATATGGGAATATAATAAAAATTTATAATACCACATAAAAAAATATGATATAAAAGATTCAAAAACAAGAACAAGAAAAGAAATCCATTAACACTCCTTTGCAAAATGAAACAGAAACAAATGAATGTGTAGTAAAAATGTTGAAAAATTAATACGATTAAGTAAAAAGAACGTAATTTAAAAAAAAAAAATCGCGAAACTTTTATATAACAAAGACTTCCGTACTTCTAACGCCAAGTAAAAATAATAATAATAAAATGTGATTTATTTTTTTTTTATTATTATTATTACTTTATTTTTCAATCTATAAAAACAAACTCAACTTCATATGGTTGTCATAATTTTTCGTAATATGAACTTTAAATTTTATATTTACAGTATAATCTGGATTTAAAGAACTCAAAATGGTTGGAAAATTTTTTTTTTTAAATTGTAAGGAATTATGAAAAGCTTTTGTAGACTAGAAAAGCTTTAAAGTAGCATAATCCCCTATGCACTCAATTGACACCCTATCTATATATATTCTTAAAAGATGAATGATCGATTCTGAACGATACGAAATGAATCTATAGACTTGAATAGCCTTAACTTAAACCTTGGAATTATGGAGGCAGCAACATTACGATGACAACAGATCAGTTACTTAAATAAAGCATTACAAAAAAAATAAATATACTTACTATAATATCTACAAAACTATTTATGTATACATGGTGTTCTCTATTTATTTTACCCAAAGTCTATGTTTATGATAACTTTTCCAGTTTTCAGACCTCATAACTTTTTGTAGGCTTAAAATGCAAGGTGATAATTACAACAATAATTTGGAATTATAAAATGTTGTAGTCAATAGCGTAAATTTTTATTTTATGAAGGTTTAACCCATTTACTTCAGAAAAAAATTGATAAATTTTACTTTTGAATCGTGCTTACTCCAAAACTAGAAAGCTTTCTAACTTAACTAATAGTGGGCTATAAAAATAATTTAATAAGCTGTAAGTTCTATTTTTTATTTTTCCAATATCCTAAGTATAGTTCTAATTCTGTAGATATAGATCCAAAATAACATACTTTAAAAGTTATAAAGCTTAAAGGCTACATAACTTTATGGAACTAACGATAGACCCCACCTTTCATAGAACTTTTTGAATGTTTCAACATCCCTCATCATTTCAACATCCTGCTCTATGTAAAAGTTAAAGCCGTGTATATTTATCTTCGCATTAAAATATTAATACCATATTTTTAATTTGATCTTAAAACTCGCAGATGGTATTTATAAAAAAAATTTGTTACTTATTCATCAAATAGGTTAAGCTTATTTTAAAAGGCCATTATTTAACTAAATCATTATACTTAGATACACTCTTATATAAAGTACAAAATACTTAAATTTAACTGTATATTAAATATATTAATAATGCGTATATTAAATCCATTAGCATTGTATATATACCTATAATTTTCATTTTTAAAATATTAAAAAATATTTCAGATTATTTTTGCAAAAACAAAAATCATCAGATAATGTTATAAACTAATAAGTTTTAATAAATGCGTAAGCTTTTTATATATTTATATATATAATTTTTTTTAATCATTTTATTACTGTCGTTTTTAGCTTTTTTTTTGTGCTTTTGTTGTTTTTTAGCGACCTACCCACCTATTTTATAAAAAAAATAAAAATCTGATGATTATGTCGAGCCCCCTTAAATAATTTTCATATATATATATACTGTAAGTTCAATTACTCTAAAAACTTCCTGCTCTGCTTTATTAAGAGCGTAAATTAGCACATTTTCTTGTTTTTATATATACAGAGATACAAAGTATACAACGAATATTGCAATTTACTTCCCAGTCTCTTATAAAATGTCTCTGTCTATATTTACGTTATTATTATTATTGTTTTGAATATTACACTGCGTCCCTGGTTCGTTCAATTACTCTTTGTGTATCTTGTAAATAAGTACACAATATTATTTAAATGAGATTAGTCATTTTTAGAATAGACTTCTAGAACTAGATCTATGATATTATTTTATTATATAGAATTGAAGTGTTCTACGTTTTATTTAAAAAAAAAAGAAATAAAAAAAAAAAAAAATATTTCCGCGAATTTTTATTTTTTTTTATTTTTTCCTCAACAAAATTAAATTAAATTTATGATTTTTTTATTATATGTTACTTATATATGTTTATACGCGAGTATTATTTAAATTAATATGCTCAATATACATATGTAGGATTTTAAAGAGATCTGAATGAAATTAAATTGGAATAATGAAGAAAGAGTATCTACGTAAAAATAGTCGGCATTAATAGTTTTCAAAGGAAAATTTATGTTTATTTTAATTTTTTATATTTTTTAATTAAGAACAAAATCTACCTAGTCTTTATTTTATTTGGATATTTTTTGATTATGTTATCATTAAAACAATTGGTACTTAAAACTGTGGTAAAAATTTATAATTATAATATTGACAGGCTTATTAAACTATTGCCTCTTCACCTTGTGATGTTTCCTCTACAATTTAATAAAATCATTTCTTAAGGCAGGTAAAGAATACCATGTTGATTTTTGACAACATTAAAATTGTTCTAGTGGTATGTTTGTTATAGACTCAAGATCATGAACAGAGGGTTACCATTTATTTAATTTAAATTCATCAAACATTTTATTGAAACAATCTGTATGGTAATTTACAATGTAATATTAAATAAAACGGTCATCATTTTTATTTTATTACATAAAACCAATTATCTGATATTATTTAATTTTTATTTCATATTTACTCTAGAATAACACTCAATTATAATGATAATAACAATTTGAAATGTCAAAAAATATTACATCTATGACTGTGATTTTTAATTTCAAATTTACTCTTAAATTACACTCAATGGTAATAACGTTTGGTAATGTCAAAAAATAAGCATCCCAGTGTGTGTGTGTTGCATATTAAAGCGTCGCAGGAATGGTTTACTTTAGTGGTTATTATTTTAAGCGCGTCTCAACTTTCACCGAAAAATAATAGGTTAATTTTAAATGTGTTGTGTTCCCGTTAAAGCGTCGTAGCGTTTGTAACATATTAAAGCGTCGCAGAAACCGTGTCACCGTCTAGTATAATTCCAGTATTACTTTTTTTACAATTGTGATATTCTAAAAATAAACTTTAAATTAATTCTACAATACAAAAAAAAAATTCTTGATGATGATGCTTAATATATTAATTAAAAATATATGCAATTTCGCTATACTAAACCCTATTAAATAGAATATAGATCATAAAATTATACTATAACATTTTATAATATAAATTAAATGATTTAAAATGATACCGTGGTTAATAAAAATTTATGGATAAAACTTGAACTAAATATTGAAATCTAGGAAATATAAAAATAGATTTTATTTATGTATATAGTTGAACTTGTCGAGCTCTAATTATGATACATTTAATAGCTAATAGAAGTACTTAAAAATAAAGTACTAAGTACATATATGAAGTTGTAACCTGTTAACACATGTTTTATGTAACATAAATTCGCAACGGGATTTAGTAAAAGTACCTATCTAGTTTAAAATAAAATTTTTTTATGATGAATTCCAATTTGATTTATTGCATGCATATATAAAATATATATATTTTCCTATAACAAAGTGTTCTTAAAATTTTTTATAAAATTTATTACAAAAAATTTTGAAGTGCAATTTCAAAGTAAAAACCACCTTCACAACATCATGTTTGTTTATTAAACTCAAGGTTTGTGTTTTAAACTCAAAATCGTAAAAACTAAACTATTTCGTTTTTAGTATTTTAATAAAAAAAATTTAAGGAAACTCTCAGTAGGTCCACTTGTGTAAAAAAGTTGAGATTTATGAATAGATAAGTTTATTTTATTATATTAAAATGCTTCCCAACCACATACAATGTAAATGGGAAGTCGAATCAACCCATCCCTGGCGGGTGTGGTTGCTGAAAAAAAGAAATATTTACCAAAATATAAGAACCACAGCTTGCAATACTCGATTTATTTGAATTATGTTTTTTTATAATTCAAATTGAACGGTTATTATTAGTTTATTATTAGTATTACGGTTATTATTAGTTTATTATATATTACGGTTATTATTAGTTTATATATTTTCCCTAAAAGTATGCAATTTAAATAGTCAAAAAACTTAATTTTAAGAATTTTGTCAAATAATTGACGAGATGAAGAGACACAGTAACCAAGTAATAAAAAATTTCTTTAAATACGTGCAAATTAGCCAGAGTTTTAATACAAGCACAGAATATATTAAAAAAAAGTTAAAAAAATGGCGTGACAAAAAACTTTACCGTCACTCTTTAAATATTTAAATGGAATTTTTTTAAAAATTCTAAAAAAATTAAAAAAAAACTAAAGTATGAAATAACAAAAGTTTTTAAATGACGTTCTTCATAATAGTTCCTGTTTAAAATAATCAAAAATTTAAATAAAAAACTTTTTTAGATTATAAAAAAAACACGAACTAATTAAAGTTTGACTTAACCAAAAAAAAAAAAAAAAACCAACTTTGAAATAAAAAGAAGAAAAGCAAACAGAATAAAAATTTTATCAAACGCCATTGTTTACGAAAAAAAAATCTTATACCTGATGCTTTAAAATTAATTTAGATTTTAGCTTAATGCCTACAGGTATGCAATTAAAAAAGTTTCTTAAATTTTTTAAATATTTGTGGCTTATATGTTTTTAATTACTGCTAAAATTTGTCGAGTTTTAAAAAGAAGCGGGAATTAAATAAGGATTAATAATTTAGGACTAGACTTACTTCAAATAACCATTATTTGACAATTCAACGTCAATTAAATCTCTGTACAACGTAAATCATAAAAAAAAACTGTACGAACTTCGGTGACGTCGTGGTTAAGTACCTAGCGTATCATCAGACGGGGTGTAAATTTGATCCCCGCAGATATCGTAAGTTTTTTTTAAGGAAAATTACCTTTACGATCGAATATAATAATAGTATAATATAATTAAATAAATATAATAAATAGTATTAGTATAATCTAATAAATATAATAAAAGGTATTGGTATAATCTAATACTAGTATCCAAGTTTATAATTATAGCAAAAAAATATAGCATTCTTATTTATAATATGTAGGCAAAATAAATAAATAAATAAAAAACTGTATTTGTAAGAAATTAGAACCTACTCATAATTAATTTTTATCGAAATTAATACATGAATTATTGCGAAAATAGAATTATTTAATACATTTAAAAATGTTCTAATTTGATATTCAAGCTTTCCATATTTTATTATGACAAATTTAAAAAAAAAAAACAAATTAACAACGTCATAAAAATTAATAATCAAAACAATTTTCATAAAATTTATAGTTTATATTTCCAGCATTTTGACACTACACACTCATTATTAATGTGTCATTTCCTAATAACGCTATTATTTTATTACGCGATAAATATACAACTAACACTGGCAGTTTTTATGTTGTTTACAACAAATCTTTGAAGAAGAAAAAAATTTTTAATTTTATTTACACCATAGCTACTTCAATTCACTCAATAAAAATTAGTATTGAAAAAAAAAACAACAGAACTAAAATTCACATTAATGAAAATTTATTGTTCTATAAATGTCAAAATCAAGGTTTTATTTTGACAGCTCATACAATTCAAACATATATAGGAACACACACAACGAGGTAATAATAAATTGAATAGCCTTGCACATTTTAGTTAAAAACTTTGAAATGCGATTTAAATTAATATTTGTTTTGATTTTTAAATAAATTTTGTAGTATACGTGTATATGTATGTAATCTTGTATATAACAAGAAAAAACAATGTAATTCATAGAATTGAATCTGGTACAAAGTTTGTCTTTCTAAAAAAAAACATTAGAAAGAGAAAGTAAGGTAAGGGATAGAAAAAAATATTATACTAGGTTATGAAAAATTATTAAAAAAACTGTTCTTTTAGTTTTAAGTAATAACATATTTAGAAATTGAGTATTTCATAGAAACGCTGATGTAAATTGACATCATTTGTTTTTTAACTGTAAATAAAATGCTATCAATCATTTTGTTCAAACTACATTAGAAATTTGGATTCAAATGAGAAATGGAACTTAATGCATGCATATATAAAAGAAGTTTCTGTAAATTTTGATATTTGTTTAAATCTGAAACGTGGATTGAAAAATGAAGCATATATTAAATAAATCAAAATGATTTATTTTAGAAAATTAAACAAAATTTGCATAAAAAATAAATGAGGCAGAAATAATGGTTGTACTATTTAGAATAAGATTTATTTACAAGATTCAAAAAAAATTATGTAAAATTTAATATTGTAAAAATTAAATATTGTTAATTGTTTGAAAAACTTTGCTTCAAGTCATATTATGATATTTTTAAATGTCTTTTTCAGATTAGCGTTAGAAGGGAAGTCAAGCATAGGTAAATAAGAAATCATAAGACAAGATATAAAAATGGTAAAATATGTGAAATACCTAGAGATGTTAGGATATAGATTTGTCCTTCTATTAACGAAGATATTATACTAGATATCTAAAAGCACCTATTGGGATGCAGATCAACCCTTGTTCAAAGGGTTGTAAAAAGACATTTTTTTTTTTTTTTTATTCCTTTTCCACTCTTTTAAAGAGTATAGGGCATTCACCAAGTTTATTTTAAACTTGGCTTCAGTTTCTTTAATCATAATATTCACTAAGCCGTTGGTTACTCAGCTGTAGCTATTGTATAAGGTTATGAAATATGAATGCACAAATGTTAACTTTGTGCGCCATCTATAATCTTGCATAAGAATTATTTATATATTTTTATTAAATCTTATTTGATATTACGATATAATTATAAAATTTAACGATATTTTTTTATTAGATATGATCTGACCGGAGTTTGAACCCGAGACTTTCCACATGAAAGGCGGCGTCTTTACCACTATGCCATTGGTCAGAAAAAAAAGACATGTTAATGAAGCCAAAACAGTTCAAAATATGACTACCAAGTCCTTGGAATTGTGAATACTTAAAATTACTTTATTATGTAATTAAGGAGATAATATTGTGGTTCATATAAAGTTTAACAGGACTGTTGGAAAAATTCATTTGAAAGGCCCCAGTTATATTCTCTGTAAAATTGACAAAACTTTTATCTGGCGTTTCGAAATCAACCATTCGCCATTGGGATCAAATTAATGACATAGCCAATAATTAATAATTATATATATTTAATTAAAAATACATTAATATAAAAATACAAACACATTATTTAATTTAATAATATAACTCACAAATACAGAATACCATATAACTCAAATACAAAAATTATTACAATGTAAACACCAAGTGATGTACCTATTGAAAGTCTAAGACTTTTCTACATGTCTTGACTTAATCTTAGTACTATCTAATGTTTAAAATGGTATTTAATTGTAATTTTTATAATTAGGACCTTATCTCTATATTATTCACATTTAAACAATACTAAAAATAGTTTATTAAAACGCGTACAACTCTATAGAATGAAAACTTTCTAGAAATAAATTAATTTTTAAACACAACTTTTTACATAATGTACTTAAATATAATATTTAGTAATACTAAACAAACAATATTAATCTTATGCAAAATTATTATTCCAAATAATTTTAATTTTAAATTTCATTAAAACTTTTTATATAATATTTAAAAAAAAAAAAGTTTCTAAGTGCATTTAAAAAGTGTGAAAAGATATCTTTTATAGTTTTCAATTTTATAAAAATAAACTATATATGAAAAGTTTATTGAGTACAGAGTCGTGATGCAAAAAAAAAAAAAATGTAAATTTTACACCATATAATAAAATTAAATTTTTAAAGCATGATAAATGAATTAAAATTAAAATATACATATATATTTAGAACATGAGAGAAGGCATTGCACGAAATTTATATTACAAATTCTGAAAAAATCGTGATTTATTGCAGAAAATCTTTTGAAACAAGTTTTATTTAAGTGTTTTATTTATTTTAATTTACTAATTGCATAGTTTAAGGCTATGTAAGAAAAAAAACATTTAGTTTTCTGTAATAAGAATCAATTTTAAGAACAAGCTATAAATTTGTATTCAAAACATAGATTTCAAATTAAATTAAAGAAGATCTTAATTAACTTTTGAAAATTAAACGTTTTTTAATTACGTAATTATATTCGAAGGATATACAAATAAAATTAAAATTGTGTTCCATTTTCCTAATTTACAATTTTCTGTAAATCAATACTTGAAGTAATTACGACTTAGAGTTGCTTTAGAAATTTTTTAAAAACTGCATCGCCCCTGATAAAAATATCTAAAAACTTTTAAAAGCATTGACGTTTATAAAATATTCTGATGTTTTTTTTTTCTGATTAATTAAAATGTTTAAATTATTCAGTTTAAGATCGTGAGATTTTAAGTTCGTTTTATTTATTATAATTCTTAATAAAATTAAAAACAATCTTGTGCGATTAGAAATTATTATAGTTTTTAATGTATTCACGTTACGTCACTGACATTTAATATATAACTTATAGTTGAAAAATATAAAAATATTACTTAACGGGTTAATAAAAAAAAATATGTAAAGTTGTGTAATGTGTTGCACAAATTGCAATAATATTAAAGTGACATTAAGTATCAATTTTTATGTAAATTTTGTTTTGGTTGTTGATTAGGACTTTAAAAATTGCGCAAAACAAAGTATAGTAAACAAAAGTTTAGTTGAAGTTGTTGGGTGTTGATTATTAAAACAACTTGTTTTGACTTTGAAGGGGAAAATTGCAATTAAATATTAAAATTCTAATTTACATTAAAAAGTTCAAGGTTCTTTTCGAAAACTTTTGAATTTTTTTTTTTAAATTTTACGAAGGTTTTACGATGAATTTTAAATTCGGAAATTAAGTTTTTAAAAACTAAAAGAAAAGTTTTTCTAAAAAAAACTAAAAAGTTTATCAAGGAGTTCAGTAAAATTTTAAGTTTTTCCATCGTTTGACGAATGATTTAAGAAACTTAACAGAAAACTGTAGACAAGGTCGATTGACTAATAGAAGTTTTGGAAGATACTTTTGTATTTATATACACTTTATTATCCGGATATTGTGTATATATCATTTTAAAGAAATTTAGGGTGTTGATATGATTTCCATTTCCAATTTTTCAAAATAAAAAGTTTCAACTGAATTTTTGTTTTGTAACTATCCTTACAATCTATGATTTTTTTAAGATTTATGTAAATAAGAATACTTGCACTTTGAAAATATCATTACTGTTAAAATATTGAAGGCACTTACCTGAAAAAATAAAAAAATAAATAATTAGTATTTGTTTACGATTATTTTTAATTACAATTTAATTTATAATTTGCATATTTTGTAAAAGTAAATTTCAAACAAAAGGAATTAATTAATAAAATTTATTCAAAATTTATATTAACAATTCAATAAGCTGTTTACGCTTTTGACACTTCAATATAAAACAGATTGCAAAAGATTGTAATTCAGGTTTTGGTTTATATTTAAATATGATTTCTGGGTTCTGGGGGCCGTGTAAATTTTTTATTGATTTTGAGCAATATTTCACAAATGCCGAGTTAGCCGCCAAATAGCCATGGTTGAATGAAATTAAGCCATCAAATAAATAAAGTAAAAAAAAAAGTCTTCACTTTGCTACACCAATTACTTCCTAGCAGTCAAAACTTGTTTCCCTAATACAAAAGTTTGTAATTGCCCACTTTACACAAATCCATTAAAAGAGGTTTGGTTCTAATTAGTCACATTCATCTCTTAATTTAAATTTATTTGTCTGTTTGTTACGGTTCAAGCTTTTTGGTATAATATTGAACGCATAATACTCTATACATAATAATATATGTGTCACATTTCCGTATAATAAATGTGCCACAGATTTTATTTTTATTAACCAGTTTTTTATATAATTCAAACATTACTAACTTATATAATAATTATATTACTTAATTTACCAATAGTATTCTGTAACATTTAACAAATTCCCCTAAATACATTTTTTAACTTCCATATTAAAAACTAAAATTACTTATTTTTAAAACCTCACCTTATAAATTACCTCAGGTGTAACACTTAAAAAAAAATAATCTGTATTTTATATTTTTTCAATTAATTTCGAATTCAGATCAATTACATATACAATAACCACATTTAGATACTAAATTACCAAAAACACAATTTAAAAACACACCTAATTAAGTTCAAATAAATATATAATAAAATTACCATTAAATATATAACTATTATATATTATATATTTTCTTAACTAATATTTAACTTATATATAAAAAAAAAAATAAAAAAAAACGAAAACCGGTAGTAATTTTGTTACTCACTTTGAAATCAATAAAAAAAAAAAAAAATTACATAAAGACCACGAAAATTTTAAAATAAATAAAACTAGTTAATCATTAATTATAGAACACCTTTAAATAAACGGGCACTAGGTAAGTTTAAAAAAAAAAAAATTACAGCAACAACAACACGAATGTCGAAAATTCAATATAAAATAAAAATGACAGTCACATGTTATAAAAAACAAGTAAAAAAAAAAGAGCGCTACAATCTATTCAGAAACTTAGAAATCATGTACATATAAAATCTTACGATAATTCAATACTGGTTTTTAATTTTTTTTTTATTTGCAAGATTTTTTTTATAATTTTTTTTTTTTTATTTTTTTGAAAATAAACTCTTTGTAAAAGTAGTTATTTTTATAACTAGCGATGATGATGTTCAAAATAAACAAAAGCGTTTTTAATATTTTATGGTGACCATTTCTCGGTAAACTTTGACGAAACTTGCAGGATTAAATTAAAATCATATAAATACCACAGTAAACAGGTTGCCCAATTTAAATTTGACAGGTTTAAATAAGGTTATATGCTGCACTCTATAATAAATTAGGGCTAGAAATAACATTAAACCATACTAAATAATTCTATTTGCACCTCACAAATAACAGTGCATCATTGTTCACAATCATTGTTATTTTTGAGGTTCTTAAACCACAAGACATTGGATACATAACCAACCACTCCGATAATTTGGAGCATTATAACCGAAAAATAGTCCCAAAGAAATGGGCCTAAAGATCTCCTAAACAGAATAGCACGAATAATCTTATATGAAACAGTTCCAAGATGTCCAGAGAGAAACCTAATTAACGATAATAAACTCATTTATAAAATCAAGTTCACACTTACACATGATAGCGAATTATGGTTACTTACTAACTTTAGAGATTCTAACCAAAGTAAATAAGGAATGCAAACCTACGGATTTACACGAAATCAAAAATGAGGAATCTATAGTGTAGACAATTACCAGGAGAAAATATAAATAGATTAATTTAACGGCTTAGTGGCACAGTGGTTAGGGTATCGATCTTTCATGCTAAAAAAACCAAGTTCAAATCCGACTCGACTCACCTACCATTCGCCATTGGGTTCAATTAATGGCTTAATCAATATTTAATAATTTAATATCTTTAATAAAAAATACATTAATATACACATACAAATGCAAAAAATAATCAAATAATTGAATTGAATAATATAACTCACAGATATAGAATACCATACAACTCAAATACAAAATTTTACAATATAAACAAAAATAGAATTGTATCTATTGAAAATCTAAGACGTTTCTACATGTTATAAGGCCTAGTACTATTTCATGTTTAAATTGAATGTGGAATTTATTAAGATCAATCCTAGTAACACGAATATAATATGACCTCCTAATCCAATATGTACCTCTGATACAGACAGGCTTATTAGCCTAACAGTTAAACAGTTAGCGCTAAAAAAAAAAACCAAAGATATTAAAAATACACTTAGACAGAGTGAAGATTGCATTACGGAATTTTATAAAGTACTTGACTTAGATTAAAATAATAAATACAGCCTACTACTTGATTTAACTATTATAAAGTTCAGTGATTTGGTAACCTTAACAATAACTTGAACACAGTTCAACTTTAATTTCAAACTCGAATTAAAAGATGAAACTGGTTAGTTAAAAAAAAAATAAAAATAAAACAAAAAAAAATCAAGAACAACAAAACTGATTGTAATAATAATTTTTATTTATTTTACTATCATTTATATAATGATAGTTATATTTATATGCTATATGACTTTTAAATTTGTTTTTTTATTATGTGTATTATACTATAACGATATTTAAACAATTCATTTACAGTTGTATATTAATATTTTTACGGTTATAGTCAAACACTAACAATATATATAAACCATATATCCATAGTCTGTGTAGAATTAATTGTCTTGCAGAAATGACAGGTAACCCAATGTTTAGAAAGAGAAAAATGATGTTCTTTTTACTTTTTTTTTTATTTGAAATAAAATTAGAACTCAAATACGAATGGGATAAAAAATAGTTGGTGTAAATAGAAAGAAAAAAAAACTTAAAAATATAACGGTAATTATTTATTTAAAAAAAATTACAAGTATAAAAATAAAAACTTATTATTATTATTAGTTGAAAGCACTTTTAACCAAAGTATAATTTAAATTTTTAGGATGTATAGAAATAAATATAGGTATGTATGTCAAATTTGATTCTAATGTGATTATTAGTATATTATTTATATTCTTACATTAAATTTTAATGAATTTTGATATAAAGAAGCTGAAAGCTTTCTTTTTACCACATTAAAAAATAGACAGAAAAAACGTCTCAAACGAGCCTTCATATAAACAAGTGTATAAATGTATAGATGCAAAATACTTGTATCATGCAAGAATGATTTTCTGTTGGAAACTTCAGGGAATAAGTTAACTTAGCCTACTTAAAAACGTCCCTAATAAAACAAAAAGATGTACGGAAAAGGTAATTCAAGACTATCTAAGAGTATTAAAGTACTTTTTCATAAAAAATTATATCCAATTTTTAATTTAGAATTTAAGTAATGTGCAAAAAAGAAAATTTAACAAATTTTTGAATACAGTAACTGTTTATTTTTTGACAACTTAATTTCTTAGTTAAAATTTTCTAATTTTTTCCCGCATGGCAGCATATATGTTTACAGATGGTGAATTAGTTGTAAGTATATTCAAAGATGGCAATACTATTATTTTATGACATTTGAAATTTTAATGTCAAGTGGTTGTCAAAATTATAAGCGTAACTAAACAGAGTTTTATTTTAATTTTTAGTATAAAACAGAGTTAAAAAAATTTTTTCAGGAAAAATTAAGCTAATTTTTTCAAAAATGTAATTAATTAATATTTTTATTATTCCTCTGTTTTCATAAGTTCTATTGACTTCTCATCCATATTGAAATACTTCAGTATAAATATTTAGTTTAAACCATTTGATCGAAGTTAACTGTCAAAACATAATTTTTTCTAATTGATAAATATGCCTAAATTCCAATTAATTGTTGTTCTTTAAAATTTTATGTGTTATGTAAATGTTCTTTAAAATTTTAATGTATAAAACAAGTAAATAAATTCTTTTAAAATAAATTTTTATCAAAAATTTAAGTACTCAATTTTAAAATGAAAACAATCAGTTTACCTTATATTAGTCATTTGATATATTTCCCCAAAATTACTTTAATTACAAAATTAAATTTAGATTCTTTAATTGCAATCCAATTAAATAAATTTTATATTCAATAATTGTTTTAAATCAAAAATCAATTACAAACAAATTAACTTTTAAAAATATTTACTTTTTTTTTCAATTTAAAAATTTTTTTACTAAAATTACATGGAAAATTTTCTTTAATTATAGCAAATTTATTAAAAAAAAAAAATAATTTTGCAAATGATTAAATCATTAAATAATTTTAAGTTAAGCTCACGATGAGGTCATTTTCAAGTTTATTCAACTGATGTCACATTAGTGATTTAACTAATGTCACCTAGAAAGAATATATTTAAAATTTGAAAAATTTGAAAGCAAACTTTGATTATTTAAAATTTATTGACTAGATTGTCATAAAATAAATTTTGCCATAAATAGCGAGATATTATGTAACATTTAAGTTATTATGAAATATATTTATGACTTTATGAGAGTTGATTCTTCTTCAAATATAAAAATTATTAACTGGTTACGATAATATTAGTAATGGATCCGTAATGATCAGCTAATGGATCTATAATGATCGTCGAATTAATAATTAATAAAATGCATTAGAGATTATTTCATTTCAAAATGCATAAGAGATTATTTCAAAATATTTGAGAAAGGAAGATTCTGACCACAAATTTGACTAGTTTTATATTATTTATAGTAGTAATTTAATACTATAGTCTAATAAAGAATTTTTACAGGGAACCAAACAAATATCATTAGAATATCACATTTTGATCAAATTAATACGAAATCATTAAGAAAAAGCACAAAAAACTCCAGAAAATTGTTTAATATCACATATATTTTACCACAATATGAAGTACAATTCAAAAAATTTTTCTTGCTTCTAATAATAATATACAAAGTTACAGTATTAATACACTTAGTAAACCCAATAAGGATTTAGATAATTAATAACAAAGGTTCTTCAAAAAACAACCAAGTAAAAAACTGTCTCATCTCAAATAATTTCGAAAACAATCTTAAAATACTGTCTCATCTCAAATAATTTCGAAAACAAATCTTAATATAAAAAAATATTAATTTTTAATACAAGTTAAAGTAAAACTTTTGTCATCCTGATTCAGAAAAAATAAAATTGTTTTATAAACTAATTGGGCAAACCCTTTATTGTGCAATATTTATGTAATTCAAATACCTCAGGATTCATAAAAGCTTAGTTAAAGTAATAATGAACCCTTAAATAACCTTTTCATTTTTTTTTTTTTTTAATTGAACTTTTTTAATATAACATTCTCCTGGAGGGTAACACGATATTAATATTATAATATATGCACTTATATAACCTTTTTTATTCCGTTTTATGACACGAGATCAATTTGAGTTATTTCTGTTTTTTTATATTTTTAAATAGACCGACATTATTAATTTGTTGTTTTTGTATTTTGGGCACATAATAATACTAAACTATATTGCAAAATATTTATATCTTCAGTGCATACTACATTTAATTTAAAAATGCTCATTATGTAATGCAACAAAGTAAACTAATAGTCAACCTATATTACGAGTACAAAAAAAAATAGATCTTAATCAGAAGCATAACTCATATTGCCAGAATATAAAAGTTAAGAAATAAATACAAAATACGAGGGGCAATAAATTTTGATGAAAAATAGTGTTTTTCTTTTTCATTTCATTTCTACTCGCATATTGAAAATAAAAAAAACCCAAAATACCTGTTATTATTCTGTTTTTATTTATTTTATGAATCTTATTGTTGCATTAATAGTGCAATATTTCTTTATTTTGTTTTTTTGTTTTTTACTATCAATTTCCAACACTCTACTTAAATTGTTTGTGCGCTATTTACATATATTTATTAATACCTTTACATTTGTATATATATATATAACATATATATAATAAGATAATTCAAGCATATATACAATATACAATACATTAATTCGTATTCATTTGATTTGGGTAATATCCGTTAGATTGTTACTATATTTTTACCTAAAATACAACATTTTTAATACAATAAAATTGCATCCCAATAGCAACAAACTTACAGCAAAAACAACAACAAAATCTAATTCAATTCGAAATGATGCAATCACATGCGATCTTCAAACCATATTTGAATCCTAATACTCGTAAAACAAAAACAAAAACTAAAGATGAAAAAAAAAAATATAGAAAAATAGCGCAATCTTAAAAAAAAATTGTATATAAACCGTTATTTTGTGAAAAATATCTTGTACTTGGTGTACCATTAAAAAAGAGCACTGCAGCTCTTAACATCATATCGCAAAAGTTCAATAGTTGGTTTTTTTTTTTTTCTAAACATTTGAAAATGTACGAATCACCACACAAATCAACTGTGTTCCATGCACGATATAACTGTGTTTTCGTTTTTTTTTTATATTTGATTTCGGGCGCAATATATAAAATTATAACAGTTAAAATGTGTTTTTATGTTTTATACTTGTATACAGTAATTTTTTTTTAACTTGTATATGTATTTTTTCAAAAGTAGACCGGGTGTCAATGGTTACAAAGTGAAAAATATATATAGAGTTTTTCTTTTAAAACTTTTTTTATCATTTTTAAGTGTCTTTAACATATAGACCAGTTAACCCAGACGACGTGATGTGAATATATATCTGAGAGAAAAAGTATTAAATACTATGAAAAAATATAACAACCAAATAGATAAAAGTATATTGTGGTCAAGAAATAATAAAAAGTAGTAGTACTACTAACAGTTGGTAATAGTTTATATATAGTTATGTTTATTTGTATCCATTAAGTTAAAATTTATTTATTTTTTTTTTTTAAATAAGATGAACATTTTTTAAAAGTTAAAAAGTTATTAGAATTCTAGTTTATAGATTTTGTAATGAAAATAACGTAAAAATGATAGCTTTAAAAGTGCATCTAAACTTTAAAATAGATAAAGAAAAAAAGAGAAATATTTATGCACTTATTGGAAAATATACGTATTTGAGGCTAAAATTTTGACTCAATCACGTAAAAAATATTGAAGAATAACACTAAAAATTTAGATATCAATTTTTTTTTAGAATTGTTTGTATTATAAAATTTTTGAAAGCAAATTTTCCAATAGAATATTAAAATATAAGAAAAATTTTTTAAGTTTTATTCGTTAAGCATTTAAATGAAAATTGTTATATTTACGTTTTAGAATTTTTTAGTGGTTTTTTTATTGATAAGTTTAAAGGATTTCTAAAATTAGTCGTTTAATTTATATGATAGAAAAAATTCTATTGAAATTACTGTCTTTTGTTGAAATTAATAAATTGCATACTTATAGGTCAATTTCCGAAAATTTTTTTTTTAAGTTTTAAATACTTCTTTTCTATTGCAGAATATCGAAATATGGCAAAATAAAACTTAAATATATATCAATTATTAGTTAAAATTCAATATAAAATTGTACATTTCAGCAGAAATATTAAATTTGACTTTAAAAATCCAATGTACTGAAAGCCCCTATAAATATGCAATTTAAAAATAAATTATTATTTCGTTATAATAACTAAATAGGGACCTCGGTGGCTGAAAGTGATTAACCAATTAGATTAGTAATCAAGGGAGTGTAGGTTCTAATCCTATATATATCCGATTAATAATCACAAAAATTTCTAATTGGTACGCAAATTATTGAATTTTCATTTTTGAATTAATCCTTCAATAACATTCTATTCATTCCATTTTTAAGTGAAATTAAAAAATTCCTTTAACTATACAATAACATTTTATAGTTTTTGAATTTTCGAAAATATTTTCCTTGAATTTTAAATCCTTAACACTTTTCCATCATATATACATTAAATACATATATTGAATATATCGAAAAATTTAACCCTTCTGCAATAATATTTTCAATAAAATTTTACCATGAAAACACCAAATGGAATCCACTTAAAAATTTTTAAGTAAAATGTTTTTTTTTTTCACTTTTCAGAAATATTGCTTAAAAACATTCTTGAATTGCACAATGATGCAATGGGAATTTGGAATACATTTTTGTATCAATTTCGTATTTTATTTTTTATTTTTTTTTTTGGATTATTTTGTCGATTCGAAGTAAAAATTTTATGATAAAATGCAGAAGTTTAAATAGTAAAACATTTTTAAACATTACCCAGAAAATCATCAAACAATAATAAAAACTATGAAAACGTGTTGGGGATTTTGTGTTCAGTATATATTGATAGCAACAAAAGAACATCATCAATAAAAGCGGCACTAGTAAAGAATAACCAAAACACTGCATTTATAAAATACATTTTTTTTTAGTAGTATGATTTTGTTATTTTTTCAGGGGGGGAAAACCTTGAAATAAAATAAATGGGTTTTATTTCAATTTTAGTGTGTTGTATATAAGTTTTTAGTTCTTTTGGAATTACATTTAAAATACAGTTACATTTTGCTGTTATCCTGATATAAAATGTTTTTATTTAATTTTTTATGGTTGTGTACGTTCATATTTTTAAAAAAACATTTTTTTTACTTTATAATTTATGATTTAAAGAGTAAAATTGAAGGGGGGGATTGAAAGGAATATTGTAATATTAGGAAGATACAATTTTCAAATTTATGAGACAATTCTTAGGAAAAGTTTTATAAACGAGATTTACAACTCTTTGTTAATTGTAATTTAAAGACTATACTGCGGATAAATTGTCGTAAAACCTTTAATTTGTTATAAACCATTGGTTTGGTACCATTTTCTTAAATTTTTTTTTGTTTTTAATTAATACTGAAATTGCTATAAATTGAAAAATTCTTTTAATTAGATATTAATTAAGTTGTTTCGAAAAAAAAAATACCATAAAATATAACTGATATTAATATCACACTAATTAGTTTTGAATGATTTAAAATTGGTTAAATTAGTGCTAAAATTAGTTATAAATTAAAAATATAAAAAAGTCTTTTAAATTTTACTTGTTTTTATTAGCCATTATATTTTTAAGAATCAATACTATAATTAATACTATTCTATTAAAATCAAAAATTTTTAAAATTTCGTTTTAATCACGTTTTTATTAACTTAAATTTGATGACCAAAAACCTATTAGCTTGCTTTGATTTTTGAACATATTACCTTCATTTCTAAAATTGTAATTAAAGTCGAAAGTATTTTTTACTGATCATTAAATAGTTAATAACTATGATATATTTAATGAAATTAATTATTTTTTAAAAGTTATATTTATTTTGTTAACAAATTTTGTAGTTCCATAAAGACAAAATCAGTTTTATAATGACTTTTCGAAAATTAGAGCTAAAATACATTATTTGACCCAATATAGGTAGATGAGTTATGGAACTATAAAATAATTTGACACTCATAAGAATGAAAACTTTCAGTAATTTTAATATTTAAAATCAGGAATATAAAAATTAGGATAGCAATAATAATAAAAAATAAAGTTTCAAAAGAATATTATCATCTGTCTTCTTCATATCGCCAACACTTCTCAAATTTTTTTTAATACAATCCACAATTAAAAATATTGTTTCTGTAAGGTCTTTTCTAGTTCTTAATAAATCCTTCAATTTCTGGTTAATTCTAAATTTGCAATAGAGGTGTAATTCTGTAGTTATAATTTTTAAATGACAGTTGTTTTAGTAAAGTTAAAAGCTATTATCATCATATTATCATAAAGTTAAAAGCTATTATTTATGAAGAATTGTGGAAGCAGATTATTCTAAAAGTAACAAAAGCTAAGTATATAAAACCTTAGTAATTGGTATATATAGGAATTTTATTTAAACTATGTATTTACATTTCTTTTCCACTCCTTTGAGGAATATAGGGCATTCACCAAGGCATTGAGACTAGGCTTCAGTTTCTTTAATCAGTATATTCACTAAGCCGTATAGCTATGGGCTGTAGCCATTATCTAAGATTAGGAATACACAAATGTTGTTTTTGTGCGCCATCTATTACCATACACAAGAGCTATTTATACATTTATATTAAATCTTATCTATTATATGACTGGAATATTTTTTCCTTGACTTAAGTGAGGTTAAGTGAGATTAAGTAAGGTAACTTAACATGGTTTCTTAGCCGTGTAAGCGCTAGTTTGAATCCTCTAAATTTTAATGAGAGAGAAAATTACTGAAGAAGAAATTGACAATGCTTTGAACCATTACATTATTCTTTAAATATACTCCCATGATTTTTACTTAATTTTTTCCAACTTTGTTGATTTGTTTTTATTTTAAAAAAAAGTTGCTTGTAATAGAAACAACATTTCAAAACAGTTGACAAATTCTAGAAGATTTTAATTAATGCAAAAAACCATCGAATAGAAAATCGCGCAAATGCCTAACCTTTTCATTTTAACTATTATTTACTCAGGTTTTTTGTTTTTATAATTACAAAACGGAGTTAACTTTTTTTAATATACATATTTATTTACCACTGAACTGTTAAAATGCAAATTAATCCAAACAATATATAAATAAATTGTTTATATTTAAAAACGAGGAAGATTATAGTTGCCCTTGTCAACTTTTAGATACCCGTGCATACCCACTATGGTGTATAAAATAAACCGTAATTTACTTCTCTTATACATTTAACTCATTACCCCATAATTTTGACGTAAAAAAAAAAAAAAAAATTAACAAAAAAAAAAAAAAAAAGTCACAAAACAAAAAACAAAATTTTCATTCATTGTCCCATAACTTTAGCTTAAAAAAAAAAAAAAAAAAATAAAAAAAAAAAAAAACAACAAAGAAAAAAAAAACAAAAAAAAAAAATTGGCCCACCCTAAAAGTCCGATGGTCCGAGTGATGTCCAACTTTGCCAAGTAACTTGCCCTATTAATTTACCTGCCCAATTTTAATTTTAACCTTGTAGCTTTATTAGATTCACAGTTATTGAATCGAAAACTTTGTATGGCAGCCCTCCGAAAATGGGGCCCTAACATTTTGAAACTTCATATAAGTGCTCGATTCATTATATAACTAACCGTGTGTAGTTTTCAGCCTCGTAGTATAATTAGTTTTGAAGAAATTCATATTGGTGCAAAGAAGTTGTATGGCAGCCCCCCATAAATGGGGCCCTAACATTTTGAAACTTCATATAAGTGCTCGATTCATTATATAACTAACCGTGTGTAATTTTCATCCGCGTAGTATAATTAGTTTTGAAGAAATTCATATTGGTGCAAGGAAGTTGTATGGCAGCCCCCCGAAAATGGGGCCCTAACATTTTGAAACTTCATATAAGTGCCGGAGTCAATAGAAAACTAACCGTGTGTAATTTTCATCCCCGTAGTATAAATAGTTTTGAAGAAATTCATATTGGTGCAAAAAAGTTGTATGGCAGCTCCCCGAAGCCTTGGTCCGATTTTAACCAAAAACAATAGGGAACCTAGAAATTGTCTAAAAATGACTTTGTGCGAATTTCAAGACTCTAGCCCTTTTAGTTTTTGAGTTATCGTGATGACACACGGACAGACGGACGGACGGACGGACGGACGGACAGACACACATAGCTAGATCGACTAGTTTTTCGATTCTGAGCCGATACGTACCCTTGACACTATATCTAGCTCGTCTAGATCGATGCGTTACAAACGGAGGAGCAAATCTAATATACCCGATGTTCATATATATATGCACGGGTATAAAAATAGTGACCCTCATCTCATCTTCACTCTTCAATGCTAATGAAATTTATTCAAAAAATTTGAAATTTGCACAAACACAATAACCACAATAAATATTAAATGACGCGCACGGCGCATAAACAAAACACCAACTTCAAAAAAAAAAAAAAAATAAACACAAACAAACTTTCAATTTAGATGTTAAAGTGTAACTTCAATTTTTGTCAGGGACATTAATTCCATACCAAAACAAACAAATGGGGAGCGCAAAAACACTAACAAATAAAGTTTTGTTTATCTAAAACATTTTTTTTGCGATATTTCTGTTTGTTATGCAAATTTTTCTCTGTTTCTAACGACAATAGAATTGAAAGTAATAAATATTAATATATAGTTAAGTTACATCAGTGCCATCTATCAACAATAAAGGTTTGTTTTTCGTTTTTTTTTTTTTTAATAATCATATTTTATGTCAAAAAATTTTATTAACAACTAGATTAGAATTTTTTAAATTTAATGAATAAATTTTTAACATTTAGGAACACACATTTTAAAAACGTATCCAGAATGCGGAACGAATGTTCTGTTAATTGGAAAAAAAATGTGTTTAAAAAAAACTAAATTACTTATTGTCATTAAAAAAAATAATTTGATCTGTTAAAAACCATTTAGAAATTTTAAAAAAATTTCATTATGAATAATTTATGAGGTAGAAATTTTAATTATATTGATTAGATAAAAGTAAATTATTTTAAAAATGCATTAATTGTTCCTAGAAACACTTGTTGTAAATTAAATCTATTTTTCATTAAAAAAAAAAACAAATGATATTTAATTAGATTGCATAATTTACGGGGTAAATATAAAATTTTTTCAGAGAGGATAGAGGTCTTAAAATGGCTTAGATTTTCCAAGAAAGATAATAAGTAATTACATATATATGTAATTAATTTGCTTTAGAGTTTTGTACTGCAAAACTAGAATTCAAAAGGGCTCAGAACGGAAATAACCTAATCCTCAAAAGAACATTTTTACTTTTCGCAGTACATTTCAAGCATTTTAACATTTTGAATAAATCGCAGGAGGATCGGGAGATATAAATCCGACTGCGTACTTTAGTTAAGTTCCAGTTGCATAGGTGGCATTTTTTTTCAACCAAGTTATTTTTATAATTTTTTCCAGTGCCAAAGTGGCCTAAGTCTTGTGATTTTTTTTTTAATTTTTTTGTGGGTTAGGCCACTTTGATTTTCAGTCCCTTGGATTTATAAATAATACGAACGACCCAACCCAATTAGTTTTAATTAAAATACAAGTTTTTTTTAAATAAATTTCTTTTTCTAGTTAAATTTCGTGAGTTCTGGAAATTTTGATGAAAATTAGTTGTTCAGTACTCAATGGTGATTTTGTTTTGTGCTTTATCAATTTTGTTCTTCTTTTAATTGGTCTTTAAAATTTTTTAAAATATATTTGATTGCAATTTGATTAATTTCACATTTATTTCGCTATTGCATTTTATAAATGTTGCTGGATACTCGGCAATTGGGAGTTTTAAGTTACTATTTAGACTACAATATTGGCCACAATTAAAGTGTTGGAAATACTGGGGAAGGAAAAAGATAAATCATTTTTGTAATAATGTAAAAGCGATGCTATTAAAAACATCAATAATTCCCTTATCACAATGAAGTCTACATTAAATACCTTCGGGTGGATTTTAATTAATGACAGAATATAAAAAGGCTGGGAAAATTTGACAATTAAATTTTATTTACTTTTACCCTTTCTCTTGAAAAATTTGTGCTGTAATTTTTTAAAATTTAAACTTCGCGTTTCCCCATCTTTTTTTAATAATAATATAAAAGAAATGTTTTTTACTTTTTATGATTGATTTTTTTTTTTATATTTTACCTGTAATTAAAAATTTTTGGCTTTATATTTTTTTTTTATTTACCATCAAAAAAATTTATTACTCTCTTGCCATTAATTTTCAAATTATAATTATTTAGCCTCAAAATGATTTCCGTACCCAATTCTATCCCCCTTCCCAACTTTATTTCCACACGCCCCTTAGCTTCTGGTATCAAATCAAAAGTGTAATGTGTTTCAATTTATTAGGTACTATATATATTAAACAAATAGAACTAACAGAGATTTTTTGGGATTTTAATTAATGGAGGACAGATAGGAATTCTCATACCACTTAACCCCCCTCCCGCCGAGTTGTAATAAATAAATCGTATAACAACAAAAGAATCATTAAAAATGGTTTATTTTTTATAACAGATGTGGTATTTTGGAAATAAATGATTTTAAAACAAAATATTGTCATTTTTTTAATTATTATTTTATAACATATCAGAATGTTGCTATTAAAAAAGTAAAATAAAGTTGTTTTGTTTTTTAAATTACACATTTATATTTAGTAATAAAAAATGAAGTACAATGGCAGTAATAAAAAATACCTTAATTATTTAAAAATATGGACTAGAATTTTGGAAATTCAGTAATAGAATTAATTTATTGCGAAGAAATAGCATTTAGGTCCTATTTTTTTAAAGAAAAATTGAACTATTATCCAATAAACCTTTTAATTTCAGGACATCCGTTCGTCCATACTTTAACAAAACTTTTACCAGAGTCTGAAATCCCAGAACTAAATAACAGTTATATGAAACATTTTCATGATAGTGAACCCGTTTTGCAAATATATAGATAGCAGTCAAGATTTGGGGAAACCCATATTCATATATGTTCGAATTAAATAAACCGGCAACCTAGAAAGATTTTACTAAGAAAGAGTCACAATTTTCCACAACTTTCCTTAGATACTTACAATTTATTTAAAAAAAGAATTACAAATTTTTATAAAACTGTACTCATATTTCCAGAGACTTTTTTGTCTACAATAAAACGTACAACTTCAAAAACTCTTGATTCGATATACTGCGTGGTGTAATGTGAATTAAAGTTCTTGTAGAGGGATTTAATATTATTAAATGGCTGAGTAGAGTGACCCACTATGCTGGTAGAGTGGTAGAATCCCAGGGAAAGTGAAAATACATTCCCTGGGATTTGTCATCGTCATTGGGTTCAAATTAATGGCTTAGTCAATAATTAATAATTATATATCTTTGCTAAAAAATACATTAATATAACAATATAAACAAAGGGGTTCACTACAAGTGGCTAAGCACTTCTGAGAGCCTGTGAATAATAATATAGTATTCTTTAATATTTTAAATACTTACCATTTTAAAAATGATTTAAATATCTTAAGGTTTAAACAAATTAGGATTAGAGACGAAATTTACTTAATTTAAATTCCCAAATTTAAAGGATTAGGGACGAATGGGCAATAGATTATTAATTGAAGAATTTATTAAAATTTTATAAAAGGTAGGCACTTAAATATGTTATTTATTGCTTTCGAAAACTCTGCTATGGATATCCCAGAATTAATTGGCACAAGTAATTACAGTTAATTAAAAAGACTAGGATATAACAGGAGATGTTAAAATATGTATTATAAAAATACTAAAAAAATTTGTAATTAATCGTATATTAAGAAATTAATTAAATAAGAAAAATAGGATATTATAGAGATTTAAAAACTCTCAGAATGACTTGGTTCCCAAAATGCATTTAAAATATTCAATACAAAAAGTATTAGAAAACATAACTTCCATGTTCATAGTAATAATTATTTAAATTAATCACTTTAATTAGTCCCAGTTTGAATTATAAAATATTTCCAGTACTTTTACAATGCTTTAGGTAATTAAAACATTCTAGAGAACCTAACATCTTGAATTTAGAACTAAATCTTAATTAAGTTAGGTGCTTAATTTTTATAAGATGTATTCTATCTATGTAGCATTAAACTAAAAATGATATTATTTGGAAAATTATTTAAATTTTAAATTCTAAATTATCTAAATTTGTATTAATCAAGTTCAGACACCTGCGAACTTAAGTTATTACATTTTCCTACCACTTTGTATAAGAAAAACTATATTATACTCGTATTATCTTTAGTATGTACTTATTCTGCTTCTATTATTTTGAATTGTTAATAAAAAAAACAAAAAAAAAAAATTAGAAGAATTTTCCATTAAATCCAATAAAAAAAATTTTAATTTTCTTTAATCCATTCTATTTATTATTCAAAAATAGTAATTTTCGTATACAAAAAAAAAACAACGAAAATTTTAAATTAAATATTTTAATATCGTGCAACTAATATAAATTTGAATTTTCTTTAAAAATTTTCTTTTAAAAAATTTCCTCATTTCCTTTTAAACAATAGCTTCATAAAATGAAAATTTCTCATTTAAATGCTTTTTTGTTATGTCATTTTTCAAACGGTTTTTTTGTTTATATTTTTTTTTTTTGTTTTTTATAGTTTTGTATTTATTTTTCTATACATTTTGTATACATATTATTTTAAATTTTATCTTTGTACACTATTGTATAGTAAAGTATACTAATTTTATAAAAAGATATTTATATTTATATATGTATAATATACAGTTATATTTACAAAAAAAAAAAAAATAATTTAAAATGTCAATTCTTTCCAAAATAATGAACAAGAAAAATAAAAACAGAAAAATAAAAAAAATCCACTAAAATAAATTTACAGTTATTAATATTATGTGTTCAAAACTAGGAGAGAACACACCATAATATAAATGCAAGTCAACGATACAAATAGAAAAGGAGGTATAAATGTTGCGAAGGAACGTTAAATAGATAGCAAAAAATAATATCAAGACATTTATTATATACTTTATATGACAAATACTAAATAGACCATAGATAACTGTATATATTTTGATGATTAAGAATAAAAACATTAACAAAAAAAAAACAAAAAAATATACAGTTAGAAGATTATTTAGAAGGCTACAAAAATGAAAAAAAAAATATGCTGGGTCCACCACAGAAATAATCGCTATTGCAGGAAAATCTTAATACAAAATTTGTTTAAAATAGATTTTTTGCCTATATATTGTGTAAACATTTTTTAAAAACAAGATATTTAAAAGATTCAAAAACATTTACATATATATATTAAAGTTTTATTAGAGAGACGATATCATTTAGAAAGGCTATAATTAGTTTCCAGTTTTAATTTTGTTTGGGGATTTAAAAGAGATAAAAATGTACACAAGCATTTGCAATTTTGTACTCCTGGAACTAACAGACTTTTTTTAAATTTAATTAAATGGGCTGTAATGGGTTCGTCAGATCAAACGACTTTCTATGGCAAATTTGTAGCTCTTTATTTATTAAACATCTTTACATAATAAATTTTTTATACTATTTTTGATTTAAAAAATATTCAGAAATTACCCTAGAGAAGTGCCTAGGCTAGAACTAACTGATTTTCTCCAAAAAGCTCATCAGTTCAAGATATTAACATCAAAAAAACATTATATATGAAATTTAGAAGCATTCCGTTCAGCTGTTTAAGATTTACACGTGCGCCAAACATCTATTCATACATACACACATATACTTATACGGGCATCATAAAAAAAACACGTTTAATGGGTTTTTAAATACCGAAGTAATGCGAAAATACAAAAATTCTCAGTGTCCAATTTTTGGCGCGAAAACAATACCTACCGCTTATTACATTTCATATAAGCGGTTGGTTAAAAATAATATAAAAAATTATAATTTAAAATTTATAACTGTTATTTTGTATTTTTTTTTTCTTATCTCTTTAAATAGCTTTTCTTAAATTTTTTTTCAAATTTTTCATTTACACAATCAACCATTTCTCTGTTATAATATTTTTTCTCATATTTTTTTCTATATCTTTCATTTTTAAATTTGTTGTATTATTCTCTTTTATTCTCTCTCTCTCTTCCTTGTTTTGTTCTCTTTTACATTTCCTATTATTTTGTATCCTTTTTTTTATAAAAAAAAAAAAAATCCTTTGACCTTGAAAATAACTGTTTTTTATTTTGTGACGTTGGCGAAAAAAAAAAACGAGAATTTAGTCCTTAGCATCACTGTTTTAAAGTAGGAAAATTGCTATACAGTGTTGGTAATGTTATGTGTTTGTGTATGATAGTTTGACAGTTTGAATGTCAAATGTTTGTAAAACTATTTTAAACAGTAAAGTATAAAAAAAATGAAAAAAACAAAAGAAGGCAATTGTACAAAAAAAAAAACGAGATAGAGATAGACTTTTATAAAAAAAACAGTAATGTTGCCTTTGTACAATGTTAGCGGTGACGTAAATTTTTAAATATTTATTTTTTTTTTTTTTTTTTTTTACATAAGTGCTAAAAGTTAGAACATAATAAGTTATAAATTTAAAGAAAAATTTTCATATACGTACGTACATTGTTATATACTTTTAGACTTATTATATAGTATGATAATAATATTATGTTTGTGAAAAGTCTGTTCTGATATGATAAATGTGGAAATGGGCGCCACAATTGAACAAAAATATAAACTTTTTTTAATTAAATGAAACAATTTCAAAAAACGGCAGGGTTTTTAAATTAGTAGAATAAAATTTAAAGTGTTTTTAGAAATTTAACTCTTTACCTTACTCTTTAACTATTTTTTATAGTATTGATTAATTATTAGACATGGGTAGAATTTAAGATTAATAAGTAATAAGGTTCTTAACATATTCCGGCTTCTGCAGGGAGAGTAGTAGTTTAAAAGTTAATCATAAAGGCTTCTACGTGAATGCAATTGCAGTTTCACGGAAGAAAGTGTAATAATACACAAGAATTGAATAATAGGGTTTGTAACCTGTATAAAGAAACATGGTCTGAAGTTTTTAAACTAGATAACTAACTTTATGAGGCCAACTTATTTAGGCTTTATAAATTTGTATAAAGGGTTTTTTGAATTCATGAAAGTCCCTATCGCTAAATCGAACTCACATAGTGTTTCATAACATAACATAAGATATCTATCAGTAAAATTTGAAAAAGGTCTGACAATGGAGCTAAAGTGAAAATATACTTCAAATTAATTTAGGTTAAATTGCATTTAGGGTTCAACTTTTTTGAATCGCCGATTTAAGTTAAATGCATATGTATGTATTCTTCATTGTATAACATAACTCTTGTATCACTCAATTAGAAACTAATAATTAATTTAATGTGAAGCATTACTAGATTTTATATTCGTCTCACATAAACTTCTCAGATCCTACACAAGACAAGATTTCAATTAATTAAGATTATTGACGCTTTTATAATTGTTAAAAGTGGGTAACAGCTTAGGAAGTTATTTCAATTGGTTAAAATCTGACCAAAGTCTGACTTAAGAGAGAATTAAATTTTCAAAGAATTGGAGCCTAATACCATTATTTTACATTTGAGATAAAATTTATAAACTTTACCTTAACTTTTCCTTTTTACTTATGTGCGCCTATTAAATAGTTTTTATACATTTTACAACATAGTATTAGAATACAGAAAATATGAATTGAAAGAATTTCTAAAGTGATGCTGATGACGTGTATTTTCTTTGTCTCTGTCTTTAAAAAAGGAATAGACTGTAAATATTTCATTTTTAAAGAAATGTTTATTATATTTTCTTATTCTTCCTTTTCTTTTCTACTCTTGTCCTTAATGTACAGCAAATCATAGCAAGATCTTGTAGTTTATGTATATATATATATATATATATACATCTAGAGAGAAAAAATTAAATTTTTCCAAATAAAAGAAAAATTATGAAATAATAATTTTAAAGCTGTACGTTTTTCATAATTTTAAATCGAGAAAATTTAAAATTTATGATTTTCTTGGATTTTTCTTTAGAAAAACAAATTTTCATAGAATTAAAGAAAAACAATTTTTTCAAGGATTAAAAATAAAAACTTTTCTTTTAAATAAAAGAAAAACTTTAAGAATTTTCTACCCTTTTAATAGAAAATCCTTTAGATTTAAAATTTTTTTAAGAATTGACAGGATCGAAATATGTCAAAAATAAAAATGATAGAAATGGGAATTAAAAGAATAAAAATAATTTAAAAACTGATGGAATGAAAAGTTTTTTTCCTCATTTTTTTTTTTTTTTGTTCTAAGTGAAAATTTTCTTTATCGTTGTATTTTTAATTTTCTTTATACTTATTTGGTAAAAAAATCTTTTCATCATAATTATGATAATAATGATCCAAGAAAAGGCAATGGATTTTCGAGTATTATATGCTTTTTATATAATGGTTCAATTGAGTTGTTTTTCCAAACTTATTTTTATTTAATCCTTTTTTTTTTCTCTTTAATTATTTTTAAAAAAATTTTCTCTCATTTTCTTTTTCAGTTTTATTAAGGTTGTAATATTTATGATTTTATTTTTGTTTTTAAATAAAAAATGAAGGAATACCATAATTATAACAGGATTATATTATAATAGAAAGAAAGTTTTTCATAATTAATCCAGATGGATTTTTCCAAAGAAAATATTAATGGTAGTATTAATTTAGTGGTATTTATATAGAGGAAAAATTAAATTTTATTTTTATGACAGAAATAATTTCTTTAAAAATTTTTTTTTTTTTAAAAATAAAAGATGCAGAAGGGATTTATTAAAAAAATGATAGATATTTAAATAAATACTCGTATACCTTTTTTTAATTGTTTTAAAAAAACAAGTCTATAAAAATTATTAATTCACAAAAAAAAATAATTAAGAAAATTTTGTTTTCAATACGAGTAAGTTTAAAAAAATAAACTACGTAACTGTCAACGTAGGAAATGGAGGTCGATAGGTTGATAGGCCACACGCTTAGAAAGCCTAGTGAAAGCATAAGATGAACTCTCGATGGACTAGAAGACGTGTCCTTCCCAATATCACATGGCGCAGGACAACTTATGAAGAAAAGGCTTTATGCAAAATCTCCTGATATCGGCGTGGAATCGCGTGAGATGGATGTGTCAAATGGAAGTCCTATGCTCTCAAGAAGAGTAAGGAAAACCACAATTAACTGTCAAAAAAAAGTGGAAAATTTACTAACCGAAATAAGAACGTACGATGAATAACGTTTGTCAAAATATGGTTATTCACTTATGTATATTTTATATAAATACTATTGAAATACGCGACGTTTAAACGCTGAGCATTTTTTCAATTTTCACAGCACGTATTTTTTTTTTTTTTGTCTTTTTGTATTATTTTTCAATTCTGAATGTGTCATTTTTTAAAATTTTGTGAATGAGTTAAATTGCGGTACAACTTACGCCAACGATTCAAATTAAAGCGTTTCTCGTTATACGTTCTTATTTAGGTAGGACAGTACTGCATAAGAAATTTCATTGGAAATTTAGAATTTTTTTAAGTGGGATAAATTAAGTTTTCATTTAGCGAAAGTTGTATTTACTACACAAATTAATTAGAGGGAAGCTGTCATGTGAATGTGTTTCATTTACCTATAGTTTTATTTTACTTTATTTTAATGTATTATATACAAGATGTCTGTGTTATTATTTAATTGTCTGTCATTGGCCTGTATTTTATTTGATTATAATATTTTCATTCATTTTGTATTGCTTATTTATATTAATATTTAGCATTTTTATATATGTATATATGCGGAGTGAAGTAACATGCATAACAGTAAAAAGAAATATAATCCAATTGAATTACACAAAAATGAAATAAGATCAAAAAATATACAATTTTGAATGAAAAATAAAATACGACATTTAAATTATTTAAAAAATTTGTAGCTGAATTAATTCTAAAATCCAACGTTTTTCGTCATACGTTTTTATTTAGGTTACACAATGCTGCATAAGGAATTTTATTGCGAATTTAGAATTTTATCATTAAATCTTATAATTAAATCAATATTTTTAAAAAATATTGAAATTAAATCTTTTTTCGAATGAATTTCATTGGAAACTGTAACTGACGCCTAATATTCATATTTAAAAAAATATATGCTGTCTCAATACCTAAATATCTTTATATATATAAATACATATTTTTCTTAATCCAAACAAACTAACAATATATAATAATAATAAATATATTAATAAATTAGACAAAAACAATTAAAATTTAACAAGAAGTTAGTTAACTCTTTTGACAGATAACGAATCCATATTCGACAACACAACAAAGTTTATTTTTGATTAACATATCAAATTAATTAGATTAAGTGTCAAAACAGTGTTGCAAAAATTAATGAAAAAAATCAAATATGTATTTCAATTTTATCAGAATTTTTTTAATCATTTTAAAGAATAAATTATTCAATTTTAAAATTTTGCTAATAATATTTTAAATACCTAATATAAAAGTTTTTAGTTTCATGTCACGGAAAAATACAACCAATAAAAAAACATCCAAAATATAAAAAAACAACTATGTACTTAAAAATAATTTGATGAAAAACAAAATACAATGTTTTTTGTTTGGAAGACAATAGCGGTATTGTCTTCAACAATAGTGAAAAAATGACAACATATTTTCTAATGAATAATTAAGTTTAGTTTTTTTTTTTTTTTTTTTTTAGTTTTAAGTTAAGTGATGTTTCTTTTATTATTACGAAACTAAGTGCTAATAATGAATTTTTTTTAACAATATTTATTTCACAGTTGATAAAATAAATTATTTAAGATAATGCAGTTTTTATTTTTTTGTTTTTTTTTCGTAAACAATACGAAAAAATATTTAAACAATTTAATTTTTGACAGCTGTCACTTAAATTATATTAAGTTAATACTAATAAAATTTTAATTGAATAAAGTAAAGAAATTTTACTAGAAAAGTTTTTAGTAAGTATTACTTATTTATTTGTATAGTTATTTTATATGCTAAATAATAAAAATATTTTTTAAATAATTTAATAAGACATAATAATAAATATATAATTTATTGTAATGCCATTATAAACTTTGTACTTGACCTAATTTTTTTTCAATTTAAACAAAAAATCTGTACTTGATGAATTGGTGCTGTTTTTTTTTTTGTAATTAAGTTAATTTATTATTTAGAATTAAGCGATCTTACAGTTCTTATTTGAAGGTTCAAGATATTCAACTGAAAGAATTGAACTATGTATTTGATTTTATTATTTGCGTCTAAGGTTGTTTGGAAGGAAACGTTAAATTGATTGCAAAGAGCGAAATAGATGAAACTATTGTTTTTCTAAAAACAAATTAAATTTTAATTGTTAAATGTAAAAATAAGATAGAATAGAAGTCATAAATATAATGAATATAAATAAATATTAAAAAAATTTGAAATAATTTTTTGATAGGATCCTTAGCACACTCTAAGTAGAGCATACACAGCAACCCTTGGTTTCAAATTAATATTAATTAATAATATTAAATGTCAAAATCTAGCTGTCAACTTATTTATTCACACAATTGTGCTGAACACACAGAGCTACTATGATTTAAAAAAGAAAACATAGACTAAATACTCTTGAGAGTTCTGAACTTAAACAGTACAAGTTTTTGACAGTTTGCAAACCTTGAGCTTAAAAAAAACGACTGATAATAATATACTGTTTAACTTAAGGTTATTTTTAATTCTTAAAATTGAAAATAACGGTTAATTCAAATAATTCAAATGTATGAAGCTAACAAGTGACAAGTGACAAGTTTGAAAAACTTTTTTATATATTAAATTGTATGTATTCAACTCATTTTGTAAAAGCAATATCTCCAAAAGTTATAGTCCAATTTTAAGGTATAGTATGAAATTTAATCTACAAATAATTTTAATCAAAAAATTGAAAAGGATTGAAAATGGAGTTAAAGACCAATCTACGAGCTGCATAAAATTTTAATTGCACATAGATACAAAATAAAAGGAAGTAAAAGTTTTTTTGAGTTTCAATTTTATTTTTCAGAAACTTTTATACGAATTCTTGATTTTATTAATTATTTTTAACTATAGGTATTTAATATGGTTTGCGTGTTTTAACTTAATTTTTTTTTATACTGTTTTTATCATTAATTACTTCATTTTTTTTTTTCCTTAACATTTCTATTATCTTTATTTTCATTGTTTATAATTTTTCTGTTTTATTTTATTTTATTATTATATTTTTTATCTTATTGGACCTCTAAAATATGATAAAAAAAAAAAACATAAACAAAAGCATACAAACATTATTACAATTAGATACTGGTTAGATAGCAGAGCAGAAAGAGACGGATAATAAATGAAAAAAATAATATATTTTCTAATTTTAATTGTAACAATTCAACTTTTAAATAAAAACAACAAAAAAAAAAAGTCAAATTAAAATAACTTTATTGTTGATAGTTTTCACTAGGAAGATGTTAATTATTTGATAAACAAGTAATGAACAATTTGAATATACACGTACCTATATTGTTATTGTAAAAGAAAATGAAAGAGATAGCAAATAGGTAGCTATACATATATATATATATATATTAAAATGAATTAAAAGAAAGTTTGTCTTATAAAAAAAACAATTTCGTTGTAATATCGTTTGTAATTAAAGATAATTTGAACTTAAAATGATATGCAAATTAAATTACAACAATATATAAGAGAGTGAAAAGTTTTATTGCAAACATTGTACTTAAATTTACAGAAAAAATATTGTAATTTTATTTTAAAACTTTACAAAAAAAATGGTAAAGAAAAGCACCACACCACAAAGGGTTTTTTAATTATATGATTTGGAAACAATTGAATATGGAATAAAAGTAAAACTGATCACGTATATATATATATTAGATGAAAGGAAACTAAATATTCAGTCTAGGAATGCAGATATCTTCTGATACGTGGTGGATACATTACTATAGTTTTAGTTGAATAAAACCATAGAGTAAATATCGTCCCTAAGAAAGAGGGAGAAATTAATATAAACTTTGTCAAATATTTTTGAGAAATATAAAATGTGTTCCAAGTTTTGATTGTATTAGTGGACCCTTATTTTTTTACTTAATAATTAATAGTATTTATTTACAATTTTTGTAAATAAATACTATTAATTATTATTAATTGTTTCCCTCTAATATATTTTCTAAAAGTAAAATTAGAAATAAAATATACATACAATGCACACATCAACGCATACAGCAGTTAATACATACACACAACCATTGCCCATTACATATGTACTTTCTTAAAAATCAAATAAATAAAATAAAGATTTCAAATTGATTCATATATGATAATAACGCATTCATATATGTAGATAAAAGAACGATAAAAGAACGTTAATTCATTATCAAAGAGTTTCTATATCAAATTTTAATAGATAATCTCTATTCATAACTTTCAAAAAGATTTATAATTATTCTCCTGACAGTTGATTAGTAATTTTGCAAAATGAAACAAAATTGTTACAATGACAGATGTTTCATTTCTTCCCATTTCAGTTTTTCATTCAAAAAAAAATCTGTAGCAGCGGTACAAATTGTTTCATTTAATAGCTATTTCATCACACTTGGTAGAACCAGAAAAGTAGCTTTGGGTAGCAATCAATTTAATGATCTGAACCATACAATTCTTATAAATTTATCGTCAGATTTCTAATATAAATATATCACTAACTGATAGAATGAAAAATAAACCCATAGACACAGGCAAGTTCATATAAAAGTATATAATAAAACACAAATAGCATCATTACAGGCACGGTAGTGTCAAAAAAATGATACTCAGTGACTTAGAGTACCTCTGTCATGAACAATAAGGGTTAGTCACTTAAATCAACCTATTAACCAAATGCTTCAATTCAAGTGATCATGTAAATTATAACATTTTGGGATTATCCCGCACAAGATTCTATTATATATACTCAATAAAAACAAGTCTTTGATTATTATTCAATAAAATTAAGGATCAGACCAGCATTTTTTAATTCATTAATACGTATATTTAAAGGTAGACAAAATTCATATTAAAAATTTTGTAATCCATTGATTATAACTGCTTTTTTGCAACATCTTTTTTTAAGCATGTTATTAATTATTTTTATACTATATGTTAGTAATTTATTTATCATCACTAACAAATTTTCGCATTCATATAAATCTAATCTGAAAATTAAAAAATTTTCCAGTAAATTACAAAAAAAAAATACATTTCAAAAATTCAATTGCATAACTTCTTAAAATGTAATTTGGTATACCAAAAAAAAACAAATAAAACAAAAACCAAATTGAAGATGGTTTTTATTTTTTGCATAAATTAAATATCTGTACTGTTACATTTTTCAACCACATTTTACCAATAAAACATACCATAAGAAACCAATACTATTGATACCGAGAAGAAGAAAAATGGAAAACTGTTTTCTTCTGCAATAAAATTTATCGATTTTGAGGTGCTCATTTAGAAATTTTTAGTAATCATTTTTTTACTTGAATTTTCTTTCATTCACTACAGCTGGCTCTCTTTTTATTATGCAATTTTGATATGGTACGTTTTCTTCGGCTTCTTCTTATTCTTCATTTTAAACATTATGCAATATTGAATAAATATAATGCAAATATATGTATGTAGGTATACAATTTTAAAAATGTATTATTGAATAGTTTTTTTTTTCCATTTGTACAAATAATATTGATTTTAAAATGGTTTCTTTGATTTTTCATTTTAAAATTCAATTTTTTACAATGTGTACTTAATTATGGGTTGTATTATCTGAACCCTTTTTTCCAATTGAATTCAAGTATAAAAGAAAAAGTTATTCAATGGATATATAAAGAAAATCTAAGAAAAATAAAATGCATATTTAAATATACATATTATTATAATATATTATACATACATGTTTATTATATACATTTACTTATTATTGTTAAGTTTCTTAACTTTAATCCGTAATTTTTTCTATATATAATAAGTTATAAGTTATAACTTTTATGTACTCTAATAAATAAATAACTTCCGTACTAAAAAAAAAAATTGTGGAAATAAAAGGAAGAAATAAAATTACCGATTTGTAACAGTCATAATATTTAAAATAGTTTATTTTTTTCAAATTTAAAATAGTTGTGGTAGCATATAACTATATTTAAAAGTTTTCATTTATTTTCAATTTCTATTGTTGTCTATTTTATGTATAAATGGAAAAATAAAGGTTAAATTTAATATGGAATTACAAAAAAAAAAAAGGTATTATAAATTTTAATTATTGAATTTTATCGAAATTTATTTAAATAAACTAACAGAGTTAAATATATTTAACTTGATAATCTAGTTTCAACTCGATAAACTAGTTTTTGTTCCTCAAGACAACATTCCATAAAACACTTTGACATTTTTAAACTAGTTTATCGTTTAAACTTACTATATTTCAAAAATAGTGCATTTAAACTTTTTGATAATCGATTTTTCTTTTTAGATTCAATTTTTTTTTGTATTTTTCATATCCCTTCCATCATTGGTCATTTCAATTTAAATAAAAAATTTATATTAAAATTAACTACTTTACTTGCTGTCATAAATTAACCAGTTGTATATAGTAGAACGACATTTTTTGAAACTAGTTTACTTCTAGTTGAGTACCTAAAGTATGAACCAGGTATTTTTTCAATTATATGTTTAAAGCTTCTTAAAAACTGCAATGTTGGTTTTAAATTTATCAAAGCAATTGAATTTCGAAAAGAAATCGAAGTTGTCAAAATCTAAACTGCTGAATAAATGATTGAATAACATTTCGACAAAATTACTCCGTCTGATATGCATCTCTTTACTACACAGATTAGATTAAAATTATATAGTTAAATAATTACCTCGTGTGAACATGAAGTAGTCTTTTCTGGTAAGGCTTTACAGAAATGAAGTAAATTTTACTTATAACTACATACAGAAGGAATTAGATCATTATAATACATATTGTTACTTTTGTATTGTATTAGAAGATTTAGTATAGCATTTGAAAATGAAAACTTGTGCAGTATCGAATAGGTATATGTATTTTTTAATCTTCGTGAATCCAGTTAGATTTAGATTTTAAAAAAGAGGGCCATAATCATTAAAAGAGCACAATTAAGAAATGCGTGTTGGGTTGTAGTATTACATTACCTAAACAAATCCCTGAGTTTTTTTTTAAATAAACTTTGAAATTTTACGAAAATCTCCTGTGAGTTATAAAAATCAATCAAAATTTTTTAAACCTGTATTATTTGATTCTATCGTAAAATAACACTGAAGTTTAAAGTAGAGCAATTTGGTTTTCTTGATTAATTTAATACCCATTTTTTTTATATAATTTTATCTACTGTCAGATTTTAAATTTTTGAAAAATTTAATTTCTAGGGGAAATTACTTCTTGTTATTTTTATAACAAATTAGAGTAAAAAAATTAAATTTTTTTTATAATGCAAAAGAAAATAACTAGATTCCTTGCATTTTCATTTTCTCAATTATTGAGGTTTCTTTTTTATTTTCTATAAGAGGAAAAGAGACAGAAAAAGGTTTTATACTGATGCAACTTAATATATCAAGAGAGAACAAGTATACAAAAAACCAAACTTGTAAAATAAATAAAAAAAATATGAAAATATAATTCGAAATATTTCTTTAAGCTTTGACAGGGCTTCAGTGTCATAATTTTGCATCAACTAATTCCGTTTTTTCCCTGTGTTGTTGTTGTTATTGTTTGCTACCGTTATTTTCTTCCTTTTTTATTGTCAAAGTACATTAATTACACTAAAATTTTGTATATTTACTATAAAAATAGTGATATAACGGTACTTACTAGATTTATGGTAATAAATATAGTTAATACTACATTAAAACATTTTATACAGTTATGTCACTTAATTTTTCTCTTAATTTTTTTTTCGCTTAGATGAGAACATTAAAAAAAACTTTAAGTATAAGTAGGAAAAGACTTGTTACATAATTCTTCTGCAATCGATTTAAAGCACTTCCTTTAAATGGTTTCGGTTTTATTTTACAAATTTACAAATTATTATGAGACAGAATTTTTAAAGTGGAAGCGTTAAAAAAATACGGAAATAATTTTTTTTTTTAAGTGAAAGTGTATCATTGCAAAGTGTATATTATATATAATAAATACTTTTTTCATTCATTATTTTGTTTTTGTTTTGTTTTGCTTTAGAAAAGTTGAGGTTAAGTTTAAAAATAACGGAAGGAATTTTTAAATAGATATCAAAAAAAATTTAATCTGAGATTAAAAACATTTTTAAAGAGATTAAAATTTTTTAGTGTAAAAATATAATTTTAAAAGTTCAATAACTATTTTGTTATTTAAGAGTTTTAGAATCTGACAAAGTTGTCTAAAATTTCTATATTTAATACCCAGAAATTTTTTGTAGTAGTAAAGGAATTCATCACTTCTTAAAAATTTATTCAAAATACTAATTAGATAAAATTGTATAAAATGGGACCTAATATTGGAACATTTTGGAACTGACAAAGAACTGATTATATTATAAGTTCAAAGAAACGTTTTTGTAACTTGGAAAATCTACTTTTCAACTTATTTTTAAATTAATTTCTTTTTTCGAATAATGAATTGATATCAAAATTTGTTGATTTGTTAAAGAGAAGCTCGTTACCATACCAATGAACTAACCTCCAAGTTGCTAACTTCTAAGCCACCAAGATCTTCTCCAGAAAATAATATGATCTAATTCCCTCTGTTTATTGATCTTTGTTCATTAAATCAAAACCTTCAATATTACTACTAAACTAAGCTTTAAAAAAATTAAATACCCCCAAAATAAATGTTTTAAATCCCCAAAAAGAAATTAATTAATCTCCAGTAACATGTTTTGAACTTTTGGGCTTTAGCTTATAAACTTCTGGACTTTGAAATAATCCCCATATTACAAAAATGAATTAGGTATTGATTTTACCAAAAATATTGAACTCACTTTAGATTAGATAGTTTATTTTTATTTGGTATGCTTAGTTTGTAGCGCCCCACGTACACTTGAAAGGCAAAAAATCAAAGGGTTTTTAATATTAAACAAAATTTATACTTCCATATTTATTTTACAGAAGAAAGATTTAATTAACTCACAAAAATTAGATCTCAAAATTGCATTTTATATGGTCCATAATAATTCATAAAATTAAATGTGATATAAAAACAAAAGAGATTAACTCTGATAGCAACATAAATCAAAAGTTTAAATAAACCCATTCATCAATTGCATTTAAATACACAATTTTTTATTTTTCCTTTTTAGGCATTACCATTTTTCAATGTAAGCCTCTTTTTTACTTAACAGATCAAAATATTATTTTAAAAACAAATCTTCAAGTATCAAAACTAAACTAAGATTAATTTATTATGTATTAATATTAAAATTAGGTATTCGGCTACTCTAATAATTAATGTATTGAAAATGAAATTTAATCTGCGATAGCAAAATTTATTATTTGACCCAAATAAAGTATTGTAAAACTAATAAAAATAAATAACCGTTATAAAAACCTAAAATATATGCCTTTACTATAATTTTTCAACTTAAAAACCTTAATACGAAAGCGAATTATCGATTTTTAATTTGCAATAACTAAAAATAAAATCACGATTTAAACTATTCAAAAACTGTAGAGCCAAAAGAATAAGTTCAAAAATTAAAATAAAATTTACCCAAAATGGTAATACAAGTTTTTGTTTTTTTTTTTTGCATTTTTATTTTGTTTATTTTTTTTTTTAATCCTATTATAAATTTTTTTTCAAATTTATTCAAATTTAAATAAAAAAAAAACTAAAACATCACTAGAAATAGTGAAATAATATTCAAAAATAGAGTGAAATTTTATATGGAACAGCTTTTGTTACAAAAAAACTATACGATAACTATGAAAAATACTCTAATTTATTTTTAATATTTGATTTAAATTAAAAATTATTTTTATAAATTTTTTTATTTCCGAAATAAATCCGCCAATTTATTAAAAACATTTTTTTTTTCTTATATTCCCGTTCTATATTATTCACATATGGATTTGAAAATTGATTTTACTAAAAACAGTGGGAAGAAAAATTATTAATTCACGCCATAAATTTTCAACATAATTTTTCTTAGGAATTTATCCGGACCTGTGAACCTAATGTTCTTCCATCAGTTTTTTTAAGGGTAACTCTTTAATTGTTAGGCTAATAAGCCTGTCTATATCATAGGTAAATTTTGGACATATCATCTCATAGGTGGAAGAAGGATATATTATATTCTTATTAAAATTGATCTTAATGAATTCCACATCCATTTTAAACATTGTGATAGTACTAGGCCTAAAATATGTAGAAACGTCTTAGATTTGCAATTAATATAATTGTTTTTTTGATAAGACCCTTCGATTGGAAGGTCGACGTCTTAACCACGACACTACCGGTCGGATATATTTTAATAATTTTATATTTGAATTACAAGGTATTTTGTATCTGTGAGTTATATTATTGAATTGAATTATTTGTTTATATTGTTATATTAATGTATTTTTTATTAAAGATAGAGGACTATCAACTCTTGGTTAGGCCATTTCTTTGAACCCAATGGTGAATTGTAGATGAGTTGAGTTAAAAACAAGATGACAGTTATTTTGATTCGAAACCGGACCTGTTGAATTAGCATCGGCAGTCTAACCACTTTACCACCTACTCGATAAGTTCAACTTATAATACTAACATAAATCAGATCTAATTTTTAAAATCATTTCATTTCATTGCTATACAGTATACATCATCTCTTGGAAACTACTGTATATTATGTAGTTCGATAATTTTCAAAACATCAAATAAATCGCACAGTTCCCAATTTAAAATGTAAACAAATTGTTCTCAAAAAAATTAAAATTGAAAAATGATACAAAAAACAGTTTTTTTTTTTAAATAAAAACTGGGACATACAGGAAATTTTTCATTTATAAAAAATTATTTTGCAATATTTAAAAATGCTTTTTTTTTTTTTTTTGAAATTGAAAAGAATTGGCGAAAAGTGAAATTATTTTAAACTTGATACGAAAATCACCAACAACCAACATTAATAAAAAAACCACTCTAAAAAATTTAATAAAATCCAAATTAAATCCAAACCAAAAATCTGTTACACTTTTTTTTTTCTTTAATTATTTCTTTCTTTTGTCACAAAATTGCCATCATCAACATTGAAAAGATATGATACATATTTTTATTATTATTTTTTTATTTTTGCCTACCAAACCTACAAATTCTACCAAAAAAAAAAAAATAAAACGCCAAAACTACGCAAAACCATTTATTTATGCCAAAATAAATAAAAGGCAAAGACCAAAAAAAGCAAAAACATAATCTGAAATGAATTAAAAAAAAAAAGTGAAAATTATTTTTTAAGATCACCAAATTTGACATTAGCTGTCATTTGTTTGCTGTAAAAAAAGCACAGTAAATACAAAAAAAAGGAAAACGAAAGTTTGTTTTTATTTCAATTTTATGTGTAGGCGAAGTTCACTGTGTTTCGTTCAATTTATCTTATTGCTATTTTGTTGTTGTTGTTTTTTCTTTGTTGTTGTTTTTACAGGAAATGAAATTAAAATTGTGGCACTTTCAATTTTTCTTATAAATATTTTCATAATTATGACGTTTTTCTTTTATTAGTTCTACTGTAAATAATATACAGTTAAATTTAAAAAGTTTATTAGCAATAAATGAGGAAAAAATGAGTATGATAACTAATATTTAAAGATAGCGACTTTTAAAACAATCTTTTGTTTTTATTTTGGTTTTTTTTTTTTTTAAGATGGATTACAGTTAATATTAAAGTTAAATAATAATAAAAAAAAAAGGAAATCTAATAATAAAAACAAAAAAAAACTTTGTTTTTATTTGCGGTTTTAATCTGTTTGACTTTAAGTCAAAGTTAATTAAACACAACATGAAAGTTGTTAATAAATTAAGGCGGATTCACATTGGAAAATATAATAAAACGTTTTTTTTTTATAGTCGAACTGATTTTGACTTTTGTTTATTATTTTTGACGTACGAAAGCAAAGTTTTGACAAATAGTGTGGTGATTATCAAAGGTTATAATGGTATCCACTGGGATTAAACCTTTTAAATTAAGGAAAATATTTGTCTACGATTAATTGTTTTGGAATTAATTAGTTTGGTATCCAGCCTGCGTTATATTAACTTTAAAGCCATTTTAAGTATAATAACTAAAAAACAATGATAATTTTAGGGGTTAATGAAAAAATGTCACTTAAAAATTGTAAAAAGTTTATAATATAAAAAACTTAGTACCATATTTTTTAAAGTTCCAAAGTTTACTAAATTATTCAGTAATTTAAAATTGAATTTTGACGTGATCCAATTGTCACCATAGCGACACAAAGGGTTAATAAAAAACGAGAATATAGGTTTATTATTTTGTAATTAATTTTCTGTAAGGTTAAATCATATTTAGTTAATCTTTTAGTGTACCATATTTTATAACAATACTTAATTATAATTAAGGGCATATTTTAATATTTTAATACGGTTTAGAAAATCAAATAAAGAATTAAAAAACTTAAAAACTCCCAAAATAAACTTTACTTTAAAAGAGATTAAAGAGATTACTTTTATTTTTAAAAATTTGGATAAACTAATAAAAATAATTTATATAAGAGGGCAATGCAATGAAAAACCGTTTATTAAAGGTAATAAAATTTTTATTTAATAAAAAAATAACATAGAACATTTGGGACAATATTTATAGGACTTCGTTATCTTCTTCGTTTTCCTCTTAAATTAATTGTTTTTATTTATATAACAAAATAATTGTTTATTAAAGACTTATATAATTATTCCATATGTTAAATAATATGATAGGCACAACATAGTTATAACCTTACAATTTTGAAGATTATTCTGGAACATTAGATAAACAATAGAAAAAACTGTCATTTAATAATTTGTTTTGTAAGTATTAGGGGCATTGACCCGAATGTGGTAACAGTAGCCTAGCGATAGATTTGCAAACCTGATGTTAAAAATGTTAAAATGGGTTTCGTTAAAATTTCCATTATAAAACAACGGAACGTCGGGCGTTCAGCGATTTCTGAAAACAGGCGAAACTAAAATCGATTTGTTCCGAAAAAATTAAATTGCCTGCGTGAACGGGAGCTGAGTTAATTATACAAATCTATAAATCATAAATTAAATGCATTGTATTAATAAGTAAAAATAAAAATAAAAATTTCTTAGTAAACGGTGTTAACCCATTGACTTCCATAATCTAATATTTTTGTCTTTAACATGTCAAGATGTTTCCAAAGAGTATTATTAGAGAATTGAACACAGATATATTATAAATGTTTAATACTGTGATATTTTATACCAATGGTGCAGTAGTTAAGACGTCGACCTTTCTTTTGGAAGGAAGGTCAGATCTAATAAAAAACTATTGTAGAATTGAATCTCATTCAATAGCTACAGCCGAGTAAACAACAGCTTGTGTGAATATAACGTTTAAAGAAACTGAACCCTATCTGAATAGATTTGGTGAATGCCCTATACTGTTTAAAGCAATGGAAAAGGCAGAAAAAAATATTGTAATACAAGACCAGTTAACGTGTTAAATAATTGCAATTCTTCTTATTATAATCAAATTTTACAATTACTTATTTCTATTTTTAAACTAATCATTTTCTTCAATCAAAATATGTTATTATTACTTATTATTACATTATTATTATTTAAAATGTAAAATATAACTACAGTCTATATTACTCTTAAATTGATCTAATTATAAGTTTATATGTTCAGCCTAAAGCCAAACATAAAATAAAAAAAAATGAAAAAGTACTTTCTAAATAAAATATAAAACAAGACCGCACAAATGAATATAATTCATAATTTTGTAACAAAAATATAATATCACATTACATAATTATCGAAAAAAAAAATATGAATGTTCATTATTAAAAATAATTATAATGATGATGATGAGGGTGACGACGGTGATCTGAAAGAGTTAATTTGAACTGGAAATCGAAAGTTTTAAGAAAACAATATTTAATGAAATAATTTTTCCAGGCAGGCGTGCTGCGGGTTAACATTTTACAATTATTGTAAAACATATGATACCGGATACGGAAATATTATAATATAAATGATATTTATCAGTAATTGAAACTGATTAAAATCAGTGTAATTTGATAAATTTTTCTTAATTTTTTGTTTTTTAAACTTATTAGGGAGAAGTTCTGTTGTAAGACTTTTAATTTAAATTTTTAATTGGAGTAAAAGTTTGTTATCTATATTTTTTATTACTGTTACAAAAGATTTTCAAAATCTGACCACAAATCAAAAAATAAATTACAACCTATCAATATTTCCTGTGGCAAATTGGTGTGGTGACTGTTGTAGTATAATGTCTAGTATGTAATAGTAGATGAAACTAATGATTTTTTTAAAGATTGAATTACGTCATATTATGTATTTTTATTACTTTTTTTTATAATATAATAATTTATTTTAAGTTAGAGTCTTACACAATATGTGGACCCTTATTGTGATGAAATGTCGCATGATAATAATGCAAATTATACAAATTTTGATAGATATATAATGATTATCTTTATAATTTAAAGCACCATTACATTGGGCAAGCAGGTTGGGTCTTATCTTATTATTCTGGCTAAGGGGGAGATACTATTTTAGTGATTAAGAATTTTACACAATCAGGGGCATAACTTTCCAGGAACCCTTTTTTTTACATGGAAAATGGGAATGTTCCATTTTCCACCTATTGAGAATGTTCGTAATCACCACCCTTTTTGAACTAAACTGTAGACCCGTGATACATTTATACAGTTTGGTTTTGAGGATAGGGATATGAAGGATTTTTGGAAATTTAGGAAATTTAATATTAAAGGGTTATAGAGGATTGGGAAAACTGGATGGGATTCAATGCTTCTCAATGAAATCTGTTATTTTCAGGACTCCAGTTAATTAAAACATTATTTTTTCTTTTATTATTCGAGGGTTGATGGAAATCATCGAAAGCCGCGCAGAATCACTTTTAGGGGGTCATCGGAGTAGTGATGGACTTTGACCAACTAAAATCAATTTTAAAACCAAACGAATGGATGTTAAATACTTATATGTATTGTTTGGTTTTTAGGATCGGGATTGCCAAGGAAATTAGGACTAGGATTTGGGATTATGTTCAATAAAGGAAATAATCTAAAGTGAAGTTATGTAGATGGATGTTAATGATCTTCTTGAACTTTACTGGATCGTACATATAAAAACTACCAACTTTGGGAAATACATTACATGTTAAGTGATTCCATGATCGCGATGTACGCATAACAAGCGCATTTCCATCAGCCCTGTTACGCCATCTTACTAATTCAACAGTGTAGGGATGATCTGTCTATCTGTCGCACTCCTTGTGTCATGTTAAACTTTGAAAGGGGGCATTAATTTTTTGATTTTTTGAGTTTGTAACCTATTTTGCATTTTATTTATAATTTCTCTAAAAATCATTTAAATAACAAGTACTTAAAAATGTATTCAATAATCAGTTGTTATAATTTCTAATTCTTAGTTCTTACATATTATACTCAATAATAATCGATTATAAAAAAATAATTTGATATTTATGTGAAAACAATTTTAATACACTCTATTTTGCAAATGTCATTTAATCACATGTTAACCCTGCACTTTTTATTTTATTTTATTTATAATGCATAATACTGACCTCTGACGGTCAAAAACATGAACAAAAGTAAAATATATAACTATGTTATGGTAATCAAGTTTAAACGAAGACAACAACTCATCAATAATTAAAAATATGTATATGTATAGATATGACTTTAGTATGCACGCACGTAATTAGACACGCATTATTGTTTCTATAATAGAAAAATGCAAAAAATCTAAATAAAATAAAATAAAATAAAAAATGGTGTCACCGGTGTATGATAGGCGATATATAAATTGATTAAAATGTAAATATAATATGTATATAATATAAATAAAAAATATCAGTTTACACTAAAAAAAAAGTGAATATGGTTTTAAATAGCGTGGGAGTTGGTAATTTTTAAAATAAAATTAAAAAAACTTTTTTTTTTTACCAAATACGAAATTTATTTATTTTTATTTAATTCTACATTGTTTTTTTTTTTGCATTGGATATTCCCGGTGAATTTAATTTTATTTATTCACTTAACCTAGTTTTTAAATGTCAATAAACTACTTTATTTTATATTTAAATTAGCATTTTGTTTTTGTTTTGTGAGTGAAAGTGGAACTCAACTAACTAAACGATGATTTTACAGAATATGCTAGAATCTGTCATTCTCTAAGCTTATATTTTTTTTTAGTAATTAATTAATGGGAAATTATGAATCTTTAAATTAAATTATTTAAATATATTAATTAATTTGCTTTCAAAAAGGGTTAAAATAATGTCAAACTGATTTTTGTTAATTTTGATTTAAGTAATGTGAAGGTAGGGTGTATGTATGAGGCTTTAATGGACTCTTAGACGCCGTTGTATAAAATATGGCATGTAAAAATGTGATATGTAAAGGATTTCAAGCCTTACTCTTGAAAAACTTCTTCTTGACATGAATAAGAATCGAACCCTTGATAATAACAGATCATAAATGATACAGTTAATATCTAGACCGACAATAAATTATAACCGCTTAGGCTTACATAAATTTCTTTATGTTATGTATTGTAGTTATTATGACTTTTAATATTAAAAATATCTGCATCTGTGGGTTATATTTCAAATAAAATTTCTACTGTCGCGCAGCGGTCAAAATTTTTGAACGATTTTCGAACTCAAATTATTATTTATATTTATAAACCAATGTTTGAGTTGCGACCGGCTATCTTGTGATCGAATAAGCCGATTAATATATATTTAAGAAATTGTTTATAAATTATATCTGTGAGTTATATTTTAAATTTAATTATTTGTTTACATTTGTTTACAGAATTATTAATTATTTTTGTGTCATTAATTTGAACCCAATGACGAATTATAACTGAATCAAATTAAGTCAGAGTCCAGAGAAACAGCTTTTTACCGGGATTCGAACGTATAACACTCTCAAATTAAGGAACATCTTTAACAAATTACCACTGTGCCGCTTAGCTGACTAAATACAACGAAATTTAAGCAAATATAAAAATGCCACTTGTACTTATAAGCATTGTAACCAATTTTAGTGTCTGCTTTTAGTATTATTTAAACTTTTGAAATTAGCAAATACGATTTATTAAACGCCTTAGTTCAAAAATGGTTTATTTTATAAAACAATACTTAATGCATATTGGAAAAAAATAAAAAAAAATCCAGGAAAAATTTATTATAAACCCTTTAGTATAAATTACATACATCATGACATAAATCCAATAAAATTAGAATATTTCAAAATAATAAGCAATGATCTATAAATTGATTTAAATTTGAAATGACACCAAATTAGTCAATGACTAGCCAACCACAATGTATGACAATCATAATTTTCATTCATACATACATAATATGTATAAAAATTCATAATATAATAAAATTATAATTATTTTGATCTTGAAATATTAAAATTGAATTGATAGTTTATCAAACTGGTAGAGTATCATAATTATAAGAAAGATGAAAAGATAATTATTATTATGTTTTATTTTTCATGATGTTTGGTTTACTTTTAATACAACAGCAACAATTCCATGTTGTTGATGTTGAATGATGACCGTGAAAATTAAAAAACAAAAAACCGCACATCAATACCTACAATTCACGTAAGCACACAAGATTTCATCATTCGTGATTATTTCATCTTATACCAACTATATATGTATATGTAGTTATAAACGAAATATAATTATTAATTACTTTATATTATGATTTGTTAACAATATGCCAAGTTTTAAATATTAAAAAAAAAACTAATAATATAAATAATAATGATAAACAGTGGTTTATAAGAGAGTTAAATGATTTAAAAATTATGGCTTGTTTTTTTTTTTCTTTTACAAGCGTTGATTTAATAGATTGGGATTGAATTTGAATTGGATGAATGTTATATATGGTAAAGACTTGTAATTGTTTACGAAATTTTAGCTTTTTGTCTTATTGTTGTTATTTTTTTATATAAAATATAAAACAACATAAGTGTTTATGTTGATAATGTTGATATTATGCAAAATTTTAAAACAAACAAATGAAGAAATAAAAGAAGAAGTGAATAAAAACTGGTTTATTTTGATGTAATATGAAGATTATAATACATAATTTACAGATTAATTTAATTTTGAGTACTCGTAGCATAGTGTAGGTATTGGGCATTTGGGTATTTTATACTTACAAATAAAAAGTAAAGTTTTAAAACGACCATATGTAAATTATGGATGACAACCAATTTTTGGATTTGATTTTTAATTTGAGTGTTTTTTTTTTCTTTATTTTAAGAGATTTTTTTTATTATTAATTTTTTTAATAAATTCGCACCTTTTTAGGTTTGATTATTCGATTTTAAATGATGTCAAATATACAAAGATTAATACATAATAATACTTTGTTGGTTATGTGTAACGAATTGTAATCGAATTGTAATTAAATTTTGGAATTGTTTATAAACCTTAAGCAGTTATAAATTACAAAGGTGATAACACCTTTGGTGGATATTTAATAAATTCGCACCTTTTTATAAATGGTGGATATCTATATAAGTTATAGGAATATTGTTTAATTATAATACAAATGATATGTTTAACTATATTATTTTGCACAATTGTTCAACTTCTAGGCTAATAAACCTGTCTATACCATAGGTACGAGTATATGTTGGAACATGAGTGACATTTTATTATATTCTTATTATTAGAATTGATCTTAATGAATTCCACATACAATTCAAACATGAGACAGTATCAGGTCTTATTACATGTAAACCTCTTAGATTTCCAATAGATACACTTCTATTTGTTTATATATTGTCAAATATTTTATTTTTGAATTCTAAGGTATTTCTGTGTCTGTGAATTATATTATTTAATTAAATTATTTGTTTATAATGTTATATTAATGCTTTCAATTAAAGATATTTAATCATTAATTATTGGTTATCGGCTTAATTTAAACTGAATGGCGAATGGTAGCTTAGTCGAGTTTGAAAGGCAGATAAAAATTATTTTTCACTGCGATTCGAACCCGGGCCTTTCTAATGATAGGTCGGCACTCGTAACACTGTGTTCATCAATTATTTAGAAAAAATTACAAAACTTTAATTCAAATTTGGAAATAACAATTAAAGTAAAGTCAAAAATGATTAAAAAATTGTTTATTATTATAGGGATCCAAAATTGTTCTAGTACACAATCAGACAAACTAGATTAATCCCTTTTTTTTACTTTTTTTAATTGACAAGTCAAATATAGGTTTGTTTCCAATTTCATAATGTGTTAATTGTTAGAAAAATAATTGAAGTATTTCAGTAAATTAAATGGACTTCTCCCTCAACTATTCGATTAATTTAAATGGATTCTTCTTTAATACTTAAGTCTTCTTTTAAGATTAGTGCAGCGAAGCGCTCAAAATCGAGCGATTTTCGCACTCAGATTGTTGTTTATATTTATAAAGAAAATAATTGAGATGCGATCGGCAATTTCGCGACTGAATAAGCCGATTCATACATAGGATGATGATGAAGATGATAATATTATACAAACCCATGTTTTACTCGCAAAACTCGATAGTTTAATTCAAAATTTAAAAGTTAACTTCAAATATTCAAAAAATGTAAGGTTAAGAATCTTTTATATTTACTAAATATTAATTTATAACACACAATAATTAAATCCCTTATGAAACAACCTAAAAATCCCTTCCAGCATTCAAACTAAGACATATAATATTCCCCCGCAGGCTATCCAAACTGTGAAAAATTTTTTCACAACAGAATATGATAATACTTACTTATTTCCTATATACCTATTAAAAATAAAACTTTATCATAAGACAATGAACTGAACTGTTAAATACATACCCATGTTAAATGATAATTTTAACGAGTTAATAATAATAATTCAAAAACAACACAGAATTAAGTAACTTTTTGCCGGGAAATTGTAAAATAAAATTTCCTTATAAAGCTTTTTTCTTTATCTCTTACTTTTATTATGAACATTTTAATAATAATAAAAAAAATATATAGTATTAAATATTTTTCCATAAAATATAATAATTTTTATATATATATACATATTTATATTTTCCATACAGTAGCAAATTTATTCGTAATTTATTACCAAGATGACAAGAAAATAAAAGAAAATAAAGTAAACTTTTTTTTTTTAATATTGAAATTAAATCCCATTAAAATATTCAAAACAAAATAGAAATAAAATTATAAATAAATATATTTATATATATATATATATATATAAAACCCTCAATTGGTGTCTTATCTATATTACACCACCTTGGCACAATAATATTATAAAAATAATAATAATAATAATCGTTAAAATAACAATAACAGTAACAAAATATTTAAATGTCAATCGTCTTAATTTAATGAAAATATAACAACAAAATTACCATTATTTAAGTGTTGCTGTTGCTGTTGTTATTGTTGTAGTTGTTATTATAAAAAAATTTTTTTGTTTGTTGCATTCAATTTGAAAATATAAATAAATACCGTTATTGCAGGGACAGTATTTTGTAATCCGTTCAATATTAAAAATGTCATGTCAAATGTCATAAACTAACGGTTATTATTAGAGAATCGAAAATTAATTAGAGAACCGTTATTCATCATGATCTTGATGAATACTTGAAAGCAAGTATGTTGTTCATCATCTTGATCTTCTTGGAGACAACTAAGTTAATTTATAGTTTTTTTATGGGATTACCACATTAGACAGCTTTTAGTCTGTATTAGTCTTTGTTTTTAGTGACTGCAAAATTTTATTACTTTACTCCAAACTGACAGTTTTAGTGACAACTGGAGTGATACAGAAAGAAACTTCACTTCTTAAAAATGAGCAAACAGTATTATAACCTTTAAAAATTATTTTAAATCTATAATATTAGTACTTTTCAGATTTCTTTTAGATTTTACAAAATAAATAGATTCTAGAATATGTCCAAAAAATATATTTAATGTCACAAATCTTCTCACTCTACATTGACGACGTTTCTGCGAATTGTCAAATAAATATATTAGTAGTATGAAAATATATACAACCAATTACTCTGAGCACGACCATGAAGGTGAAAAATAAATTAGTGTTATATATTAAAATGTTACGTTCGCGTTTTTTGACGTTTCAAAGCGCCGCGCAAAGTCGTGACCATTGAATATATCATCATATGTCATCTAATAATATAATCGGCTTATACGTTCACAAAATTGCCGGTCGCGGCTTATTTATTTGTTTTTAAATTCAAATAATGATTTGAGTGCGAAATTTACTACAACTTTGAGCGCTGCGTGCCGCTAGAGTAATATAATTCCAGCACAAATCTTTAAATTGAGATAAATTATTTTCAATTAATACAAAATTAACGAAGAAACAAACAAACGAGATACCAAAAACAAAAAAAAAATGCATTATAATTTGTTTTACAAACTAGTTTTAAGTAGAAAAAAGAAATAAACAGAAGTATACATACTGCAATTCGAAACAACCAAGTTTCAATTCTGTCACTCAGTTAAAAAAAAAAAACGGTAAATTTAATCTCTTCATATAAAACCAAATAAAACTCACATGTAAACAAATAATACACATTTTACTAAAATATATATTTTTGTACCTTTATACATATATAAAATAGTATAAACATATTAAATAGTAGTTTCATATCAGTTATATATACCTATTGAGTTATGAGTAGGTATAACTGTTTTTTTATTTTGGTTTTTCAGTTTTTAAACCAACAATTCGTTAAAGATTATTCTTCAACTCTTTTGTTTTTCTTTTGGGAAAATTCAATGCTCATTGCTGGCGCTGATTTTATTCTGTTAACTTATGACGACATTTGCGATCTTACTATCTTACGCAACCATTTATACAATGTATATAGCAGATATATATTAACAAAACAAAGAAGGTTCAGCAATTGGCATTGTCTTACAAAGAGATGAACATATTGTATATTTTTTATTTAATATTTTACCATTAATTTAAACCACTTTTTAAACAGATTGTTAACCTGAATTTTATTTTTTTTTGTAAGTTACATAAAAGAAATTAAATAATAGCAAGAAAAAATTAAATTATTAGTTTGTTTTTTTTTAACAAAATGTTGTACAGAGTTGTAAGTAGTGGAGAATATAAATGGAGATTAATTTTATTTTAGATCTTTGAATACAACTTAATTTATTATGTTTATAAATCTGTTTATTTAAAAATAGCACAAAATTTTAAGTGCTGTTGAGTTTATAATAACAAAACAAAAAGTCTCCACATTTGGAGACTTTTTGTTTTTAGTTGATTTAGTGATTTTTTTTTTTTTTAATAAAAATAAAGTGATTAATTAAATATTGGATTGTAATTAATTAAGGTTTTTAAGATTCAACATTGTAAATATAATTTTTTAAGCTTTTATGGAGCAACTTCATGGCGATTTATTAGTTTTACATTGATTTTATGTGGTTTAAAATTGACAGAAAAATATAGATGAAAGCCTTATAACCATAATTTATTATAATTAAATCTTTTTGGTTTTAATGTACATTTTATATTAGACTCAAGTTTTATTACTTATATTCAATTAAATTAGTAATTAATTATCTTTGTAGAAATTAAGTATATCACGCCCCAGATTGTAACAGTTTTTTGATTACGCCAAACTTAAAACCTTTGGAGACTTAAAAATATTGTAAAGTTTAATTCTTTTTAAGACTTAATAACTTTTTTCATATTAAAACAAGATACTTTGTGAAGCTTAGATTATAAATTTACAATACCTATACATAGTCTATTCATCCACCAGTCTTTATTTTTAATAAGTTGTTTATTTTTGTGTTAATCACACAAGTTATTACAATTTTTTGATGTCGCATTTATTCTAGAATTTTAATGTCACAGTTTGGCACCAATATTAGAAACAGAAAATCATTATCATTTATTTATGGTACCAAAACCAGGTGGCGACAATTTAAAGAATTTAAGACAGTCTTATAATGAAATTCCCATTTGGGCAGTATAACAGCAAATGATTTAAAAAAAAAAAAATAAACTTTCAAAATAAATAATTATCTTTTGCAACTCCAGGTTCTTTTTTTTTTCTACTTTAAGATTTTTCTCATGGCAAATTTTATTTTCAAATCAGCATGCATTTAAACATTATGTTGCTATAGCAACAAAAATTTATGTAGTTTATGTTATCCATATATTAAATTGCAATGATGTTACATTGCATTGCAGCAGTATTTTTTTTTGTACTAGTTTTTAAAATAAACAAAAGAGCATTAGAAAAATAAACTTGTACACATAACCACTAAATCTAGATCACAAGCCTCGATAGTTCACACGCGTATTTTAACTTTTAAGTTGTTTTGTTTTTTTTTTTTTTTTGAATTCAATAATAAAACTTAGAAAAGAAATACTTTTTCTCATGGATATCATGTGTGTTTATTTCGCCTTCTAACAAAATTCAGGCAAAAATACAATTGTAATATAAAAAAAAAGCATTAGACTATGGATGTAACTGAAAATGATGGATATGAAATTCAATTGAAAACATTTATAAATAAAAAAATAAATAATTACATATTCTGAAAAATCGATGTTGTAACACAAAATACATAAATGATTTAAATTGTATAAATAATTTATGTGCATTTCTAATGTATCATCATAATCAATTTCTATGTTTTATGTTTTTGTTTGACGTTTTGTGTAATACCAGAAAATTGTAATGACGTTTAAAAATATCTGATCTCATCTTGGACAAAATAAAAGAATTGTTTTTTTGGCTTTGAAAAAATTGTAATAAAATATTCATATTATCTATCAATCATGAAATGTTCTCATCCGACCGATAGCGTGTTGGTCAGTAGGTCGGCCTTTCAAAAAAACGTGTATTGGGTTCAAATCCATGTCTAATGAAAAATATAATTCATATCATATAATAGCACCTCACCTTTAAACATTGAAATAAAATACGCCTCCTTTCAAATAAAATAAAACGTTATAAGAATAAATAGTACCGTTTTTAAAATTTCTTGGCTAAATATGTTTATTAGCTTTAGTAAAAGATTTTTAAGAGATACCCTCATGCTGGTCTACAGTACTTTAAATATGATTATTACTCAAAATGACCAAACCGTCGAAGATTAAAACTGTTCTTACTTTTATAATCACAAGGAGATGGTAACCCTTGATTTTTAACTAATTTAAATAAGCATAAGCCGCCTGGACACAATATTTCTATTAAATTTCATTGAATTTATATTTTTTATATTTTTACCAATATGTTAGCATTTTTGATTTTAAATATTGTCTTGCCTATGTATTGAAGTTATAATTTAATGTGGTTCACCACGTTCCGTCCTTAAAATTCATATTCCTTCAATTCTTTAAAAATTTAATAACTTACTCGAATTAAATCAAAATATGTACATTAAAACATTTTAAACCATTATTAGATGACACTTACCTGAAATTAAAAAAAAAGAAAGAAATTAATTATGAATATTATTTAAGTAAAATATTTATATTATAATAAATTAGTTTTTATTAATTACTTATAACTCACAAACATTATATTATTTAAAATACAGTATATAAGCAAGTAATAAAAGTTCTTTCAGTTGTAGCTGTTAGATCTCGAAAATGCAGAAAGCAAAAACAAGCGATTTTTTTGCGAGCGAATTGTCATTTAATTTTGCGCTCACTTAAAGCTATGCCATAACGTTACTTATATAAAAACTTATTTATCAAAATTTTTTTGTAAAAAATTGCTCGTTCGCTGTCTGTGTGTTCCGTGGCCTTAGTTTTAAAGTACAAATTTTAAAAACAATCGAACTGATGATCAATCTGTTGACAGATATTATGATTTGTTAAGAAATTACCATGGTTTTGCTTACAAAATTGACTATTAGATTTAAACATAATTTTATAAAACATTATTCTTTATAAAATACCTACTTATAAAAAAACTTCAAAAAAAAGTAAAACCTCTGTATATCTAACTACATTCCAAAAAAATACTTTAAAATGGCGTCAAAGATAAAAAGTAAATAATATTTTATTGAATCATTTTATATTTGCCCCATCATCTTATGATTTTAAGGTGTCTACTATAATTTCTAGATAACTCTGAAGTATCCGCTAATGTTTATTGTCTGACAGCAACATTTATACACTTTTTAATTCCAGATATGTGTTGTGTTACACTTTATAAAATTCTAAATAATATGCTACCGCCTCCATGAACTTAACTTTATTTGTAAATGTTCTTGAAGGTGGTACATTGCACGTATTTTTATTGTGATATGACAACCCTTAATTTTTTTTGGTAAAGTTTAATTTTATCTTTAAATTGTTTATATATATATATATATATATATATATACATATATTTTTTGGTTAAATTGAAATTTACTTGTCATGATCATTACCTGAAGCCTTCAACATAGCAAATAACCTGTTTACCGTGAAATCTTCAAACAATAAATTCCGACGAATTATTTTTACGATTTTTATATCAGAACGCAGATGAGAAAAAAAATTATTTTTCAATTATTAGGAAAAAAAAATTAAAGCAAGACAAATGGATTTTTATAGTTGGTTATTAGTACATTTTTTAAAAATATTGAAAAAATAAGCTTATATTGCTTGCCTTTGTCCGTATGTCCGCACTAGTTTTTATTAGACTTCTACATCTTTTGGAATTAAGCAATGAGGTGTAAACTTCTGGTGAATAGATATCCTAAAATAATTGTGAAATGGTACTTTTTTTAAGCCCCATTCGATATCGAATCACAGCTCCCCAACGTTCGAAAAACCATTATATTAAAATTGTGATATTATAAAACAAGTTCTACAATGTATATTTTCAATCGCGATCTTGGTATTGTCGAATGGTGTCAAAATATACTTTAAATTACCGTTATTTGGAACTCAATTTTTGCAAAATGTTTGACCCCCTTTTAATCTTCTAAATTTTTTTAAGTTAGGAACGTAAAAGTTTTGGGAAACGTTAAATCCTTGTACAAAATGAGTTGTAAGAACATAACAAAATATTTGTGTGTCGTCAAACCTCTGGCAACTGAAAGATCCCACAAAATAAACAGTCGCTATTTTTACATACCTGGAACGTGAAAATAGAAATTTTTTAAAGCAATGTAGAAAAATTTAACCTACAAAAGGGTCAGGTACCATATATCTCAATTTTTAAAATTTCGAAAATCAAAATATCGTCTCAATTTTCATCAAATTTCAAATCAAATTTATTTTTTTCGAAACTCCTTGATCTCTCGTTTGAAAATCTCGTGTTCTAAAATCTCACGTTTCAATGACAAGGAAAAGAGGGCAATCATTAATACAATTCTTAAATTTATCAAAATTAGGGATATTCCACATCCAAACATATATTCATAGTTTTTCCCAATTTTTAGAATATTATTTAATTTTGGAAATGTGCTTAATTGAAACCTCTTGCATATTTTCATTACTCTAAATATTTTTTTTTTGTTATTATCTCTTTCCTTTTTTTAAAAAAATCTTTCTTATTCATTCTTTTATTTTCTTTGAATATAAATCTTTTGGGTATAGGTATCATAAAAGAATGACCTGGCGATTTCATCTGCTATTGTTATAACAATTTTTCTATTATCATCTTTATTTTTTCAATTTCTGTTGATTTCTTTTTTATAGCCCTAGTTTTTTTCCTCTTGGTTTTTTTTTTTTGCTATTTCTATCTCTTTTTGGTTCAAGAAACATTTACAAATTCTAAATAAAGAATAGTATGGAAAAATACAAAACAAAATCAAGAAAATCTTTTGAGATTTATTTCTAGGAAAAAATTGTTTTCAGATTTTTTTTCATTAAGAAATTTTGAATTCATTTTTTTTTTTAACACACAATTTAAAAACTTTTTTTTTTTAAATTGATTGCAGGCACTATTGAGTGTAAAAATTGCATTAAAAAAAATGGGAAATACATAAACTGTAATTACAAAATTCTTTGAGAAAAAATTTTTTAATGGAAATTTTTTTTACGCATTGTTTGGGCCAGTTGGATCGACCAATTGATTGATTCTACTTTTGATTTTTACAGAAAATTACTTACAATTTTACATCTGGGTCTTTTTTCCTTTCAAATGTATCAGTTCCAAGAACATATTTTGACCTACAGGTATCATCAGAAAATGAAAAGGATCGATAATTTTTCAGGTAAAAATGAAATCAAAAGGAATAAAACAGAAACTATGAAAAGTTGTTATTGCATTGGCAATGGTATTTTGTTGTATTTCAACAGATTGTTGGAAAGATCAAAAGAAATATCATAAAGAACCTCCTATGACTGGCGGCAATACATACTATAATTATACAATATCTAAGGTTACAGCTGTATATATATATATTGTATGTATAGTATTTTCTTACATAAAATTAAGAGATTTAGTATACAAGAATGTATAGAAATATATATGTGTACATTTTAAAATAAATGACCGAAAAATATGAACATAGATATATATAGGATATCCTTCGGAGTTATTTAAGTAATATTTCCTAAAGGAATAACTTTTATTTCATATTATTTTTAATCATTAGTCAAAGTTAAAAAAGTTTTTTTAATTTTTCATTTGTTAAAAAAATGACATAATGTGCTTTATGAGTTATAATGTTAAAAAAATATTATTTTAGAATTCATTAAGAGAATGTTGTATAAATATAAGCTATATGAGAATTCATTAATAATTATATTTTCAACAATGAAAAAAAAATGTTTAAAAGTTATGGATGTACACGTGTTTTCAAAGGAGTTTTATAGAAGATTCTCAGAGGCAAATCTAATATGCTGACCTTGAATTTAATGTTTTATATTGTTCGTTCCTAGATTTTAGATCAGCGTTGAGAAGATCTTAAATCTAGGGACAAACAACTGTTCTAAAAAAATAATGCTACCGAATTAAATTTTCGCCCCCGAAAATATAGAATTGTAAAGTGGCGTACCAAAGTCCATGAAAATTCATTTGTCATACGTAAATCGTTTCTATGTCATCTCACGAAAACTAACAATTTCATAGATAATTTTGACGACTATTGATCTTTTGCACTGATACTTTAAAACCTAGGTCTGGATTTTAAACATATTACTTAAATATCTAACAATTAATCTAGTTAAATCTCCAATAAAAAGTTTGGCCTGGATTTTAATTATTTTTTGGTTTTAGGAAGTAAAAGTGATTCTAAAAACGTTGGCGCAAACTGGCGGAGAAAATATAATGCCGATAGGATATCCTTCGGAGTTATTTAAGTAATATTTCCTAAAGGAATAACTTTTATTTCATATAATTTTTAATCATTAGTCAAAGTTAAAAAGCCGAACTCTGTGAACTGTATAATGATGTCGATGTATAATTTGCATTGGCTCGGTCACGCCGAAAGAATATCAACTGACGCTCTAGTCAAGACGATATTTGAAGCCAGATCTCGAGAAAGGCAACGTCAAGGAAGATCGAAACATCTTTGGAGAGAGATCAAACATCGGCAAACTTAAAAAATTTGCACATCATCAATTGGAGGATATTGGAGAATATTACATTAGTCACGGTTTGTAGTGCCCAACAAGTAAATGAGGAAAAATGAAAACCGAATACTAAAAATGATTTTTGAATCCATTATATCTTGAAAATAACCAAATGCTTAAACTTTTATCATTGATTCTAACAATTAGTAATGAATGATAAACGATGGTAAAACTTTCTAATGGAAGATTCTAAATGGAAGAATTAAGTTTACTAAATTTTAATCAATAATAATAGGAAAGACCACAAATTCCTGTTTGCTAAGACTGTATAGCACCATTCATAAGAGTTAATTAATTTGATTCATTTTGACAATTTCCAAGCCAAATTAATCCCACCAATACTTTAAAATATTGCTTTAAAAAAATTTCATAATTAAATTTTCTAAATTTTTTAATTTAAAAACAAAACTCTATATAGAATTTCCAATATAAGCAATATATACCTATTATATATACCTATAAACATAAACAATAAACCCCCTCAGGACTAAAACAGAAACAAAAAAAAAAGGATTTCATCCTATCCTCCTTCTCGATTAATAACATAAAACAAATATCTTCGTAATTTCTTTGATGATAATGATGGCGGCAATGATTAAAGTCTATGTATACATATATTTAAAATAAAAACATTACTATACAATTAATTTGTAATGTCATGGTGAGAATAAAACATTCTACATTATTCTACATTTCCGTATAAAAGACCTATTGTATGTATATAAAGAACTCTATAGACAATGTTATTTAAAGAATCCTATGTACAGAGAATCCTATCAACAGTAAAGTATTCAATGAAAGCCCCAAAAACAAAAATAAATAAAATAAAATGGAAATTCATTATACACAATTTTATATTCATTTCATTTCGTTGTCATTAAGATACCAGAGTCCCAGACTTAAGACATCCAATAATAATGCGTTGTAAAAATAATGTGGGTTCACAATTTTCATAAGTAACTCATGTAATTATTTTCAATATCTCTTTATTTTTTTACAACAATAACCATACAAAAAAATAGATGGTAAAATAAGCAACAGCAGAAAAATAAAAGGTTAATAATAATGACAACTACCCTATAGGGGTTAATTACTTTAAATAACTTCATAAATTAAATAAAAAAATAGAAAAGAGTTTATTTTTATTCGTAGTATCCAACATGATTAATTTGTTTTTGTATTACAAATAATATATATATATGTATACATATATATATTAAGTTATATATATACAAAAGGTCCTGCAAAGAATTTTTATATTTTTAGTCTTCAATGACTCCATCCAAAATAACAACAAAAATAATAACAATAAAAACTTAATAATAAAAAACTAATGGCGACAAAGTCAATTCTAATAAATTTCTATATACGAGAATTAATTCTATCCTTTCCTTGAATTTGATCTTTTGAAATTAACAAAATTTATTTTATGACCTATCCACTGAAATGATCTCTAGACTCTAGAGTATACAATATATTTTGTTTAATTGAGACACTGACCTTCAATTGTATTTTTTGTTTTTTTTAAATTTCTCAATTTAATGGAAAGGAAGAAGCTGTGATATTAAAAAAAAAAATATAATTTGATATTTAATGAGATGAACAACACACTATGAAAGGAATGTTTATTAGGTACTTCTTTTTTAATATAATTTTTTTTTAATTTTTAAATAAAATTAATGGATGATTTTAAATGAAAAAAGAAGTAAAAAATTTGCCATTGAAATGATAAGTTAAAAAAAAGTTTAAAAATACATATTTTTAATGAATTTAAAAAAATTGGGCCTTTTAGAACTTGATATTTAAAGGGCAAACAGAATTTATTGAGTACAGCAATGGAATACTGTTAATTAAAAATTTAAAAGGACGAAAGTTCAGAATCTCCAGCTTAGAATTTGTACAATAAAATACCGTATAGAAATTAAAAAATATTTTACTTAATCTTTGTATAAACCTCACAAGTAATCTCGTTAGAGGATAAATAGATGAGAGTTTCTAAATTTTTAATTATATTTTCAATTACAAACATTTTTTTTTTATTTTTATCTACCCTGTACTTGAATAGGACAACCTGTACCAATATATAGCAAATAAAAATGAATGAAATTGTACATCCCCAATTGAAAGAGATCTGCACAAAAATGAATTCATATCAAATCTATCTTTTGGCACTAACGGGTGGGTGGCTAGAGCAGTGCCGAACTTTTATTCGAAAGACCCTGATTCCGTTCCTGGTAAGAGTGAAAAAACAACTCAGCTATCATTAGCCACTGGATTCAAATTAATGACTAATCAATAATTAATAATTATATATAAAAATATAATCCAATACAAAATATAAACAAATAGTTTAATTTCTGTGGAAAATATCCAAAACTTGATAAGCGTAATTTTTCCCTTTTTGAGATAACATTTGAAGTGGACTGTTTAACATCAAATCTTTGCACTGCCAAAAATAAATAAGCGTTTATTTAATTAAAAATCCCTCAAATGGTTATTAATAATGTTTTAAATAAACATTTTGTGTCACAAAATATTTTTAAAAATTTTCAAACACGTTTATTGAAAAACTGTAATTTTGCGGTTATCAAGTTTTGGATATTTTCCACAGATTTAATAATATAACTCACAGAAATAGTAATGCCTTATAATACATTATAAAATTATTACAATATAATTATTGCAAGTCTATATTCTACCGAGTACGTTATCATGTTTAAATTGTATTTGGAATTCATTAGGATTAATTTTAAAAATAAGAATATAATAAGTCTTCTCCCTTGCAACATGTACCTATGGTATAACCAGGATTATTAGCCTAGCAATTGAACAGTAACTACTTAAAAAAAAAACTTGTGAGATTATATACATGTTTTTTTGGAAATATTTAAAATTATATGAGTAGCCTTTTATATACACATTCCCCTATTTTTCAAATGACAACTTTAACCCTTCAATACCTAACGTGCAAATTTTGGTCTCCCACAAAAACTTCATTCTAGTTTAAGTTACAAAAATTTGGTAATAGTCTTTGATATCAACTTTTCCAAAGGAATAGCCCTTAATAATTTCCAGATAATCAATTTAAATACTAAATGTGTTAATTTATAGATTTTTAAACCTAAATTAAAAAAAAAAAATAATTTTATTAAGTATCAATTTATTGAAGACGTAATAATTCATGTTTTACCATTTTTTAATTTAATATAAATTTATAACATCACCTTTTCGTGTCTTTTAAGATTTCGTGTTACTCAACTTAAGTAATTTCAAAAAAAAGAATTATATAATTTCTTATCTATCACTCCACAATATGGAACTCAACTTCCAAAAAACTCAAAAACAATCAATCAACTTCCAATTGTATAGTTATAATTAAATTTTTTTTTTATTAATTTTTAGTTCAATGCAATCAATTATAGAAATATTCATTTACAAGACACCCAACAATACTTTTGCATTAAATTCGCTTTCAAAGGTTTTCCATACAAAATAAAAAAAACATAGATGGATGTTACAATATTTCTTATATAAAACATGAAAAATTAAATTTAAAAAAATTTTGTAATATAATAAAATCATGTTAAATTAAAACATTAAAACTCTTCTTCTATAAATGGAAATAAAAAAAAAGCCAATTTGCTCCAATTTATTTTTTTTACCTGTTCCAATTCCAATTTCCAATTTAACAATTAAAACAACAAAAACAAGAGAAACAGAAACACGCAAAAATATATTAAGTAAAAATCTACTTTTATATTAAAAAAACATGCCAAATTCAGTTTTGTACTCAATTATATTCTTGTCAAGTTTTTTTTTAATATTTTTTTGATTATTATAGAGTTCAAAAAAAAGTTTGTTTGGTAATTTGGCACAAAATTCAACCTAAAATAGTCCCTATAATCCCATACAATTTCACACTCCTTTACTCTTTTGTATATCGAAAAGCTGAATTTATTCGCTAATTCTTTCAACTTTGGTAACCTTAATATTTTGTTACATTAAAAATACATAATATACATATATATAATATTTAGTCATCATCATCATATTGAATTTCTTAATTTTAGATGAGCATGAACAGAATAACATTATTTTATTAGGATTGCCAGATGAAATAAATCAATTAGATTGTATTGTTTAATGATCCCTTCTTAACGGGGAAAATCGTCAAGAAAATATTGAAACAAATCTTCTCAATAATTTATTTTTTTACAATAAAGGCATTTAATATAACATAGAAAAATTTAAACGTTTGGCAACCTTAATTTAGTAATTTACAAATTTGTAAGTATACAAAAATAAATAAACATAGAAAAATTTAAACGTTTGGTAACCTTAATTTAGTAATTTACAAATTTGTAAGTATACAAAAATAATAAAAATATAAACGATTATGAATCAAGCATTAACAATATTTTATATAATGAAGGTTTTCTATATATTTTTCCTAGTGAGATTTAAAAGTTTGGCAACCCTAATATATGAATATACAAATTTTAGAGTATATTAAAAAGTATATATAAAATAAAAATGATTCAGAAATTAAGGATTATCAACTATTGGTTTTTTTTTTGCAATAAAGGCGATTTATTTATTTATTAGTAAATTTAAAACGTTTGGCAACCCCAATATAGTAATTTACAAATCTGAGGGTATATTAAATAAGTATATAAAAAAAACGATTCTCAGTCAAGTCTTATCAATTTTGTACAACAAAAGAGATTTTTTATTTACTAGAAAAATTTAAACGTTTGGCAACCTTGTTATAGTAATATACAAATTTGTTGGTACATTAAATAAGTATAAAATAAAAAACGATTAATAAAATTATTTTGTGTTTTTTTTTTCTTGGTGCGGTTTACATGCCAAAAGCTAATCCAAAATAATTTGTTTCCGATTCTGTGCATTTATTGTTATTTTTGTATATTGTAATGTTACCTAATATTTAAGAGGGCAAAATTTGGATCGAAATAACACGCAATTTTTGATATAATCAAGAAATTTAAAGAAGAGAAAAATTAATAAGAAAACCAAAAATAAAAACAAGAAATCGAATTATAACCAATTTTGTAGTTATTTTTTTTGCTTGTTTCTTTACGTTCCATTAAATGATGATGGTTAAAATTGAATTCAAATAATGAAGCGAAAAGAGTATTGCAAGTTTATTCGTTCACAATTTAATTGTCTGTAAAAAAAACAATACTGTACAACCATAAGTTTAAGAAATTTGTCAGTTAATAATTTTAGGTTTCGGAAGTAGAAAAAATATAGTTTTGCCCTCCAATTGTGGAATAGGTACGAAGAATTAAAAATGAAAGCAAATGGGCACCTGCCTTAAGAGAAGCAGCACAAATTGAGATATAAGAGTATTAAATACAGAAATACTTTAACTTGTACTGACTTTCGAACCTATATAGGTTTTCTTAACTAATATACAATTCAGCTCCTAACATAAATATCTATTTTAGGAGCTGAATAGTATATAGGATATAAAGCTATGAAGGAGGTTTTATAGGATATAAAAGGATAAGTAAAAGGATATTATGTTAAAAATCCCATCCTGCCGCTGCAATATTTTTTAGAAGCTCAATAATGTCTTAGGAATTCTTTAAAAAAATTATAAAGGGAATTCAATTATTCATTCCTAATTCTCCATTCAATACTTAATAAAAATAATTTACTATACCTAATCCCATAATTACACCTCAGTTATTCTACTGCTCCTTTTCAAGGTCTCCATTTCAAAACTCACAAAATTAGTCATAATTAAATATGATTGTCAAAACCAGCTTCAACCCACATTAGACGCAGCGACTTGAACTAGTGACTTACGCCCATGTTATGACTTGAAATATTTAATACCAACTAATTATTATTCCTCCCAAAACTCATATCCTATAGTAGACAAGATTACAAATTTCTTTTTCTATTTAAAAAAAAAAATTTGTTACAATCAAGCTTTTTTGTGCATATTTCCAAAAGCCACGAACCCAAAAAAAAAAACTCTTCGTTTAATTTCTATTAAAAATAATTTATATAAAATCAAGGTTTTAAACACATATTTCTGTACAAACTCCATATACTTCAAATAAAATAAAAAAACTCCATTTTATAAACAAAAAAAAAAAAAAAATTGAAACAAAATTAAAAATGGAGGCAAATATAAATGCGAACAAATACCGTGATGACTTCGCCTTTTTTGTTTCAATTAAAAAAAAACAGCAGCAGAAGTCAAAAAAACGAAAAAAAAATTTAAATTCAACATTTTTTGGATTGATGCCGGCCACTTTTTTCTGTACTTATGTTTTTTGTTGGTTTCTGGCATTTATTTGGCACTATTTTTTTATATCATTTTGGCATCAAATAAATAAATGGTATAATTTTGCACAATATTTAGTTCTGTTTGTTTTTTTTTTTTTTAATATTTTTTATTCTAATTTTAATTCAATAAAACCCCATAAACGTTTGTGTGTGTGTGTGTATGTATTTGTGTAATAGAATCTACAATGAAATTATATAAATTTTTTTTTATCTATGTCAATGTCAATCAAATTCCAATTATAGTTAATAATTTGAACAATTAAATTAAACCTGGTTTGTATGGTATAGAATATTAAAAAAAAACAAAATGGTGGTGATGGTGGTGGTGATAATAACAATAATAATAATAATAATAAAAACAATTTAAAAAAAAAGGTTAAAAATTAAGAAAACAAATGGTTGTATGAATTTGACATTAAAAACGATTTGTTTTCTTTCAATTTAAATAAAAAGTCATCATGCTTAGCAACGCATTGGCATTTAAGTTTTATAAGTTATTACATAAAAAATAAGAAGGACACATGTTTTTTTAAAATGTAATTAATAAAATTATTTTGATTACTTTTTATAGTGAATGACTACTGATGATCGAAACAAGAATACTCAATCACTGTTAATACAGTTGAAAATTGTAATCTATAGTATTTATTTCATTGAAATAACCTTTAAGATAAAATTGTAAGATCATCTATATATTATATAAGTAAAAAGAAAAGTCAAGTACAGTAATTAAAACGGTTCTTTTTTAACATATTTTTCTTTAATTTTACAAATTCATTAATTTAAAATTTTATTCAATTTGGTCCATTATCATTTTGAACTATGTAATTCCGGTAGACCATTCGAGTGTGTATTAGTTTATTAGCGTTTATACATATGCGTGGAACGACTTGTTTACTTTTTGACATTTTGATCCGTTGTTTGACGTTTAATTATAAAGAATGTCGCTAAGAAATAATTAGAATTATATACACAATACTATGTTCAATATTCAGATACCTCCCAATACTAACCTCCCAAAAGCGTACATCTCCAAAATAATAAATATATGAAACATGAAATTAGGTACAAGCGTTTTCTGACATGTTTTATTTAAATTTCGAAATTTGGAATGAATTGGTGTAGTGGTTCTGGTACTTTCTAAATATCTTCCAATATTCTAACTAACCGATTTTCGAAATTAATTTGGTGTAAGAAGAAATTTTCTGAAATTGGAGAGGAATTAAAGTAATGGTTCAAATAGCTACCACACGCCTGCTTAGACCTAACCAGTATATATTCGAAATTAATAAAGTTAGAAAATTCAAATTTTATAAAAATTATTTAGTGCTGTCCTGTTTGCTTAATGCTCCTGAAATTCGAGGGGGTTCGTGCAATGGTCACTTGCCTCCCAAAATCAAACAAAGACGTGTTCTAATTTACATAATTATGTGTTAATTATAAAGCTAATAAAATAAAACATTTATTTTATTTTAAATTTTATTCTTTATATAAGTAATAAATAAATTTAATTTTTATAATTTTAAGTTCTCTAATTTCAAACTAAAAAGTAAATGGCTGACAAAACTAAACTTTGTTCTAACTTTGATTGTGTGCATTTGTATTGTTTTCTATATGTCTAACTATTGAAGTAGGATTTTAAGGTTGTTGACTGCGCTCATTGTGTTCCGGAGTCAGAAACTATTATTTTTAAATTTTGCATCAACTGTCAAAGTGAAACTGTCAATTTAACTGTTCCAGTTCATCTGTGACATTTCATATACCAAGAATCTAGGACGAGAATGTTGTGCCTCATTCTTTAAATTCCAAAGCTTAGTACTTAGGATTTTCCAAAAATAATAAACAAAAAACCTTTCCAGGGTCATTTCGTCCTTTTAAAATTTATCCAGTTTCATTTAAATACAAAAAAAAACAATAGGCCATTTTCGTCATATACATGAAATTTTTTTTTAATTACTTTGAACAAATAATCAAAATTTTATTTTTGTAATTTTTTAAATCTATTTTTAAATTTGGTAGATTTTAAACCAAAATATAACAAAAGATCAACAAATTTTATGACCATAAAAAAAACATAATAATTAAATGAAGGATGTTTATGTTATTTATTGTTATTATTTACTGGACTGAATGTGGATGATCTGAAATTGGAACATATTTTTCTTTTAATAAATTTCCAAAAAAAAAAAAAAAAAAATGTTTTTTTGGCAAAAATATAAAAACAGATGGTTTATTTACGAGTAAAAGAATTTGTTTTTTTTTTTTTAATTACAAAATAATGGTCAGTGATTCTTGTGGGTGGCTCAATTTAATAAAAATGCTCTTATACTTTGAAATTAAAAATCCCCAGAATAAATAGATTATGAAACTGAAAGAAAAAGTACATTTGTACCTGATGGAAAAGTAATTAGTAATTACCATGGAAGAGCAATTTTCTAAAATAAAATTTGACGTCATTACCTTAAGTGCTTAAGGTATAGGTATTTTTTTGTCTGAATTTGAAATTTATCTGATTACTAATTAGATTTTATTTATAAATTATTTTTAATTTGAATTATAGTGCGTCACATTTATTTTCAGAGCAGTTGAGATCTTAATTGTAAGTTGGTGTGATTATTTTAAGAACTTCTTTGATTCAATTTAAATATTTTATTGTCTTACAAAACGATGTATAGTTAATTAATTGAAAAAAAAGTTTCAGAAGGTTGAAGAAGGACAGATATTATTTAAAAATTTAAACCCTATGAAATGCCAAGGTTTAATACAAAATAATAAACAAAGATTATTATTTTATAAGTTCCCTGTGTTTCACATTTAACTACCGAAGTATACTTTCAAATTAAAGTACAGTAATTTATAGCAGACCGGTATATTTCAAGTTCCAGTACCTGATGGTAATTATACTTGTACAGGTCTGCTATATAGTATTGTTCTCTAACTTTTCAAAGAACCAGTATTACAAAAAAAAAGTACAAAATTGAGGTATAAGTAAAAGAATCAAGTAAAAATACTTGTAATTCCTAGAAAATAATTAAATTTTGAGTTAAATTACTTTTTTAATTATTTTTTGATCTCTAACTAATTTCTAGTAATTAAGTACTAAGAAATACTAAAGTATCGAGAATTCAATTATTTTCCAAGTACGTATTCAAATGTTTTGCAAAAATTTTTATTCTAAATCGACTCTGAAATCGGATCTTTCTCTTTTATCCCTTCCTTTTATCCTCTTCTTATAATTGTTAATTACGTAAGACTAAAGGATATAAAATATACAGAAAGAAGACAACAAAAAATCTTCCAGCATAGCTACACATATATACACATCACCCATAATCCCAGAATCCTTTATTTTTCAAATTCAGTTCCCAATAATTCTTTCACATCCTTATCCTTCGAACCAGCTACATTTGCATCACAGATCTAATCCTAAAGTTTAGTTCAAAAAGGTTTGTGATTTTTGTGTGTTACAATCGCACATTATCTAGAAACCATGTACGGTTCCAATAGGTAGCTTTCGAAGCTTATATTATACCCCATGCATAATGTATTATTTCAAGCAATTTACAGTAATTCAACAACAGAATAAATAAGATAATATTTCCTTGATGGTTAAGTTGCTGCACAATTACTGTTCTGTAAAACAATATCTTTTAAATAGAAGTCAGCACTGGTAATAAATTCAAAGATCACATCAGATAATATTGCCAAATAAAAACATTCTAAGGTAAGTGGCTGTAATTCCGACCAAATTTTTTTAGGCATAGCACAATTATGGGTATATTTCTATTATTTTTTGATGAAACCATAACAAATTATATATTTTCTGAAAGCTTAGAGTTTTTTTTTCAAAATTATATTTATTTCAATTTAACTTAAATCAAAATTGCAATAAATAGAAGTAAAAGTCATTATTAAGTCATATGGCTCTAATTCCGACCTAGTGAAAATTGTGTGTTTGTAATTCCGACCCAACGGTGTACGTAATTCCGACCTAAAATTTTTTTGTTAGGTTTTTGAAATAACAATATTAGATATATTTATATATAGCATTAAATAAATTCACAAATTAACAAAATATAAAATTTTTTAAATAAACAAAAACAAAAAAGGGAACTTCAATTTTTTAAATCTAAATTAATAATTAAGATTAATAACTAAGTACATATATAAAAAAATATAATTAGTAATTATAAGGAAATTTATTCTTAAATTGAAATCTTGAAATTTGATATTTATAAAATACGGAGTTTTGAGATTTCAGGGACAGAATAAACACCTCTAGTATTTAATAATGCTGGCTCAGAAATTTTTTCCACTACATCATCGAAAATATCATCCTTATCTGGCCATTTCCAATTTGTTCCGCTCTATAATATATAAGTAATTTTTGCTCTACTTTTAATTAAATTTTGAGGCACCCTTTGAGCAATATTTTTGTGTCGTGCTAAAAATCCTTCGTACCACCGCCTGCCCGGCTTTCCATCCTTGAATGGATTATCTCTTTTTTTAAAAGAACAGCAACACTGTCTAGTAGTTGTTCTTTTGACACTGGAAAACCTAATTGTGCGACGTAAATTATCCAATCAACTATTTTTTTTTCTTCATCACTATTTAAAATGGTCGGCTTTCCAATATTCATAAGACCAATATGTTTTGTATTGTCGAAAAGTGTCGTCTTAGGTATACCGAATTTCTTGCTTGCTTGGTATATTGACATTTCATTATTATTAATTGCTTTTAAAGCATCCTCAAATGCCGCAATGGTATAGTTTCTGTTTTTGGACATAATACTGTTATAAATAAATATTATTTTAATTATTTCTTGACAATGAAACATAAAAATTTAATGATTTAAACCATAAAAACACAAGAAATATTACATTGAAAATGAATGTACCTAATTTCGACCTGACCGATGTATCTAATTCCGACCGAAAAACAAGTATTTTTTTCTGTAAAACCATAACGAAAAGTATGGGTCGGAATTAGGTCCTTACATTATATAACTAATTTACTTTAAATTAAAAACAAAACTTGTAAAAATTTATTCTTAAAATTATAAAAATTAATTTTAATGGTTAAAGCTTCCATTTACATTAATCCGACCTATAGGTCGGAATTAGGTACACACAAACATTTTGATGTTTCTAATTCCGACCAATTTTAAATTTATAATATAAATTTATTTTAAAAAATTTTTTTAAATATTTTTACATTTTTTGATTTGAAATAGTTTAATTCATTATATTATATCAAATATTTAACTCACCCATAAGTTAGTTAGCAGCAAACAATAAAATATAATTATCTCCCAGGTTTACAAATGTTTCTAAAAAATTTTACAACAACACTACTTCTTGTCACACAATTCAGTTAAAACTAATTTTTATTAAGAAATTTTAATGCAAATGGCGCGAAAAATGCAGAAATAAGAAAGAAAAACATAAAATATAAAAAATATTTTTCAAAATCGTTAAATTCAAATTTTAAAAGAAGATATGATCAAAAATTTGCAATAGGTCGGAATTGCAGCCATAGGTCGGAATTACATCCATTTACCTTATAAATAAAATTTAATAAAATTAAATTTAAATTGAAATCCAAATTTAATTCCTTGAAAATATATAAAAAAAAAATGAATTGATATTTCTTTACCATCACTTAAATCTTCCATCACTTTCAATCATTGTATTTTTACTTTATTTATCCAAAAATCATCTATATCCTTCATAACATTGTTGCAGTGCATCAACAAGGTCATGGAAAATCACTTAAAAATTCCAAAAAAAAACAACGAAGAACAACTTTGTTTATATGACCTCTAAAAAAATATTGGCAGGAATCCCAAAAAAAAAACATCATCATACAGCATCTTGTTAAAAGTAAAGAAGTTCAAAAACTTTTTACAATACAAATATATCTTGTACATATGGAATGTATATGGGGATATATATATGTATATGTGGATAATCAAATTTTCATCATATCATCAAAAGGTACAAAAGATTTGCAATATAAACACAGAAAAATTTTTTTTTTCTTTATTATTTTTTACTGCAGGTAAAGTTTTGCTTTAACGTTATTTTTTCCAAAGAAAAACATTGGATGACATTGAATTTTCCTAAAAAGAAAAAACACAAAACAAGAAAAAACAACAAATAAAGAAAAACACCCAAAAAGTAAATAAAAATGAAACAAAAACTAAAAAAAAATCAAATTCGTCCTTGAAAAGTGTTGTATAAGAGAAGATTTAATTTTCTTTTACTTTTACTTATATGCTTCAAAAAATCTTACTTATTGCTTTCTCTTTCTTTTCCCTTTCCCTTTTCGGTTTTTTTTTGTTTTTCTTATTCCTTCTTAAATAATCTAATTTGGTAGGAAATTTTTATTCTTTCAATGACATAAGATTTTTCATTTTTAATATAATCTTTTCACATAAACTTGGTCCTTTTTTGCATGAAATTTGTCTATTTTCAAGTTAAATTTGGTCCTCTTTTTTTTAAAGCGTCTTCGTATCTTGGGAACCAGAAGTATAGTCCCAAATTCTATAATTGAAACTAAAAAAGGAAATAAAGTTTGAGATAAATCCCAAAATATCGTATCAAAATTTTTGAGTGCTATTTTTAAGGTGGACATATTTGAATTCTACTATAAAATCGGTTCAAAAATCTTAATCTGACTACTGGATCCCAAAAAACGGGATTAATTAAAAAAAAACACTTTAATTTGAAAATAGATAAATGTTATGTGAAAAAGGACCAAATTCATATGAAAAGAGTATATATAGCACAAAATCTCTATATTTACATAATATAACAGTTACTCAGTATAGTAGTGATTGTAATCGACAATTTATTACTGTAAGTATGTATATAAAATATTTATAAAAAAATCCTTGGACTCTTAAATAAGGATGACACCACACTTTAATTTTTTTTTAATATCTTATTTGGTTAATTTTTTTATTTCTTAAATTTTTCTTTTAATTTTTATCTTTTTTAAAGGTTCTGCCATTTTTTTTTTATTTTGAAAAAAAAAACAAAATTATAAAATTAATTCTCTGCATTAAGTACACATAACCTTGATAATTTGTTTCATTTTATGTTCTGAATTTAATTTTTGTTTTTTTAATCTGTACCAAAACAAAATCTTTAGAAAAATAGGCGGCATTATTAATTTTAATGAGTGTTTGATGGGTGAAATAATTCAAAAATAAAAGGGATATTTAAATTTTATAAGTTTTGGAAAAGTTCTATTACCGCAAGTTTTGTGTTTTTGATTAATATATTAATTTTTTTTATAGAGGAACGGATTGAATGAAAATAAATGATAGGATTTTAAAGACGACAGTTTAAAATCTGTAGCTGATTATATTCTGACACAGTACTTAGTTATAATTTTCAGTTGTCAAAATATTAAATAAGGACTGACATAAATCTTACGTCAAAATTAAACTAACATCAGAGATGAAATTTTAAGCTAACCTCATAGATCAAATTTAAGTATACTATTACGAGATTTGTAGAGAGATATTTTCTTAAGAATTAGCTTTTAATTACTTTTTTCTGCCTAAGTACTTAGTTATAATTTTAGTAATCAAAATATTGAATAAGGACTGTCATGAAGCTAACGTCAAAATTATGACATTTGGAAATAAGAATTAGCTTTTGATTACTTTTTTCCACCTCAGTAATTAGTTATAATTTTAGTAATGAAAATAAGGGCGTAGAATAGTAGCGTGTAGAAAGATCCACTCTAAACTTAAGTAACTCACTTCAGTAAACTTTAATACTACTCGTATAACATAAATTAACAATTGAAAAAATTCAAAAGCTCCTTTCTAAATAACAGTTATATTTTGTTTTGATTATATATACTTGGCTATATACACTTGGTTATTATGGAAAGCCTATTTCCAAAAGTAGAGCAGATCAACTCAACTCAACATTTTAGCATATATTTTCCATACCATTTTTTTTCTACTTTATTTTCAATTTTTACTACTTTCTATTTTCCATTTTCTATTTTTTCTTTTATTTTTGTGCGGTATTGTGTAAATCCTGCAAGATTTCATTTGGGATTTCATTTAATTAAAAGGAAACAGAAAAAAAAAGAAACCAACAAAAACAGAAATAAAAAAAAATGCATTTGGAATGAGGAAAAAGAAGAGGAAAAAAAAAAGGAAATAGCAAAAAAAAATATTTGAGTGGCAAAATGTGTTTGAATAGTTTAACGCCATATTTTTCTTTTTATGAGTGTACTTGTACACATGTGTACTCGTTTTTTTTGCAATAAAAATTTCTGCAGCATATAAAAAAAAATATTATTTTATTTAAGAGAGATGTTTTTTTTTTTTTAGGCTAATTATTATTATTTTTTTTATATATTTCAATTTTATTCTTTTAAATTTTATTATCATGATTTGGTTATTATATTATTTTTTTCTTTTAAATTAAATTAAAATTTTGAGGTTAAATCTGAAATAGACTACTTACTTTTATATATTTGGATTGTAGGAGTATAGTATTTTCAAATTCAAATAACGGTAAATATATAGTGTTTAAACAAATCATAACCCTCTTAAGTAATGTAGATAATACGAGTACAACACAACATTACAAAAAATTCATTTAGAAAGTCACGTTAAAGATTCGGAAATTTGTGAATTATGTAATTAAAATTCACATTTTGACAGATTATCAAAAGTAGCTGTCATGTGAAAAATTTTCAAACTAGAAAGTTCTTTAATTCGGTTATTTGAAGTTTAATGCCGAAATTTGGTAAGAAAATTTGAAGTAAAAGTACTTGATATCAATACAGTACTGAATTACTTTTACTTTTAGTACTTATTATTTTTTATATTCTTTTTCCACATTTTTAACGAGTATAAGTCATTCACCAAGCCTAATTAAATAGGCTTCAGTTAATTGTGAATATAAACTAAGCCGTTGATTACTCAGCTGTACTTAATTTATTAGATTATGAATACACAACTGTTAATTTTGTGCGCCATCTATTATCCTACACAAGAGTTATTTCTACATTTACATATATTAAATCTTGTCTTTTATTACGATATAATATAATAATTTTACGATATTTTTTTATTAGATATGACCTGACAGGGGCTTCAACCCGAGACTTTCCAAAAGACGTGCGACGTTTTCCCACTACGCCATTGCTCAGATATAGTACTTATAGTTAGCTCAATTAAAGTTGGAAATCAAAGTTGGAAATTAAGTCAATGAAATGGTGTTATAAAATATTAGTAACTACCAAGAGCTGGACATTTCTTTTAAAGAGATAGTTGGGAATTTAAGAAACCATAAGCATTAAAGTAAAAAACCGGGTTAAATAAATAATAAATCAATTTTGCTTTATACATTGAAGGTTAACAATTTTTTTTTATATTGCATCTAAAAATGTAAGGTCAAATTGCTTCCAAAAAATAAAAATTTTTTCCAAATCTATAGAGAAAACCCAAAAATTAAAAATTTCACTACTTTTTGTTGCAAGATACTTGTGCAACGAACACTTAAATGTACTAAAACTTTTTAATTTAAATGAAAATTGCAAAAAAACTTTTTAGTATCGACTGCTTCATATATTCGTATATATACAAAAGCAAAAACTATACAATTTAAGTATTAATTTAATTTAATTATTTTGTCTATTTTATGAGAATATTTTTTTTTTCAAAAGAAAAATTATTTATTGTTGCCTTTATGAAAATTCATGACCTTCTAAAACAACACCAGACATCATAACCAATAAAATAAAAATTATTAAATTTTATTGTACATCAGTACATATATAAATGTTTAAAAAAAAAAAACAAAAACAAAATTACCTTTATTACCATGAAAAATTATTTCAAGATTACGTAAAAATAAAAAAAATATAAAAAAAAAAAGATAGAAATTAAAAATAGAATTGAAATAAATTAAAATTGAAAACCGTAAACGGGTACCTTTAGGTACAATTTTCAATATACTCGTATACATATTGGCTTCCATTCAAAAAAAACAATAAAATAATCATTTTTTTTTTTTTGACAGTTCTTGGAACTAAATAAAGTATTAAGTATTTAAAGGACTCGTTTGGTTTCTGTAATGTAACTGGTATGACAGCATGATCTTGACGTAATAAATAACGATTCATAAAAAGTAAAACAAGAAAAAAAAATCTATAAATGTCAAATGTCACAAAAAATTTTTTTAAATATTCATAATTTGTAATATGTTTGTGAATCAAATGATAAATTAAGAATATTTTATTTATTTTTTTATATTTTTTGAATAATAATGAGAAATTCTTACAAAAAAAAATATGTTTCTAATGACCATTTTCATCATCAGATGACGTTAGTTTTAAAACTTATTGTTATTGTAAATTGTTTTTAAATGTTGGTGTCGATTTGTTTTTGTTGAATAAAGATTATTTTATTTTTAGTAAATCTTTTAAATAATTAGAATTTTTGAAAGAACATCTGAAAGAATGTGTGACATCACTGAAGTAATCAAATGTAGAGAATTAATGTGGGACGAATGATCCAATTCGAATGAGTAAATATTAATAATGGTAGATAAAAATATAAACGTTGAAACATAAAAAAGGTTAGTAGCGTTTGAATCAAACTGACTTCAAACAAAATGGTTTGAGTTCCGACGATGTGACAAAGATATCTGATCTCTTTTAATTTTGAAGAGCCATGGACTTAATCTCCACATAAAATAACTTAGATATGGAGATAAGGTGTAATTAAATGTTTAGAAAATTAAGGTGGGACAGGCGTGTCAAGGTGGGATGACTGATCCAGTTCGAATAAATATATATTAATCATTAATACATAAAATATTGTTTGATGGATGAAACAAAAATAAGATTGCGGGTAATTCAATTATGCTAACGCGAGGATGTCACAAATTTCTTTTATTTTTGAAGCTATACCACGCACTCAGTCTGCCTAAAAGAAGCTTTAGTAGTGGTATCACTGTATGTACTTTAATATCATTATTGCCTAATTATAATAAATATTGTAATATTAAAAAAATATTGTACAAACAACGTACGTCTAATATTCGTACATATGGTTTCCTTATTATTGGTGGTATACAAAATATTTTTGAAGTTCAAGGATACACGATAAATTCTTGACATAAGAACAGGATGATTCTAATTTCTTATGATTTGTTTTTATTTTTGAATTTATAAATTTGTTAAATTTGGTGTTCTGAATTTATTATTAAAATAAAAAATAAAATAACGAAGAAAGTTATTTTTGAATTGTAAATATGTATGTATAATGTATATATATATATATATATATATATATATATTTTTAATGATAGAATTTAATGTTTTCCAATTTCAATAATGATGCCAATTTTTTTTACAAAAACAAAAATTAAATTTATTTATTTCCTTATTAAAAATTAATGAGCACATTGTATGAAATTTGAGTGTTAATTAAAATTTATTGGTAAATAATGCCTAATTAATTTTTTTATTTACGTAGAAGATTACAAAATATTATGTATTTTAAATTATATATTTTAATATTATTAAAAAATATTTTTAATTTATTTTTGTAAATTACAATTTGTAAAAAATAAGTCAAAATTGTAAGTTTAAAGAATTTTATTGCGTATACTAGAGCTTTTTTTCAGTGCAATTAAGAGTTTTTGGATTTAAGACAATTTAAGACTCCGGTTTATTAATAAAAGCAGTGAAGAAACACACAATTTCCTTAATTAATTTGTAGTACCAGACAATAGTAAATATTGCTTGATAATATTAATCCTTTGACGATTTGACATTTGGACTAATCATTAAATTATTGTAATATACACAATATTTTTTTATTAGACATGATCCGACCAGGGTTTGAACCCAAGACTTTTTGATTAAAAAGCCGCCACTTTACCACAAAATTGAACGATTTTAGAAGATATTTATAAAAAAACTCTTATAAGTAAGTCAAAAAAATGGATTTAAGTATGTATATGCAAAGTCAGATTTCAGTGTGCGGTTTTATAGACAAAAAGTAGTTCAAATTCAGGTATTTAACTTTATACTCAGGGTTAGAATATTATACCCATCCCTTAATAATATAGTGGAGTATTACTACCTATGCATTTGTAATTATAAATAAATATAATTCAAACTAATTGAGGTTATAGATCAAACTTCAATAAACTAAATAAGACCTAAAACAAATTGGTTTTATTTTATCGTATAATTTTCCCCTTTTGTCTAAAGTGTGTCAAAAATAAAAAAAAAATGCAAATATCTATAAAATTCTGTTCTTAACTTCAAAAGTTGTAACTACTGTCACACTTCTTTGACACATTTTACAACTTCAAAAATCGTTTGTTGATCAAAACTTCACTTTTTTCGACTAATTAATTTTAAAATATATTTTAAAAAATTTTTTACCGGACTATAGACATTATGGGTCACAAAACACAACAACAAAAAATAAACCTGTATACGATAAATAACATATTAACTTTCGAATTAATTTTCTTTAAATAATGATAAATAAAGTTATCCAACTTTTAAAAGAACAAAGCTGTAATGACTATAAATTAATCAAAATGAACAACAAAAAAAAATATAAAAAAGTCAAAATGTCAATTTTTCTTCTAAACATAATGATAAATTTTAATTTGATGTTTGATATATGTTAAGAACCTGTTAAATTTTACACTCCTAAAAAATAATGACTTTTTTTTTTGTTAAAATATTGAGCAGAACTTCTCATAATTTAATTTTAATTTGAATTTTGTTTTTTTTTTTTCATTCTAGAATCTAGCATAGAGTTAAGTCAAAAATATATATATATAACTATATATTATATACATATTTTATGTTCAAAAGATTCCACGCACTATAACATAAACATTAAATTTAAGGTTGTCATTAATTATGTTTTTAAATAAACGTTTTTTTTTCTTTTTCATTCATCCAAAATTTGACTTTTTCCGAAAATTATTAAAAACTTTTATTTTCATAGTAAATGGAGAAGAACATCATATTAAATTTAGAACCAGGTGGGAAGTACGACAATGATCAACATTATTAAATAAGTGATTTAGTGTTTGTATATAGGTATAATTTTAACAATTTAAAGCATGCGCTCAACTTTATTGGAATTGAAATGTTACACGTGCGAATTGGCGGACAAACATTTCATAAATTTTTTTTTAATGAGAATTTTTCATATACGCAGGTCGCAGATGAATGAATGTGTTCCCTCAAGAAAAGACCTTGGCTGCTATGGTATAATTTAAGAGCAAAAATGTGATTTATCCCAAATGTGAAAATAAACTAAAATTTGCAACATTTGTTTTTAGTGTAATAGCGGTTGTACTTGGAATTTTGTCATTAGAAACACTATTAGGATTTTTTGAACACTTCAGCCACACAATAGCATTAGCTCTAAAGTTTGAATTGCATTGCAATATGTTTTACACTATTTGACGTATGTGAAAGGCCTGATATTTTATTTTTCAAGCGAAAGGTCTGGGGTTAAAACACCGGTCAGATCATATCTAATAAAAAAATGTCGTAAAATTTAATCGTAATAATTTAAATTGTAATATAAAATAAGATTATATATATGACTCTTGTGTAAGATAAGAGATGGCGCACAAAATTTTAGTGCTTTAGTGATATGTCATAATCTTATACATTAGCTGATTAGCTGCAGTCGATTGAACAATTTATTGAACACAACAATTAATGAAACTGAAGCCCAAGTGAATTGGAAAATTCTATATACTCCAAAAATTAAAAAAATTTATACTATAAATCGAATACTTTTAAAGTAATCGATTCCAAAGCAAAATATTAGTGGGTGTATGTGACGAACTTTAAATAGAAAAAATACAGCCTAAGTATTCAGTATAAATAAGTATATATATTTTTATAACTTATTTAAAAATGCATTTTAAATATTCTAAACTTTTAGAAACTTTTTTTAGTTCAAATTTATTACATACATATATTTGTGGTATTTTTTAGTATTTTACACCAATTAGGTGAAATTCCAAAAAAAATTGTTATTTGTTTGCTTCTTTTTAAAAATTTTTTTTTTTTGGAATAAAGATTTGTTACAATTGGGTGTGTCAAAGCATGATTTTTTTTTTCCATTTACAACTTTGTAAAATGTAATTACATCATGTCCGGTGAATGAAGTTTTGTATTTTTTTTTCTAGATTGTATATTTCCAAAAAATATTTTGTTGATTGAAAATCGCGTCGTCTCTAGAGAATCGATTGAAGCAAAGAGTTCTAAATTGAAAATTCTTTTGGAAAAAAAGCAATAATGGAATTTTTTTTGCCTAAAGGTAAAAAATTTTAAGAAAATAATCATGTATCCGGTTTAGTGGAAAAAGAAAACAAATCTAAAAAAAAAAAATTCCACAAAAATTTTAGCCATTAATCATTAGAATTTGACAACAATGTTGTTTTTCTTTGATTTTTATAAACGTAACGTACTAGGAAATGAAAGAGTAGTGATTTAAAAAACAAAACATATTACAAGTTCTGAGAAATTAAAGAATAAAAACTCTGAAAAAAAAAAAATTGACACAAAAGAGGCAAACAAAAATAATGATGCAAAAAGTAAAATAAAAAAAAAAAAATGTTTCGAAACAAAAACTAGGTACATATAGGTATTATTAGAAAATTTATTTTTGTAATTTTTTTTTTAAAACAGGTCATCATCATCATATGGTGACAAACAGAATGGATTTTTAATTTGATAACTTGCAGTCCACATTTTACATTAACAAATTAGATGACTTTAGGATTAGAATATTTGTACTAATTTTTACAGTATTATCATTTTGAGGTACCTTTTACACTTAATCACTTTAATCACTGCTCAGAGATGTCAAAAGTGCTACTTTGCCCTTATTACATCAACAACTTATTGCTCTAATTCGATATTTAAATAATAATTTTTTTGATAAAATTTCTTTGATAAAAGACAAAGTCATATTTGAGTTGATGCAATAAAGCCCAAGGAAATGATTAGAAAATTTTCATATTAATAGGAATTTTTCAAATGGAGACGCTAATCCGGCTTATAATTCAAATGATACATGGAACTCAATATTGGTTGAAGAATTGCATAAAATATTGCTTGAAAAATTAAAAGAAATTTGAAGTAAAGTATCTAACTTATTTTGTGTCGAAAATTTTAATCTCTCAATTGTCACAGATTCAGGAATGCTGTAATCTTAACCTCCTAAGCATAATGAAAAACGTTGAAACATTACTTCAAAAGTTAAACTATGGAAAACAATACAAATGCATACAATGAAAGTAACACCAAAGTTTCAACGCAGCCTTGATGCCAAAGTTATTTAACATTTAACTACAGCACTTTGACAGCTAAATGTTTATGTTTTGTCAGCGATTTATATTTATTATTACTTAAAATTGGATAATATATAAAACTCATCTAAAATAAAATAAAATTTTTACTTTAGTTTCAGTTCACTAATTGAAATATCTACTTATGTTTATTTAATTAATTTGTTTACAACGTCATTTTCAAGCCATTTGACATTTTGCAACTTCGATGCTGCGTCATGACTACGCTCATTGTGCCCAAAACATCAAATTAAATTAAGTTTAACATACCTTAAAAAAACTCTTGGGAATTTGTCTTTTCAAATAAGGATTTTTATTGGCAAGCTATTTAAAAACTCCTAATGACTCTACATATTAATCGAGGCCTCGTTTTTTCTGACTCTAACTATCGTAGATGTCCCAGTTCAGTTGAGAACAATAAAGGAAAGATAAGGGAAGTTTTTTAATAAAGTTTTCTTGAGTGTTTCTATTTAGAAAAACATTAAGCTGAAAATATTTCTACCGTTTTTATGTGGTTCGCTGCGCAAAATGTTTTACTACTGCAAGGAAAAACCTTCTCATTCATACGTGCTTTTAATTTTCTTAACCCTACAATTGTAAAATCTTTTAAACTGAACAATTTGCTTCCGCAAATACTGTGATAATTTGATTTTGTTTTTGTATCTTCTCATTATTTTACATAATGCATTGAATTCGTTGAACATTTTTTTGTAGGTATTAATGAACTTTGATCAAAGCATTAATCTTATATTATAAGTATTATATATAATGCCTTCATATATACATGTTTTTATTTATTTTAAAATTACCACCTAGGTGTTAATTTCGTTAACACATTTATGTTTAAATTTAATCAAATGTGTACAACGCTATAACCATTAATGAAAAACAAAAAAAAAAATAAAAAATTAAGACATATTTAGGTATTAATGTTTAGGCATTTAGGTTGTAATCATTCCGAAATCTAAAACTCATATACACAAGTGTACACACAATACACTAATTTGATTCAATTAATATAAAAATAATGCGGGTGGGTATATACCTATTATCCTTAAAAAAAACACACACACACACTAAAAGATGCTGTAACGGAATTAAATTCTATTCTAAGACCTTCAATGCCCATTAATATTAATTTTTATCTTCAAAATATAAAAATAACATATTCGGTAATTTTTTCGGAAAATCCACCTTTTAATCCAACCTTTTAATTTTCCAGTTTATTCAAATTTCATCATATTAATGACTTCACTTCAACAACAAACAAAAAAAAAAAAAATTGTTGGTTTCTGTGAGGTACAAAGTGTAGAGTGCTATTTCATACCTGTTGATAATTAAAGGTATAAAGGTAGAAAAATTGTTTAAGAATTTTTATTTTTTTGTTTGTTTGTATAGAAATTACTCTTAGCACTATCATTTAGAATTTAATTATGAAAAAAGTCAGATATATGTACTTGTAATTTTTAAAATAAAGGAGTAAATATTTCTTCAGTATACATTTTTCCCCCTTTTTTATTTACTTTCGGTCTACATTTTTTTTTGATTTTTAAAACTACTTTAAAGGTCACATCTTCAAGTCATAACAATATAGAATTTTGTAAGGAAGTAAATAAAGATCTAGAAAAAACCAAAAAGTCAACAATTCATTTTTATTTTATTTTTGTATTTTCATAAGGCTGTGTTGATTATATCATGGCTCTATTGTGTGATGACACAAAAACAAATAAAACTCTGATCCAAAATGAAAAAAAAAAATAAAATAACTCTTAGATTACAAACATAAAATACCTGTATAATATTATACATATTGGTATCTTAAAAGAGTTTATCTTATTTTAAAAGAAAAAAATTTCATCACCTATATTAAATGTGATGTCCGCTAAGAAGTGCTGAGTACCAGGTAATTTTCTTACTTAGATTAAAAAAAACTTGAAATGATAGAAAATTCTATTCTATATCTATTTACATATATGTATGTATAACATTGCCATGGTTTTTTATCACCAAAAAACAGAACTTCATATATTTCGAGATCACAAGTTACAACAGAGTTACAACAGGGTTGGTGGTCCTTTTTAAAAAAAAGATACCATTAGTGGAACTGAACTTCGATCCACAGTTTTTCAAAAATATTTTCCCAGAAAATTATTTAATAAAATGAAAATAATAAAAAAAATACGAGATCAGATGTTTTTTTTTCTGTTGTTGTTTTCTTTGCTGGATGAATGGATGACTGGTGCATTATATTTTTTAAGTATATTTTACCTTGCAGGTATATTTAAATTTGTCGCGGTATCTCTAAAAATTTTGTTTGTTGATTCAATTTTTAAAACAAAAAAGCAAAATAATTTTCGAGGACAAAATTTTGTTGTTATGTTTTTTTTTATTATAATGAGAGTTTTAAGTTCGAATTACTTAAGAGGGTGATGATTTTAGTCATTTGTTAAAAAAAAAAAGAAAATAAAATTGAAAATAACCAAATATTTTTTGAATAGTTTCAGGTTCATTTACTATTAAGGAATTTGTTAATTTTCATTTTTAATGAATATTAAAAAATATTTGAATGAGCAGATCATTATATTAATAATGTTTTAAATATAAAAATTCTTTTAAGTTTTCTTCTTCAAAATTTATGAGTTATAAATATTGGAATTTATTATAAAATAAAATTTTATTTAAATTAACTTTAAGTATTTCATAATTTTGAAGAAAATATTTATGAAAATATTAAGAAAAATTCGAGACTAGTTTTTTTATGAAATGAAACTGAAAAAAATATATACAATCCACATAAATTCTACAATTTTTTTTAAACGTTCTACATATATATTAACCATTAAGGGATCTATTGATGTAATGAGGAGTATTTTTTAGAAATTAACTGTAAGTAATCTACGTTCCACTTTTTTTCTGTATGTTCCACGGATATATTATTTACTATTAATAGATCCGTTAATGTAATTAGGATTATTTTAAGGTATTTACCATAATTAACATACGTCCCACATTTTTTCTGTTTGTTCCACGTATATATTATTTACTATTAATAGATCCGTTAATGTAATTAGGATTATTTTTAGGTATTTACCATAATTAACATACGTTCCACATTTTTTCTGTTCCACAAATAAATATACTATTAGGAGATCCATCAATGTAATTGGGATTATGTTTTAGGAATGTGTCATAATTATAATTCGTTCCACAACTCTTTTCTTATTTTCCACATTTAATAATTATTGAATTTAATAAAAATGAAATTGAAATTATTATAAAAAAAACTAAATATAATAAACATTTATAAACAATACAATAAAAACAGTTACAATAAAAACAGTTACATATACTGCGTTTTACTGTTTCATTTTAAAAATTTTTTGTATTTTTTCAACTTACGCAACTAATCCACCAAGAAAAGCAACAGGTCCGCCACCAATTAAACGTATTTTACGATGACATGAATCAAATAATGATGAACGTGTTGTTGCTTGTGTTGTTGTGCTTGTTGCTGAATTTGTTGTATTACTTTTAAATAATGTTATACCATTATTTGATGTTGGTGTTGTTGAACCATTTGTATGATATATCCCGTTTGTTTGTGATGTTGGTGACATTGCACCACCATTTATATGATTATTATTATTATTATGATTATTATTATTGTTATTATTATTATGATTATTACTAGTAAAATTTAATCGATGAACATTTGCTGTCGTTGCAGACATATGATGTGGGGATGATGTTGGACCATGACCCACTAAATGTGTGGGTGATCGCAACATTTTTTTACACAATATTACAACAATTTTCACAATATTTTTAAAAGACTTTGTGTAATGAAATTTTAATAATTTTACAAAATATAAAAAAAAATTTATTTAAATTAAAAATAAATCATTAAATAAAAAAAAAATTAAATTTCACTTTATTTTTATAACTCACTGATTTTTATTTAAATTTTAAAATTAACAAAAATAAAAGAATGATTTATATCACTATTAAAACAATTTTTAATATTATTTAAACCAAAGAAAAATAGACTAAAAATATAATAAATCAAATTATAAATTTTAATTTTATATAAAAATATGTATGAAATTTAAAAAAAAAATATTCTTTTTGTAATAATAAAATAAAACTAATTTTTTTTTTCAAATTTAAAAACTTTATTGCGGTTCGCTAACAACCGCCCGCCTATAGATGTTTTTTTTTTTTTGATTTTATATATTAAACACAATTTATAATTTTTTTCTTTTAAATTTTGTTTTGACTTTTTTTAATATACGTAAAGTTTTCCTCTGACTTTAAATACAAAAAGTCTTAAATTCAAGTTTATTTCCAAATTGTTTGTATAGTAAAAGAGAAAGAAAAAAAAGTACTTTATATTCCACAATTGGTTTGTTTTTTTTTTTGTTCCTTTTGTTCTATGTGGAACCAAAGTTTTAGTAAAAAAAAACAACTAGAATAAATAATTTACAGGATTTTCTTGCGGCGTCTTTGCATTTCTTTCAGCAGAAACTCCTGAATGTCATCATGGAAATAAAAAAAAAATAAAAAAAAAAAAACGTTGGACTTTTTTGTGAAATAACAAAAAAAAAAATTAATAAAATAAAAAAGTTTTTAAAAAATTTTACAAAAAAAAAAAATGAAGGAAAAATGTATAATAAATATGGAATAGGAAGTTAAATAAAGTAATTTAAGAATATAAATTACATAAATAAATATAAAATATAAAATAAGAATAAAATAAAAATAAATTATTATTTTGATACGATTTTCTTTGAATCTTTTGGATTTAAATCTTTTTGTTTAAAACAATAAATAAAAATAAAAAAAAAAAAATTTAAGAAAAAAAAACCATTTTAAAGGGGAAAAAACGAAAACATAGAAAACACAAAAACCTTGAGTGTAAATTTTTTTATTATTAAATGAAATGTAGAACCTAGGAATTACTTTTTTCCAAAAATTTCAAACAACAATTTCTTATTTCTTTGCAACCACCTATAATTCAATTTAAACGAACGTTTTATTTTTAAAATATTTTTTAATTAATGCTTTTATACTTTAATTATTTAAATTAAGGAACACATAATTTTAAACAACTTGTACAATATAAAAGCACTGAATACAAGAAACCTATGAGTAGAAAAACTCTATTATTATATTCAATTCAATCCTACAACCACAACCTAATTCAAAATTTAATAAGCTCAATGGGAATTCTTTTATCAGGCAACTACATCTGAATTGTACTAACAACATCTGATTAATAACCGGATGATTAAATTAAGTCCTTCTGAAAATAACTCGTTTAGATCAATTTAAATATCCTTTAATATGATATATAAGTTAAAAATATGCTTTAGTTCATAAAAAACAGGGTAATAGTTAGATTAATCAAGTTAAATATCTATTTAAACATTATTAAGAGAAGAATTAAAACAAATTTGCAAAAATCAATTATTCAACTTATAAAATTACCAAAGAATATTCATATTTTTTGACTTATTGGCAATACTGAATTTTGTATGCTACATTTTATACTGTACTGCTCATTTTCATTTCATTTATTTTGCTCCATAAGTTCAAATACAATTCATTATAAATGTTAAACTTAGATATAGATATGTAAAGATGTAATGATATATATTATTACAGTTAATTTAAAATTTTTGTGTAAGTAACAGGATTATTACATGTATAATAAAATTATTTTAAAGGAAAATGGCAAAAACCTTTTGGCTTTTTTTTTTAGTATACTTTACTCCTGTCAAATTTTAAAACGTCATTTTAGAGTTTCAAATTTTTTATTTGACAGAAGAAAATTTTCCAAACATACCTCATAAACAAATTAAATACAGACAATAACCATTTAAACCTTGTGTCAAATTGTAATAAATGTTAATCAAATATTTATTTAAAAAAGTGTTGCCATATACACATAAATAATTAAAAAATATTATGGAATATTAATTACTTTTTTTTTAAATGTTTTTTTAAATTGAGTTATCAAAAAAAATTACAATTTTAAAACAAAGTCTATTCATTATCTTACAATATACTTACATATGTATGTAAAAATAAAATTTTTAAATAAAAAAAAAACCACGAAAATAATGAGAACAAATGGAAATAATTATCATTTTTTATTTAGTTTCAACCTCGATTAGAATAGAAAAAGAAAAATATAAATAAATAAAAAAATAAGTATATATACATAAGAACTCAGTAAGAAATGACTCGTTTTACTTGAATTTAATTTAAAATGAACAAAAGAGCAAATATGACTCTATTTTTTTATTATTCTATATTGTATTTATTTTTTTAAAGAACTTGTTTTATTCTTAAAAAACTTTCCTACAAATAACATTGTTACAATTTTACATTACATCCGATATAATATACAATAATGTAATATAACCTATAACATATGATGTACATTACTACTTGTAACAACTGGTTATCATCACATTAAATAAATAGTAAATAAAATTAATTAAATAAAAAAAAAACTTAAATTAAATTTAAAGAAAAAGAAGAAACGAAATTGAAACTACTGATAATATTGGAGACAAATTCTATACATGATAATCGAATTCAGTATAAAACTTTAAATAAAATATTAATCTCCTTCACATGTTCAGACTTATGTCAGACTTACAGCAGAATTTTATTTATCTAATACTATCCATAAAATTATTAATAGAATGGAACTATACTAGACGATGAAGATGTTCCTGTGGGGTTTTAAAATCCATTAAAAATTTATTTTATTTGAATAATATTAGAAGGTTTTATAAAAACCATAGACAAGGGTTTGAATAACACTCCTAATCTTCGCCAATGTCGTAAATTATTTCTAATTCAGACCAACTTAAAGTGTTAAAATTTATCCAATGTGTAAAACATAATTTACAACACCAGTATCTATATTAAAGTAGTAAAAATAGTAGTTAATACACATTAAATTTATTGTGTACCTATTTTGTATGTCTCACGTGGTATATTTGGTATTGTTTTAATTTTTCCTTCTATTTAATTTAAAATTTACTACGATTCATGTATTATTTATTTTTACAATACAGAAAAAAATACAAAATACTAAATAGAGACAAAAAATTAGGTGACCTTAATCCCATGTATTTACAATATACACCAAATTGGTTTTTACTTCGGTTTTAACTGGTAAACAACAAATAAAGACATTTTTAAATATTGAAAAAGAAACAAAAAAATGAGAACAGAAAACAATGGAAAAAATGAGACAGTATTGTGAAACAAGGGTTTTAAAAGACGCACATTTCAAAAACATCTGAAAGTTTAGTTAGATTCAATTTCTCATGATATGTTTTTTTCTTTCAGAATTAATTTTTATTAAAAAATTATGCTAAATCATGGAACACTTTCTTTTGTTTTACTTAAACTATTTTTTAATTAAAAAGGAGTCATTACTTGCATAAAAATATGATTAAACTTTAGTTTTTGACACTTCAACTGTCAAATAAAAGCGCATATGTCAAAATTTCAATGAGATTAAAGTGACCAGCTTTTAGCTTTGAACGATTATGATTAAATAATTTAAAAAACTATATTCTGATATATATACCATTTTATAATAAAATAATAATATTCAATTGTGGATAATATTCAAATTTTATCTAAAATAGACAGACCAATTTAGTAAAATTGAACTAAGAAAAATGTATTTTAAAAATAACAGAAATCTGAAATGGGATAAGAATACAAAATAAAAATGGCAGACATACATACATACATAATATCAACATTAAAAAAATAAAAATATTCCAATTACATTGTATTATTTTGTCCCCTTTTTAATATTATTCATTACACATAATAATCAATTGGAAAATATAAAATAACTCTTATCAGTATATATATAGCAGACAATATAAATGTCTGTCTGATCTATATATTCTTTCTAAACCAAAAAACATCTGTTTTAATTGATTTGTCAAAATAAACAAAAAATTGTCATTTATGTATATTTAAAATTGATAAAATTCTGATTCAACATTGTAAAAAAAAAATAAAAAATTTAGAAAAGTTTTCATTTTTTGACCCACCCTAATGCAATAAATGTATAGTCTAATAGCAGTCATCAGACAATTTATATATTGTTTCTGTTACGTCAAACTGCATTTTACTTTAAATTATGTTTAACCTGGATATGTCAACTACAACAGGAATTCTTTATATTCTTATTGTTATTGTTGTTGTTTTACTTTTCATTGTGTTTTATGGGACAGATCAAATATTAATACAATTGTTTTATTTTATACTAATACCTACATAATTTATTTTTATTGTTGTGGAAATTGAAATTTAAAATATAGTAGGATAGAAGAGATTACAAAATATTGTGTTTTCTATTATAAGAATTAAATTTGGAAACCTATGTAGGTCTAAACTTCAGGGCTTTCGATGTTTAATTTATAAAATTTGAGAATTAAAACTTTCCGGTATATCTAACCGGTCCCCACATCAAATTTCCAATATAATAAATATGAGGACTCCATTCTAATTTACGAAAATTACGGCTATACCTAACCGATCCCTATATCAAATTTCCGATATTATAGACATGGGGATCCAATTCTTATTTCCGAAAATTGGAATGAGGTTCTCATGTTTTAATTTCCGAAAATTAAGAGTGACTTAAAATTATGATTTAACTAAATGATGTGATCCCATGAATCACTACTGAGTTCTTGTTGATATTTAACCCTTTTTATGTATTGACCACCGTATGAGAAGCCAGATCTGATCCCCCGCACAAATATTTGACATATTTGACAATAAGATAACTGAGGACGACAAAAGATATTAGGTAGCAATTATATGGGTTAATGATAATAGTTTTTTACTATACGCAATACTACAATACCACATTATATACGAGTACAAAACACAATTTTTAAAATTTAATTCACTTCTCTATACCTTTCTTTATTTAATTAATTTTTTCATTAAGGGAAAGCATTTCCTGCATTTCTTTCTTTAAGTCATAACAATCATATATATATATATTGTTATATCATCATGCTTCTTATATACAGCACCTTCATTTAGTCTAATTACAAAAAAAAATCGGGGCGTGTAGACCGTTTTTATCTTATTAAAATTCAACACTCCATTTTTTCTTTTCTTTTAATCTTATGATAATTACATTTTAATTAATGAAATTGTTAATTTTTAATCCATTTTTAATTTTCGAATTCTCTTTTCTTCTTCAAAGTTTTAAATATTGAATTTAGTTTTGTATAATCCTTTAAGATATATATATATATATATATGTATAATAAATATATAAATATATTTATTAAAAACAAATAAAAACCTCAGAACTTCAAAAACAAAACCAAAAAAAAAGATTTATTTCTACACTATATATAATCGTATATAGTTACTTCAGAAAAACTTAAGATACTCCCTATATATGAAAGTTTATTTTATTCAATTGATACCAGATCAAAGGGCTTTTCTTTCTTTTCTTTTATACTTTTTAAACAATTCTTGTTTAGTTTTTCTTATTCTTTGAATTGAGTTCGAACGGATGAACTGAAGATATATTTTTTTCATATCATCTTTATGTTATTAATTCGAACACAGTGTTACCAAGTTGAGGGCAATTTACTGATATTTGTAATTGATGCGTTTTAAAAAACTTTAAAAGTTTATACATTTTTTAAGTCCGTTATCCTGCACTAATACGCAACAAATTAACTTGAAGATTTCGGAAGTTAAAAAACTAATTTAATTTAGTATTTTATATATATATATGAATTGGAATGGTGGTTCCCGTACCTCCTACACACCTCATAAGATCGAACGACCATATGTTCGAAATTAATAAAGATGGAAATTTAAAATTTGGTACAACCGTGCTCTGATATGTTTTCATTATATCCTTGAATTTAGGACCAAATAAGTTAAAGTTTCGGGTATCTACGACACATCTCTCAAATTCTAAGAAGTATATTTTCGAAATTCATAATGATAGAAACTTAAATTTAGGTAGAAAGATAGAATATTGAACGTTCTGTACTGTTTCCATTATGTCCCATAAATCTAACCAGCATATTTTCGAAATTAATAAAGGTGGGTATCTATTACACGTCTCCCAAGACTAAATAAGCATATTTTTGATAACGATAAAGAATTAAAATTTGATAAAAGAATTTTTCTGTCCTGTTTCCTTCACGTTTTTAAGTTTTAAGATAGACTAGTGATTCAAACAGCTGCTATACGCCTCCCTAGACTAAACCCTTTCTTCTTCGAAATTAATAAAGTTAGGAAATTGTAATTTGGTACAAAATAGTTTTGTCCTGTTCACTTGATATTCCACAAATCTGAGTCCTGAGATGAGTTGACTAATGAACTCCTGTGTAACTATCAAGGGTATTACTCCAGATGTAGGGTATTACTCGGTTGCATTGATTTACTAAGTTGTTTCATTACTTGTTTCAAATTAAAATTTGTCTGAATGTCCCAGTTTGTTGTTCTTATCTACAATGTAAGGATCAAATCAATTAAAAGTAATTGGCAGCACTTAAATTTACATCAACTTTTTTGTATTTATATTATCTTAATCGTTTTTTTTTTTTTTTATATTATTGTTCTTCGAATGTCATTAGATTGATATTACCATATGATTTTTGTATTTATATATTTATATAGATTTTATTTAGAAAGAGATAGAATGATTTTTCATTTCTAAGAAAACAATAAGAAAAATAAACATTTTTTTGTATATAATAAAATAAAATATATAGAGTACTTTATTTATATACATATATATATGTATATAGGTATATAAAATTACAAAAATATAACAAACCACCGAACAAACAAATGAAAAGACAAAAATGGAGAAGCAACTACTAAAAAAAAAATAAACTTAACATCAAATATTACGTAGAATTGTTACTTTCTTAAGTGAAAGACAGAGACAAAGATATTAGTCAAACAGATTTAAATAATTTTCTTACTTTTTCACACTTATATGACTTGTGTATTTTTTTTTTGAATATAAAACTTATCTGATTTTTCCCTTTTTTTAATACTTTAAGGTTTAAAAACTTTTTGTTTTACAAGGCATATTAATATGGGACCTAATACCTATGTATGTATATGCGATGACGGCGGAAAAATAATAGAATTGATAATGATGCTAGTAATGATGATGATGATGATGCACGATCTCTTATCTTTTTATGTCATGTCGTTTACTTATGTAACATTTACTTTTCTCTTATACTTTTCCTCTATTCTTCTTATTTGTACGTTTATTTAATTTCTGTGAACGATACCTTTCTGAAAATTATCTTTATTGTTCCTCCCCTTCAGGGCTTCCCAATCCAGTACTTAATATTAAGTATAATATGTGATAGTTATATTACAAAAAAAAAATAATTCATAGAAATTTCTTTGCCTATTGTGTTACTTTAACACATTCTAAGACTTTTGAATGTTAACTAGGTATATATATAATATCTAAAACAATTATATATATGTATTATGTATATATATTTATATATGTGAGTAAGAGCTAAAAAGAATGAATAAAGGCAAGCGTTCTAACAAAAATGTAAAAAAGTAAAACAAGCAACTTAAAACATTACTTACTATTTAATATTTCTGAGATTTTTTGATTATATCTTTATTATAAAAAAAATTTTCATTTGCGTCTCAATGAAATGAAATTCATTTGAAAAAAAATTTTTATTTAATTCTGTGCTATACATGCAAATATATATATATATATATGTACAAATATGTACAAAGTACAAACCCATTATAAAGCAAAGAAAGTGTTACGTGCTCATATTACAACTCCAGTCAAAACAAAAGAAAAACATTTTGGTTAATGTATCTTATAGATACTTATTATTTTTTTTAAAATGATACTATATAAGTTTTTTTAATATCGTATTTAAAATTAAAGTATAATTGTTTAAACTAAAAAAAAAAAAAGTTTCTTATTTTTTTTTAAAAGGTTGCCTAATCTGATTTTGAATTAAAGAAAAAAAAAAGTTTCATTATTATTATTTCCAAGAATTATATTGAATGGAAAACAATGACAACACAAAAGTTGAAAGATACTTATTCTTACAAGATATAATTCTAGGTTAAAGTACAATTTAATTCTGAAATTTCTGAATGAACTTAAAAATTGTTATAAAAAGAAAAGAAGGTAAGATGTTTAAAATAAAGTTTAATAAATTTACATGAAGTAATAAGTCTGAAATTTAATTGGCGCAGATTATAACTTTATAATCTGAGAACTTAAGAGAAAATCATGATTGAAATTATGATTCTGGAGGCTAAAGGAATCTTATTTTTGTTGGAAATTAACCTTTTTCGGCAATTCAGTACTTCTATTTATCGAGTTTTAATGTGTGATTAAATAATTGCGGGACAAAAATTATATTTCAAAATAATTATATGACTTTAATTGCATTAGCCCTAACTATTATGGTCTAAAGATATTTTAAGACCATTTAAGATTTTGAACTATAATGTAGGAAGCGATAAATAGCTATAACTATGATAAATATAATAATAGTCTTAGCTTAAGTTTTCTAAAACAATATTTTATTATACTAAATGACATTTTTTGACAGGTCTTAGTGTACATACAATTACAGTCATACAATTCTTCAGTAATCATAATAAAGTTTGACATTCACAAATTCTAATGCAAATATTTTTTTTAAATTAATATTGTGGGACGTCCTAACACTGTAATATAGTTGGGCCTAAAATCCCTTAAATTTTGACAGCATATAGGTACGTTTTTAGAGTCAAATTTGACAGCTTTAAGTTACGATTATTGAAAATTTTATCAATCATTCTTGCAAACACATTTTATATGGATCAATTGATTTAAAGATTAGTTTTGGTTCTATAATAGTTTTATAGCACTCTTATAATAGCTTTTGGTATTCTCTAAGGCAAATAAATGGTACATATTTGCCACAGTTTAATACAATCTTTTACACTAAAAGTTAATAGAATATAGTTAAGACTCTACAAAGAAAAAAAGTTAAATTTTAAATTAGATCTTGAACTTAACCTCTTTAAATATCACATGTTTGATTATTTTTTTTAAATTTTACAAACATCCCACTTTTAATTTCCTCATTTCTATTAACAGTTTTTTTTTACAATTGTAACTTATAAATCAAAAAAACACTCATTAGTATAATTCTTATATGTTACTTAATTATTAGATAAATATATTAAATTTTGAAAAAAAATATTTTGCGAACCATTATTAATTAACTTTTTTTTTATCTCAAAAAATATTATTTTAAGGTCATTTTCATGGCTTGTTGATTTGATTTTTACACTTATTATTTCTTTTTTAATTACTTATTATTAACTAAAAATAATTCTTAATACAATTATACAAATCTTAATAAAAAGATAATAAATTCCATAAAAAAAAAATCCAGAAGAATTCTATATAGTCATTAACTAAGTGTATCTTATTAGTACTTTAAGTAGTTTTTATTTTTTCTAAACAGAAGCTGTTATAATTTTCAAATAATAAATCACATATTAAAAAAAACAGACAATTTATAATTAAATTTTAACTTTTAATTAAATTTTCAAGGTATAGATTTGCAATGATTATATTATAATATAGTATATATATAGCATATACATATGTATATCTATAATAATTACACCAGAAATTAAAAACTTTAATAGGTTTTAAAATTTATATAAACACACACAATTACCTTGTGTGGGTCTAACCCCGTAAAATTTGTTTTCCAAGACATTTAAATATAAATCTAAAAAGTAATTTTAATTTTTAAATCTGATTTAAAAAAAATTTTAATCCAAAAAACAAATCTTGTATACACATTGAATTTAGTTTTATAGCTATGATTGAAAGATAGATTTTTTTTTTAAATTTTTCGATTCTTTATTTCAGATTCAAATTTTATACTCTTCACTTCTTCAACCTTTATTTAACTATATACTTAGTTACTTTTAAGTTTTTTTTATTATCTTAGTTTTTTCTTAGTATTTTCTATTTCTTAAATCACAATTGAATTCTGTTTTAGTTTTAGTTTTTTTTTTAATCTAAGTATACGAATATACATAATTGACTTTAATTTCCATGAAGGTCTATTGTAATTATCTCAAAAAATAAAATAAATACAAATTCCATATGTTATACATACCCCACCTTCTGCATTTAAAGTATCTTATAGATACATTTTTTTTTAATTTTTTTATAGTTATTTTCAAACTTTTAAAGTTTTGAATTGTACTAAAAATAATCCCAGTTCTAATTGTACTAGTACTTGTACAATCTTACAATTACTTAGGATGATTCATTCAATGAATTCAATAATATTCATTTTATTTATCTATGAATACTGTAGATACTTTTTACAGAGTAGTAAGTTAGTTTGTACTCATTGTACTTAACGCTTATAAAATAACCAAAATGTCAGTCTTTCGACAACAAAAAGTAATTTTTAAAATTTTTCATTATTTTTAAAATACAAAAAAACCAACTTAAAAGCGTGATTTTTTAATTTTTTACAAAAAACTTAAAAGATTTATTTGATTGTTGTGGTTTACTGGAGCTTATAGTATTGCTATATTGTACTTATAGTTGCTTATTTCTTCTTTATCATCTTATTCTTCTCTCAAATTTAAAAAAAAAACTTACACAATTTTTGAAAAATTATGGTGGTTTAAAAAAAAAACAAAATATAATTTAAGTTAAAGTTCAAATTTATTGCATAAATTATTTTTTTAAAGAAAATTAATTAAAAAACAGAAACTATGAATCTGAATCTGATCTAAAAACACCAAATTTTTTTGGTTATTTATTAAAATTTTTTTGAAAATAAAATTTCATCATATTTAATGATTTTAGATTTAGTTTAAAATAATTATTATAGAATATAATACTTAATTTGTTTGCCTCTTGAACTTATTGTTGAACTAATTACAAAATAAATTAAAATTTGGTTTACAAGAAAACTTTTATTTAAATATTGAGTTTTGTTTTTTCTACAAAATGTTTAAAAATTAGAAAATATCTTTAAAATGGTTTTTAAAATTTTTCTTGCATCTGCGATTTATGATTTTTAATTAAATTTGATTAATAGCAACCTATATTTAATTGTATAAAAATTAAGTTTTTTAAATTATTTCGGAAAATTACAAAATCGGAATTTTAATCAAAAATAACATAAGAGTAAAATTTTATATTTTTGCCATATAGAATCCTTGTTACCGAATTCTTTTCGAAAAAATGGATTAAAACTGTATTTTCCTTAATTTTGCCCAAGGGTGTGTTTCATATGAGTTAAATTATAGTTGCCAACTCAATTATGTTAACACAAATGTACAATTGCTGTTGGTAACGTAATAAATATAATCTAGTACATAGTAGATGTAATAAAATATGTATGTACCAGAATGTAAGTAATAAGCTAGTTCTTAAGTGAGAATGGTTGAATAAAGTTGATAAAAGAAAACGAGCTGACTTTTGAATATATATATATATAAAACATGGCGCAGTCGGTTTTGTAATTTGAAATCCTATAGAAATAAATTATAATTAAAAATAAAATAATTAAAAGTAAAAAATAAATTATAAAAAAAAAAAAAAAAAAATTATAGAATTGTATTCTATAAAATTTATTTAAAATTGTATGGGATTATTCCAGGATAGGGATAACCTAAAAAACTTACAAAAAACTAATAGACCACGCGGCCGTCCAAGAAAAGGAGTAAAAGTGGAAGTAATACGTGTACGGGAAGAAAGGATGGACTTTTTAAAAAAAATTAATGATTTAAACCTCGATGGAAATAACTTGGCCGAGAACTGGCGTATATTCAAACAAAACTGGGAGCAGTTTGCAGCTGCCATTGACTTGGACAGTAAAAAGGACGGTGCTAAAATAGGCATTTTCCTAAATTCAGCTGGAAATAGAGCCACGGAGATATTTCATACATCACTCAACCTAAAAGAAGAGGAAAAAAAAGTATATACAACAGTTTTCAAAGCTTTCGAAGACTTTTGCCTACCGAAAAAAAATGAAATGTATGAAAGTTTCATTTTTTGGGGCAGAGAACAACGTCAGTCCGAAAATTTTGATATATTTTTAATGGACTTAAAAAAATTAGTTAAGACCTGTGGTTACGAACAACAAGAAGATCACATGTTGAGGGATAAAATTGTACTAGGTGTATATGATAAAAAACTTCAAAAAAGAATGCTTCAGGTGGATGGTCTTACAGTTGATAAGGCTATAGAAATGGCACGTGCTGACGAGATATGTAATTTGCAATATAAAAATATGCAAATTAAAAAGAATGAATCTACATTAACATCAGAGATACATACAATTGAAGGTAACAAAGTAAATTTATTTGATAAAAATAAAACTAAATTTGATAATAATAAAAATAAAACTAAATTTGAAAATAATATAAATAAAAATTTTGCTAAAATAAAAAAAAATTCTAATGAAAAACTAATACAATGTAAATTTTGTAAACAAAATCACCTGTACGGTAAATGTCCAGCTTTTGGTAAGTTATGCCGTAAATGTGGTAAACATAATCACTATGCCATTGCTTGTCATACTAAAGTAGTAAATGAAATTTATAATACAGATAATAATACATATAAAGAAGAATTTGTGTATATACATAGTATTGATTATCTGACGCAGTCTAATAAATCGTGGTTCGAAAATATTTTGATTAATAACAAGATTATTAAATTTAAATTGGATACAGGAGCGGAAATAAATGTGTTACCGGTTTCGTTGTTAAAATATTTTAAAGAGGTAAAATTAAATAAAACTGATTTAAGGTTAATTGCTTATGGTGGTAGTAAATTAAACTTAGTAGGAGAAATTGAATTAGAATGTTATGCAAAAAATGAAGTTAGTGTCGAAAAATTTGTTGTTGTTGTTGGTGACTATATACCTATATTAGGTTTAAATAGTTGCTTGAAATTAAAATTAATTCAAAGGCTTGATAATATACAATCAGGTAAAATGAAAGTGTTGAATGATTATAAAGATAATTTTATAGGATTAGGCTGTTTTGTGAATAATTTTAGAATTGATTTAAAAGAAAATGCTACGCCAGTAGTAAATCCTCCTAGACGGGTCCCACTTAGCTTGTTGAAGCCCTTAAAGTCGGAACTAGATAGACTAGAAAATTTACAGGTTATAGAAAAAGTAAATAAGCCTTCAGAATGGGTCTCAAACCTAGTTGTTGTTGAGAAGTCTAATGGGAAAATTAGACTCTGTTTAGATCCGCAAAATCTTAATAAAAATATTAAAGATGAGTGTTTTTTAATTCCCAAATTTGATGATATAATTGGTAAAATATCTGGAAAGAAATATTTTAGTGTTTTAGATAACAAAGAAGGATTTTTCCAAATTAAGTTAGATGAAAAATCAAGCACTCTTTGTACGTTTAGTTCACCCTTTGGATGTTATAGGTTCCGTAGGTTACCTTTTGGAGTTAAAATAGCTCCAGAAGCATTTCAGAAATATAATGAGAAAAATTTCGAAGGAATAGAGGGTGTAATTATCTATATAGATGATATTTTAATATATGCGGATACGATTGAACAGCATGATGAAATCTTAAATGAAGTAATGAAACGTGCGAGAGAGAAAAATATTAAATTCAATAAGGATAAGTTTCAATACTGTGATCGACAGGTTAAATTTTTAGGTCACATTATATCAGAACAGGGTGTCTCGTTTGACCCAGATCGGATAAAAGCAATAGAACATATTAGTATACCGGAAAATAAAAAAGATGTACAAAAACTATTAGGATTAGTAAATTATTTACAGAAGGCAATACCAAATTTAGCAGAAGTTTCTACCCCCATTCGGGAATTGTTAAAAAAAAATGTTATATTTGAATGGCTTCCAGCTCATTCCAAGTGTTTAAATGATATTAAAAAATTAATTATAGAGGCTCCGAAGTTGAAGCCATTCAACCCAAATTTAGAAATAACGATACAAACAGATGCCAGTAAGAACGGAGTTGGATGTTGCTTATTGCAACAGGGTATGCCGATCTCGTTTGCATCAAAAAGTTTAACAGATACGGAGATAGGATACGCGCAGATAGAGAAAGAGATGCTAGCCATCTGCTTTGCTTGTGAAAAATTTCACAACTGGGTTTATGGAAGGAATTTTACTGTTCAAACCGACCATAAACCACTGTTAGGGATAATGAGAAAAGATATGAATAAAATTCCATCCGGTCGGCTTCAACGTATGAAATTGAAATTATGGAAATATAAAATAAATTTAGAGTACTTGCCAGGACAATTTATGTTTATAGCGGATTTATTATCCAGATATTTTAAAAAAGAAGATAATAATGCTACAGTAGATGACTTAGATGGTTTAGTTCATTCAATTAACGTATCAGACGAAAAGTTAGAGATATTTAAAAATGAAACTGAAAAAGACCCAATACTATCCAGCCTAAAAAAAAGTTTTAATGGAGGGTTGGCCAAATAACAAACGACAACTACCAGATAATATAAAAAATTATTGGAAGTTTAAGGAAAATTTGTTGGTAGAAAATGGTATAATATTTTTTGATGAGAGAATCTTAGTGCCAATTTCATTGAGAAAGGAAATGTTGGAAACCTTACATAAAGCCCATTTCGGAATGGAAAAGACTAAATCCCGTGCTCGACAAATCATTTACTGGACTGGACTAATGACGGAAATTGAGAATATGATAGAGAATTGTAGTATTTGTCAGAAATTTCAACCGAATCAAAGGCGAGAACCTTTATTGTCGCATGAAATTCCTCAAAGTCCTTTTGTAAAAATTGGTATGGATATATTTGAGTTTGAAGGTAAAGATTTTCTAACAATAATAGACTATTACACAAAATACATTGAAATTATTAAAATAGGTAGAAAGACAGCTGATTGCATTATTTCGTCACTGAAACCTATCTTTGCAACATTTGGCTTTCCGAGAGAAATAATCGCAGATAATGTACCATTCGGAAGCTTTGAATTTAAAAAGTATATGAAAAACTTAGATATTAAGATAACTAATAGTAGCCCTTTGTACCCTCAGTCCAATGGTTTATCTGAAAGCGCAGTGAAAATTTCAAAAAATATACTAAAAAAATCAAATAAAAATGATTATTGGTTTTCGTTACTCGAATACCGAAATACCCCTATAAAACATTTGGATTTATCTCCAAATCAAATGATGTTTGGTAGAAAGACAAGATCATTCTTGCCAGAAAAATTAAGCAATTTTAACATTAAATCAGTTCCAAATATTTTATCTAATTTTAATTTTAAAAGTAAAAAATCAGCTCAATATTATAATCGAAAGACACAAAATGAAAAACAATATGAAATAAAAGAAAAAGTATTAATGAGAAATGGTAACGTGTGGTTGAAGGCAATAATAATTGCTAAAGATGAAGCTCCCAGGTCGTACTGGGTGAAAGATTTACAAAATAATAGAATATACAGAAGAAGCACATATTTTCTGCGTAAAATACCAAAAGATGGATAAACCAAAAAATAAAAATTTAATAAGGCTTGTTTTGTTATTATTTTTTTTTGTTCTTATATTTATTGGTAATAATTTAACTAACAAGTATTTAATACAAATAACAAAATAATAATTTATTAAAACTAAATGAAGATTTGGTTTTTATGATAGTAAAAGATTAAATGAAAATTGTTCAAATATTAAATGAGAAAAAAGAATAAAAATAAAAATAAAATTTTTTAAATTTATGTACAAATAAATTAACATTTCTCTTTTAAAAGAAATTTTTATTAAAAGAAAGGAGATGTCATATAAGAATTCACATAATATTGTCATATAAGAATTCACATTATATATTAAAATTAACATTACATATTAAAATTAAATGAATTACACTTTTGAATGAATGAATTCACATAATATATTAAAATTAACATTACATATTAAAATTAAATGAATTACACTTTTATATTTGTTTTGCATCTAACTTATTGTACCTATACAAAATAAATGAAAAAAAAGGGAGATGTTTCATATGAGTTAAATTATAGTTGCCAACTCAATTATGTTAACACAAATGTACAATTGCTGTTGGTAACGTAATAAATATAATCTAGTACATAGTAGATGTAATAAAATATGTATGTACCAGAATGTAAGTAATAAGCTAGTTCTTAAGTGAGAATGGTTGAATAAAGTTGATAAAAGAAAACGAGCTGACTTTTGAATATATATATATATAAAACAGGTGTCTTTATATTGTAGCTACGATAAGTGATAAAAGTGTCGATAAGAGCATAACGTAGAAAATTATATTATTTATATTCAAAGCGATGCTCCAATAAACTCCTCTATTACAAATCATGCATATAACATTCTACGCTATGCTCTTATCGATGCTTTTATCACTTATCGCAGCTCCAATATAAATGTACCCTAAGTCAAAGGTTGTTAAGTATTAATACAAATGTTAAGTATTATTGAAATGAATTTTAAATTCACAGAGTGCCGCTTCAGGTATGATGAAGATGTAAAATCAAAGAGGCTGAAGAAGGAGATTTAAAAAAATTACAAACGGAAAATTATTGACTTTTGAACTTAATATAAATCTTCTTAAAAAAATATTTAATTTAGCTAAAAATTAATGCGATAAAGCAACTTGATAATACATTTTATTAAATAAGGTCATTCGTTCAATTATATAATTCGTTCAATATAATTAATTAAGAGAATTTTTCCAAAAAAAAAAACCGTATTTTCAAATAATTTGAAGAATTATTAATTAAATTATTAATTGATTTATTTTTGATCCGGTAACCTAATTTTTTCACCTTTTTAACCTTTCCTTTTAATTCATTCTTTAACTATCAAAGGAATTCTGTAATTCTTCAATTTTTTCCAACATTTTTCAAAAATAATTTTTTTATAAAAATATGCTAATTAATTTTACTTTGTCTGTCCATTCTATACCTCACATTCTACCAGATATTTTTTCAATCCTAAAACATTAATTACAACAGTAAAAAAATATTTAATTGAAAAGTAAAATAAAATACCTGCGGCCTGCCCCACCTGATAAGGAAAGGCTTATCACATTGCATGTACTAAGAGACTTTTTATAAGTAAATAAATAAATAATTTTCCATTACAAAATCCCCATGGTAACCAAATATATATAGTAAAATAGAAAATATTTGATAGAAATAAAATTAGTTGGTAGATCAGTTAAGTCTGAAAGGGAAGGGATCGCATTGTATGAGGTAAGGGAATACTTTTAAATAAATAGACGCTTAAGTATTATTATATAACAAAAGTAATCACAATATTCTATAGCGGGCTTTTATTTTTAAAAATGTTGCTTATTTTAAAAACCTTTGATTTTACATACTACAGTGAAAGCTCTCTTAGCCGGACGTACTTATATACGGACATCTCTTTAAGATGGACAGTTTTTTTAAAACCAATTCTTTTTTTAAATTTTCCATACAAGACCCATTCTTTTAACCGGACACTCTAATAACCGGACGCGGACACTTCAATCATTCTTTAAATTTCAAAAAAATTTGCCGTAAACGGACACTTGTAATTTATGAGCAAGCTCTTTTTATTTAATGTGAGTAATATGGTGTTGGATGTAATTTTGTATTATCTCCAACCCATACGGAATTAAAAGGCCTTAAAGATCCGATTTTTAAAAAAAATTATATTTTTTCACTACATTTTTTTATGTTTTGTTTTTACCCATAAAAGCAAAAATCTAGTAGCTAAAAAAAAAATTTAACGTGCACATTAAAGGCTGTTGAATTCCTTTTCTAATTCATAAAAAGTAATGCATATTGCTCTTCGAAATTGGAAGTTATAATGATTTAAAGGTTAAAATTATGAGCATATTTTTAGCAATAAATTGCTTTGAACCCTATTGCTAAAAAAATTGAGCAATTACCATACCATTTTTTTTTTTCTAAAAAAAATATTTGTTTCTCTACGAACATTTTGAAACTCAAATTTTATTCTTATCTCAAAAATCATAAAAGTTATAACCAAATAAAGTTTAATAAAATACTTTTTTCCTTTAAATAAATTTCTTCAAAAGATTTTATTTTTGAAGAAATTAAATTTTAAGATTTTTTTAAAGTTGGAGATAGACCCCCCTTCCCATACAATTTTTTGGTTGTTTTGAACTCCCCTATCATCTGCTGTTCTATGGCACGTTATTCCCGGGACACCCTGTATATTAACACATCATTTACATCAGTACATACAACATTATTTTTGTTCCTTAAACAAAAATTAGACACAAAAAACTTTTTATTATTTTTTGAATAATTAAGTATACTTAATTCTATTTATTTATTTTTTATTGTGTTCCTATTTTTTCTAATAAACAATATGGCGATTATTAATTTTTTATTATTTACTATTTCTATTGTAATTAGGTATAACCCCAAAAAAAAACAAAAACCCTTTCATTTTAATTCAATTCAATTTCATTGTTCTTGTGATGGATACATTAACACCACAAAGCAACATAAAGCAACATAAAACAACAACAATAACAAATTTGTAATTTACATATTAATTGTTCTTTGTTATACCTAGTTTTAAATTTTTTTTTATTTTTATTTTATTTTTCTTATTTCAAATTCAATTATTAGTTTTACCTATATTCATACATTCATTTATACATAAATGTAATTTAAAATTCAAAGGTAAAAATCAACAGTGGCAAAAAATGTCAACATTTACAATAACAAAATAACAAACAAAATACCGAATAAAATACAGTACATACAGTACAGTACTTAATAATTTTTAAATTTTTCATAATCAACAGAAAAACTAAAAAAAAAAACATAAATATTTACTGTCATAACAGTCATAATAAAGGAATCAAAAAATGATTACTATACCAATTATTAGATAGAGACAGTGTTGCCAAACAGGTTACTCAGAAAATCTTTAATTTTTTTAGAAAAAATCTTCAAATTCAAGATTTAAGAAAAAAAAAAATCTTCACCATCTCTCGAAATCTTCATAAAAAGTTAAAAGTTTAAAAAAACTTCATTTTGATCACATTTTTATAAATTTTATTAATAACAATTCAAAAACTAAAAGAATAAACTAAATAACAAAAAAAATAACTTCTTCTTTGTCCATTTTATACAACTTTGTACATGATACAAAAAATTTAAAGAAAAAAAATTTCTATTAAATTATTTAGCTGTGTCTGGCCAATAATATTTTTGACTATAGGAGTAGTTTTAGTTCTACCTGAAGAAATATTCGTTGCAATTCTTGAATCAGAAACTGTGTTTTTTTTTAATGGTACTAAATGGTCCATAACCAAGAATGAAATATTGTGCTCCGCACAAAAAGCAGCAAGTCTAATTTCTGCTAAAGTTTCTTAAAAATGTTAGCGCTTTCAGAATGTATTTCTACAGATTTGGCATTTTTAATATGTTTCATTGTTTGCGAATGACTTATTAAATCTTTTTTGCCTGCTGCTGCTTTTAAAGAAATACAACAAATTTTACAAAATGGGGATCCATTGTCTTCTTTCGCCAACCAATTTTCAAAATTATTTTCATGTTCCCAATTCAAACTAAAATTTTTCCTTTTTTTGGATTTCTATAAATTGTATAGAGAGAGTTTATTTTAAAATTTGCTAAAATAATTGATATACTTATATAATATAACCACTATATTTTCAATCTCTTCTGAATTATTTGTTGATGGTTGTAAATTATTAGTGCTGCTACTGACTAAACGAATTTTTAAAATGAACGAGAACGTTAGATAACAATATAATATAGTAATTAACAATTAAAATTTAAAATGTAGGTAGTTTAAATACATATATGTATGTATATCATAACAAAAATAAGAATTTACCTTGTTTATCAATAGAAACAAAATATTTTTTCATTTTTTACTTGAAGTATTTTTAAAAATTTACATTTTTAAAATTTGTGTGCAATGATGTTGACTTATTAAATTTTTCATAAGAAACACAATTTTTTGAAAGAAACTTTTTTTTGTTTTAAACACTTTTTTGTTTTTAAAAATCTTTAATTACTTGAAAAATCTTCTTTTTGAAGGTATATTTATATGAAAATTTAAGCAACTATAAAAATCTTCTTTTGAAGATATTTAATAAAAATCATGGTAATAAATCTTCGATTTGAAGACAAATCTTCACTTTTGGCAACACTGGATAGAGATAACAATATAACATAACAGTTTTTTGTATTGAACAGTATGCAAAAAAACAAAACAAAATAAAAACAATAACAACAACAAAAAAGTTGATAATAATTTATTCTATATATTTCTATTGTTGTTTATTAAAATTTGTTGTTGTTGTTTTTCTTTTTTTATTTTTTTTTTTTATACATACAAATACAACATACAATTGATTGCCTTTATTTCATTTTTTGTTATTTAAATTTAATTTGGTTTTTTTTTTGTTTATTTTTTTTTTGTATTTCTAATATTTGCATTACCCAAATATACACATACCAATATACATATATGCAAACATGCATGCTATCAAAATTATATGTAATTTGTGTGCTCTAATTTGATAAGTAAATTAAAAAAAAAAATTGAAATTTATAAATATTCAAATAAAATATAACAAAACAATAAATTATGTTGATGCAACTTTATTGCTAAACATTTTTTTCTTTGTATTTAAAATACATAAGTTATTTAATCATTTGAAAATATTATAATTTAAATTTTTAGAATTGAATGGATTTTGCACGGTCAATTTATTGGATTTTTTTTGATATTTGAATAGTTTTAAGCATGCGTTCAATAAATTGAAGTTTTTATTAATTTTTTTAAATATAAATGTAGGTATAGGTATAACTAATTATGTATACACAATATTAAATATTTACACTTATGTAGAAGAAAATTTTAAGAAAATACATTTAACTGAACGAAAACTTAGTTTTTAATAGGTATTTGTATGTATATACTTGCTTTGAATATGTATAATGAATAAATTAGTTAATGAATATAAAAGGGTCCTGATAACCCAGAAGTATTTCACAAGTTCTTCTTCTCTCTTGAATAGAAGTACTTCTTTTCTACTAAAATTAATAATATGATTTTTGCATTTATACATTGAAAAGTCACTTCCTTTCAAGACATTTTGAATACTTTTTCATTAATGATTGGGAGTAGTTTTTCGAGTAATTTTTCGGTACTTTTTCAGTGGTGAATGGACATGGTTCTTTTCAGCATCTTTTTAGTACGTTTTCAGTGGTGTAAAGAAGTAATTCATTATAGTGCTGTTTCAGCACCTATTCAGTAGTGAATATAAGTAATTTTCTCATTTCTTTTTCAGTATCTTTTTTAATTTTAATTTTACTGTTTACTAATTTAGTATTTTTTTTTATTCAATTTAATTTTAATAATAAATTCCGCCATTTAAGTTTTAACTCCAATTAAATTTAATTACTAATAGTGGAATAAAGTAAATTTGTATTAGGTATAAAAAGAGCATGATACGGAGAATAAGTGTACTATATTGTTGTTCCATTCATTTTGCGGAACTTCATTAGTGATTCACTACTTTTTCAATACTGAATAATTAGCATTTAAAATTAGCTATACAAAGACAGTTATTTTATGAAAAATGTGTAAAAATTCATTTGTAGGTGATTCTTATAGCTGCACTCAGGTTATCAAGGTAACTTTTAGTAACTTGTTTTCGTTTTCTTTAATTTAAGTTCAAAAAAACCCAAAATATATCTTATCAGTACGATAGCATACATTTATAAATAGACCGTGTAAATTAACACTTAACTAATAAACCTTTATAAAAAATTTTACTTAAATAAATTTAATTGACAAATTGTGATAAATCTTTTTATTATTTTTTTTTTGTTTTTTTTTTTTTACTAATCAAAACAAAAAAGTAGAAACCTATTTTTTTTTGACAGAAGTTTAACTAATAAATTCAGTCACTCATTTATTTTGACAAATTTATGTAAATTCGATGTCATTTAAATTTTTACTTACTCAATTGGAAACTTTTAAATATATTTTTTGTTAGGAGAACAGAGGCTAGAAAAAAAGGGGGAGTTTTTGTATATACTTACACATATAACATTTAATATATTTTATATTTTTACACACATATATTTTAAATTAAACGATTTAATTTTGGAGACAAAATTTTTAATCGATTTTAATTTAACTTTATAGGGATGACGATGATGACCCCAATGAAGGCCACAATAATTTTTCATTATATTTTTTTTATATTTTAATAATAAATTTATATTTAATTGGTAAATTTATTTATTTTAAATTGATAATAGAAAAATTATATATAGCAATGGCCATAAATAAAATGTGGCGCAAAAATATATTAAATAAATTAAATTTCTAACTTTTTTTTATAGAAATTATATTTAATAAAAAGTAAAGTGCTGTGATTTGATCTTTAATTGAAATTAGGAGACAGTTGACTTTTTTTGTTAAAAATTGCATAACAGATGATAAAAATTGGAATTAGAACTGGAATTGAAGTTATACCGGTAAAATATTCATTTATTTATTAAGTATTTCCAAGTGCATGCAATGCCTTTGCAAATTGACATCCCTTTTCGGATGTGGGAAAATCCGGTAAAATATAATATAAATTTTTATTGCCTTCAGTTTTAAAAGTTTTCATTTATTTAAATTTTTACAATTTCTCAAGTTTTATTGCAAATGGACTTATATAATGGAGGCATCGACGTAAATGAATAGTCATTTAATAAGACACATATAGGACACAAATAGGACAAAATCTGTAGGACAAATCTCGCTTCTAAAAAAAAACTTGTTTTTAAGAATTTTAGAGTTTTATACAAAATCAGAATTATGAGCCTTTTACAGAATATAATACAAAGTGATTTTCTAAAACGGGATTTTTAAAAAACAAGATTTTCTGAAAACGGGATTTTTAAAAAACAAGATTTTCTAAAACTACATTTTCTTAAAACGAGATTTACTAAACCGAGATTTCGGAATCAGATATTATATTAACTAGTTAAGGCAGTAAAATGTTGCAAAATAAATTTGTTGGCATTCAGACTTGATTCATATGGAGTTTCTGTAATTCATTATTAAAATGGTAACAATGTCTACAGTATACATTGCATTGTTTCTTTTAATAAAACATTGTTAAGACTTACAAATAAAATGTATTAAGTATTCACTACTTAAAAAAAAGTGAAACAATCAATTATAATTAGAAGTAAAAAAAAAAAAAATAAGTAAGTCTTTGCACGATATACTTATTATACAATTCCAACATAATTATAAAAAAAACTGAAATAAAAACTGATCTTTCCACTAAAAATTACTTTACAAATTACAATTCCGATTGTGATAAATTTTAATTATAAAAAGAAAAATATTAATAGGTTTTTATCTAATTTCACTTTCTTTAACTATTCATAGTTTCAAGTGTAAGTTAAAAAAGACTTTATTAACATTGTAATATACAGACCAAGTAAAGCACTTATCAGTGATATGATTCAATAATTAAGTTTGAATTATTTATTAAAATATAATTAAATTCACAAATCATATCTTCTATGTACGTACGCTAAATGAATGAATCAATATTTCAAAAAAAAAAACTAAGTTAAGTTTTAAAATATTTTACATTTTATTCGAATTATTAGCGACATTTTAAATTTAAAAAAAAAAAAAAGTAACAACATTATGTTAAAAAGACTTGTTTTACTGGAACTAATTTTTTATTTTTTTTTTTAAATTGCCGGCCGATAATTTAAAAATCACAAAAAAATAGAAAAAAAAAAAAAATTAAATATATAATTATAAAAAATTTTCAAACTTTCAATTTTTACTAGTTTTTAGTTTTCCACAATTTAAAATTAAATCTGAATATTTTTTTTTTTTAATTTAATAATTTGTTACGTTTGTTTGTTTTATTGTTTTTTTTGGTTCAATGTTCAATTCGATCCAGATCAATTCAGATTTTTTTTGTATATTTCGTATGATTTTGTGATAAAATCAATAATTATCAAATTGCTAAAAACTCGTGCATATGAGATTTTATTTTTTTTTGAAACTGTAACAGAACTAAATATAAAAAAAAAATAAATTACAAGTTTTCATAAACTAGAATTTTCAAATAATATTGGTAATTGATTTATTATTAAATAATTTTTTTTTCTTTCTTCAACAGCTGTTTAAAATAATTTGATTTCTTAGAGTTCAAGGAATTTCACCAAATTAATATATGTTATATTTAAAATTTTTCTAACTTTTTTTTAGAATCGTTTTTAAAAATCTACATCTAAATTCTAGAATTTAGAATCTATTGTTGATAGAATCTTTAAGTTACTAAACATAATGTTCTAACTCTGATTCTAATCCCTTTTAAATTTATAAGTTCTAAAATTAGTACAAAGCCATAATGAACACACCCATTTTATGATTATTGTACTAAATTTTTTTTAATTGATTTTTAAACGTCAAAGTTAAAATAAAATTCTCTGGATTTTTAATTATTTCTTTGTAGAAATACTGTCAGTCAGTATTCAAAGCTGATGTTAATGATAATAAAGAATCGCTAATTGAAGACAACTCTTTATGATTTTTTTTTACAATTTATCAAATTTCAATAATTAATTTGTTTTAATTTAGAATAACATCAATATTAGCCTTTTTTTTTTTAAATCAGATCATAGATCTGAGCACGCTCTGAACAAAATGAAAATGCTTTGAGCAGATCATGAATAGAGTATCCTCAGAGTGTTCAGATTTCATAAAAAAAAAAACACGATTTGAAAAAAACTGTCATTTTTATTTTAGTTACGTTTAAATTTGTTAAAAAATGAAATTGAATTATTAAAATTAAATTAAAATTGGATAACTTAAAATAAACTAAACATTTTGGGTTTTTTTTTCAAGAAAAACCCTAAACAAACGTCAAAATGTCTTTGTATTTTATTTTGCTCAGCCGTGCTCTATATATTTCTACTGAGCAAGTAGAGTACGCTCTGAACGTGCTCTGATTTACAAAAAAAAGCACGAAGATGTGAGCGCTCAGAGCTAAAAAAAAAAAACCAAATTTTGTTTTTGAAAGTTAATGCTCTTTTCAGATTTCAAAAAAAAAAAATTCCCTATTATATTTTATTTCTTTCCGGACAAAATGTCAGTTTTCAATTGTCAAAAGTGAAAAGTCATTTATACTCGATTCAGCTGCTTGAAACAAGTCGACTCAGATTTAGCAACCATTCGCAATTTGGTTTATTTATTCTTTACTAAAATTGATATAACAATACATACAAACAATTATAAAATATAAACAAATAATTTAATTGAATATTAATAACTGTCAAGTGTCAAATACAGAAATACCTCATAATTCAAATTTAAAAATTCATTACAATATATAAGAAAATAGAATTGTATTTATTGAAAATCTAAGACATTTATTCATGTTGTAAGACCTAAATGTCCTCCCTCATCCAACATTTACCTATAATGGTGTAGACAGGCTCATTAACTTAAACAATTAATGATTTTCCAATCAGATATCCCACAAATTTAATATATTCGCTTAAATATTTAAGCTTTGAAAATATTTGCAAGAGGGAAGTGTATTTCCTAGCTTTTAAAATAGTTAACAATTTAATTAAACACAGCTTTTTATTAAATCGCAATTTTGACATACATAGCTACAATACCAGAAACCGGAGTAATTTTTATCTTTCATTGTTCCGAACAGATAAGCAAAAAAAAAATAATTGCGTGTATAATAGTTTAAGGGCATACAATAATTTAACAGATGAATTAAAAAATTTAACTTCCTACAGCTTATTTAAAAAGAAAATTAGAGAGTTTATTGTAACTGTAATATAGTAAATTAATAAATAACAAAAAATTAAAAAAAAAAAAAAAAACAAAAAAAAAAAAAATAAAAATAAAACAACAGTAATATAGTAAATTAACGTAATGAAGTAAATTAAAGTAATTAAATTAAACGTAATTTATAATGTAGTAAATATATTAAATTAATAAATAACAAAGAAATAAAAAAAAAAAAAAACAAAATTAGTAAAATAAGAATATGTAACTAATAATCTCAGAATAAAATAAATAAAATAATAAATTGTTATTTAAAAGAAAAAATAAACTTAGGAAATAAAAATAGTTATTAATGATTATATTATAAACCACTTAGTATGTAAAAAAAAAAAAAAAATAAACAAAAAACTATCATGACCAAAAAGCCAATTAATGGCTAGGGTCTCAAATAATATATTTATAATACAATAAAAATATATGTACAAATTACCTAATATGTAAATAAAAATAAAAAAATTTTTAATAAAGAAAAAAAAAAAAAAAAAAAAAACTTAAGAATACAAACAGTTAGCATATATAAAAAACTAAAAATAGATTGGCTAACATTTTTCAAACTTATGCTAATTAATTTAAATTTATACTCAGAGAATAATATTCAAATTCAATCATATTATAGACTATATTTAAAATATTCAATTATTAATAAGTTTCAATTCAATAAACCGATTATTGAATGAAAAACAACAACCAACGAATGAATCAATGAGTGATTCGCGTAATAAGCAAAACACAAAATAACCAAAAAAAAAAAAAAAATACATATTGAATTGGAAATCGTAAATTACAAAATTCAAATTATTATTTTGTAATACAATTTTTTTTTTGTAGGATTGTTAATTTTTTTGTTCTACTTTTGAACAAATTCAAATAAAGAGGCATCTGTAAAAAAAAAAATGTTAATATTTTGTATAGATTTTGATTTATGTAATTTAAAATAATTTCCTAAAATGAATGAATTTAAATATGATTGCAAAATTTTTTTTTTTAAATAAATAAAAAAATTTCCATTCTTATTAAGTATATTGTTTAATAATTTCAATTTGTATACCATTTGTATATATACCGTCCAATTTCAATAGACCTACATATATATCTATAAGATTGCACAAAATCTATTTTTTTTTTTTTGTAAATGTAAAATTGAAGACTTTCCCAAAAATAAAAACTATTATACTAGAAAAACCATTTTTTTTCTATTTATAACTGTAAGTTATAAGAGGTAAGATACAAAAATTAGGTTAATTGGGCATAGAATCTATATTGGAGAGTATCTTTATATATATATATTTAAAAAAATAAAACACTTCGAATGAAAATTGAGACGAGGAAATAGAGAAAAAAAATAAAACAAAAACTGATATGTATATTGATGGGTTTGATAGGTGGTTGGGTGGAAAATATGAAAAACCAGATGGAAAATATTTATGAAAAATATATACAAATATTATTTTACACAATTTGTTTTTCCCCTAATTTTTTTTTTTCAATACAAAAAAAAAATTTTTTTCGATTAAGAAATTGAAAATCTTTAGATACAAATTTAGAAATAAAACAAAAATAATATCTATGGTATTAAAGATGATGCAGTTCATTGAAGCTGAAAATTTTTCTCTTATTTGTATACTTTTGTTGCTCTTTTATTTTTTGAGTTTCTGTGTTTATTGAGGGAAAATTGAAAATTTATTTATGAAATAAAAATCTAATTTTTCCAATAATAGAAGAGATGAAATAAATTAAATCTTCTTCTGTTTTTACTCTTTTGATCTGAGGTTGTTCTGTTCAGAAAATGTGTTCTTTTATATTAAAAAGTATCAGAGTAAATAAAAGAACACTTTTCTTTGGGATTTTCCCGACTTTTGTTTTTTTAAAAAACAAATTTTAAAACAATTTGAAAGAAAAGTTTTTGTGCTTTTCCAAAAATTGATAAGAAAAAATTAATTTTATTACAATTTGTTGTTTTATTAGAATTGTATGTAAAAAGTTATGCGATCTTGAGGGATGATATTCAATATATATATGTATATATAAATATATATATTAGAGATAAAATATCAAAATGTTGTATAACTAATATTTAAAAACAAATTGAGTATATTTTGAAAGAATCTTTTGTAATAATCTATACATTTACAATACAAATAAATCCAAAACAAATCTATACAAATGATTTTTTCAAAAGTTTTAAGATGTTTTAATACGATTAAAATAGAAATCAAGATAAAGAAAATGTAATTAAATAAACATAAGAGATCACTCACAAGATTTAAACTTTTTCAATTCTTAAGAATCTTTAGTTTTTTATATACTCATCATATTATAGTTAAGTGGCTTGGAAAATTTTTATTTTCTAAAAAGTTTTCTATTTAATCCCTTATCCTTTTAATGTTAATCTAAAGTGGTCTACAAAATTATGACGTATTTTAAGGACTTTTTTATCCTTTTTAACAAAAATGGAAAATAATTTTAAACTTAACGGAAACTTTTTAAAAATTTAAATAATATTTGATGAACAGGATTCTTTAATATTAAGGATCAGTTTTTTAATTTAAATGTTTAAAAGGTGGAAATGGATATTAAGTAAATACCCCAGTGAGGACCTGGTAACTTTTGTTTTAAGAATTAAATTTCAATATTATTTATTTTCAATAGACTTATTTTTTTTTTAATTAAACTTTATTTATTCCAATTTCTCAAATTTACCTTAACCTAAAAAAGTTTACAAAAATGTTTCTTATCTGTATTTTATTTTTTTTTTAACATCTAAAAATATAATTATTTTTTTATGTTAAGTTATGTCAATATTAATTTAGCTTACTCTAATTTTTAATATACATATATTTATATAATTTCATATCTTTCAAATTTCATTGTAAAAAATGTTGTAAAAAACAATGTTTATTCTTTTAATTTTTCTAAAAACCTAAACTATCTTAACCTAATTTAAAAACTTAGCCTACCTTACACTAGTATACATACTAAAAAATATGTTTTTATATATTTCATGATGTACCTAACCACCAACAGTTTTGCCTAATTAATGTATCCTTATGAGGAATACTCATGTCATACTTAAAGAGATCTCTATTAATGTTACCAGGATCATATTCAATAGTTTTACATGTAGCCCGTCTACTATAGTGATATAGTATAGGGACATGATTCAGGTTTTGAATATAACCATTTTTATCTAGATATATAAAATGCTCTGGTGCTATGAAACCCGAGAGCAGAGTTTTTTTAATGTACTCCTCATTGTGGTAATATATATGAGATATAAGACCATTTTCTGGAGTATTTGTTGCTCTAACATGATGATTTCGAATTAATTTTATCATAAAATTATCAATTCTACTTATGTTTGCTTCTTTGTACAAATATTTATTTGAATAAAAACATTTGTATTCAGATTCTGGTTTATGTGATTTACTTATACATACTCTTATGCACTTTCTTTCAAATTTTCTGATTTTTTCCATGAGACTGCCGCTTATATTATACCATACTGGTATACCATATGATAGAAGTGGTCTGATCAATGTAAGGTATGCAATGATTTTAACTTTATTGATGAGCGCCTTGTTATAAAATAGATTTTTACATGCATAAAATGCTTTGATGCCTTTATCTGTTACACTTTTTACTTGGTGTATATAGTTCAGATTTCTATGTAGGTAAACTCCTAGGTACTTCACCGTTTTTTTGGTAGCTATCTCGATTCTGTTGGGTGCCTTTATAATGAACTTTTTCCAATTTTTCTTATAATTGTAATTAAGGTTACAATAAGTATTTCTAAATAATATGCTTTCGCACTTGCTAAAATTAATTTTTAGTAACCATATTTTACAGAAATCTATAATAATGTTGAACATTTTCTGAACGGATTGTTGAGCTTGATCCACCCTATTACTGGCAGAGTAACTAATTATGTCATCCGCAAAGGCTATAGAATAATTAAATCCTTTGACTAATTCTAACATTTTTAGCATGTCGATGATATAAATCGAAAATAAAATTGGTGAATTTACTGCACCTTGTTGAAGTCCATTACCCAATTGACAAATTTTTGGATAAAGTTCGGTTTCATGTCTTTCTATATAAAATTTATTGTCGCTAATCATATCTTGTATTAAAGCTACTAGATGTTGTGGGAATTTATACTTATATAGCAGTTTATATATTAGGCCATCAATCCAAACAGAGTTGAAGGCTTTTTCAAGATCAATGAGACATGCTCCTACTCCATTCTTTTTATTTATATGCCAACATATGTCGGATGTCAATTTTGTTACTGCATGTATTGTCGAATGTTTGAATCGAAATCCGAATTGATTTTCCGGTAAAATGTTTTTTGTGTTAATATGATTTGTAATCTTACTATTTATTAGGACTTCATAAATTTTACTAATGCTGGGAAGCAAGCTTATAGGCCTGTAATTACTAGGGTTTGTTGGATCTTTACCCGGTTTTTTAAATACCATTACACGAGCTAGTTTCCAAGTTGCAGGATAGTACGAGTGATTTAGCGCGTTATTAAATAATATCACATATTTATTAATTATTTTATCACTCAAATTCTTTATTACCAGATTGGGAATTCCATTTGCACCATTTTCAATAGACTTATTAAGGGTACTTAATTGGTACGCCACGGAGGTCAATAACTCTAATTTTTAAAAATTTGTTAGTAAATTTTTATTTGCATACTTTTAGGAACTAACGAATAGATCACTAATTTTAAATAATGTTTTAATAATATTTTATGAATGAGTTAACAAAAATTGTAAATTTTAAATATGAATAATTTAATTTAATATATAACTTGAAAAATTCTATATATATACGATTATAACAATACATATAGCATTCTTAATTGCTTAATCTTTTAGTAAATATTTAATAGCAATATTTAAGTTTTATTAACTAATTAAAGATAAAAAACACACACAGTGTATTTAAATTATAATTTATTATTTTACTGATTAATATAATAATTTATTTTTCATTTACAATATTTAAGTACTGTTATTGCATAAGAATAACTAACTATTATAAAATAAATAAATTTCAAAAAATATATAACTAAATATTTTTAAACTAATCAGTTATTAAATTAAACAGCAAAAAATATAGTTATAAGTTTTAAAACCTAATTAAATTTATAATTAATTCATTATTAACGAGCTTATTGTATAGCTCTTAAAAAAAAATTAAATAATTAAAAAATTTTTAAAATTTTTTTTGAAAGATGACACGTGTTTATTCCATAAGTATCTAAGGAGTTTTAAAGAAATTTTATATTTATTTATTTTTACTTAGAAACTTATTAAACAATAAGGTTTTTTAAAATTAAAAATAATTAATTGAAATGAAATTAAATAATTGCCGTTTCTCCATGATGATACTTTAGCTACTCGATTAGAGGCTATTCTATCAATCTATATCAATTAAATTTAATACAAGTGTAAATGAATCTAATTAAATGTTTAAGAACAAAGATAGATTAGAAAAAATACAAATACTGTACCCAGGGTCCCAAATACTCAAGTTTTTATAGTTCAATTTAATTATATTATTAAAGATATACAAATTATAAAGTGGCAGACAAAAGAAAATGGACCTTTAAAGAAGTAAGTACTAATGGGTCTTTTAACTGCCAAAAACCTCAATACACAGAAAAAAGTTCCAGGGCTCTATTGCAACAAAAACTTAAATTATGTTTTGTCATACCAAAATGATATTCGATAACAGGTACCGTAATTAAATTTTGAATAGTAAAATATATTCATTTTAAAAAAAATTTTTAAATTATGATTCAAATACCATAATTTCAACTCTTGTACCATAATCTTATGCTTAAATTTTTTAGTCCTATAATTAAAACCTTATTTATTTTTTTAATAAACAATATAAGCTACATACAACAAAATTTTTTTATTTTTCTTTATAAACTGCAAGATAAAGATATTTGTCAAGTTAGAAGGTCTACGTTCGATCTACGTGCATTCCCCTCCATTCTGTTTCAACATTGATCAATATAGAACTAATAGACCTAACTGTAGAACAATAATTAACAAGAACAAAACAAATATACTTCAAAATTTAATAAATTTCAAATAATATTGGAAACGCAATAAACTTAGTAATTAAATTTTTTAATTCTTAAATAACGTTATTTAAATTGTTTAGTTTTAACTATGACTAAATAAAAAACACAAACATTAATTAACAAACTAAAATTAAATTTTACATCACCACTTTTTTGTGGTTACATAATTTTCAACGCAAATTTCAATTTTATTTTTTAATTTTTCTGTAAATTAAAAAAAAAAAAAATAATAATATTTAGAAACTATCGATTTTGAAATTTGTTTTTTAAGAATTTTCCAGAAGGTTAATCATGCATATCCGTATACTCTGCCATTCCATAGGAGAAATTAAAAAACAAATTAAATCTATTTTGAATATTTTTAAATCAAAAATTTAGTAAAAAGTTTTTTGAAATAAAAATGAAATCATAAAATCCATTTTTTTAATAAATTTTGAATAAAATTTTTTTTGAATTTGTTAAAAGTTTTTTTTTAAAACTTAAATTAGGCATAAAAATTAAAACTTGAATTTGAACTAAAACTAAATTCAAAAATTAATCAATGAAGTCAGATTATAAATCAAGAATCAATATGCCATTTCCTAAAATATATTCGGTAATAAAATATAATTCTGTAAGTGGCAGAACAAAATAAAGTATCAAAAACTTTTTAACAAGAGTAAATAACTATCTTCAATATAATAAATGGTAAATTTTAAATAGTTTTAAACTTTTCCACTAGCTGACATTCATAGAAGTTTTTTTCTACTTAAAAAAAATAATTTTTGCAATATCTTCAAATTTCCCAATAAATTTGTTAAAAAATGTGAAGTCTTCAGGGTAAGTAAGTACTCATCAATTCAATCTATCTTCGAATTCCAGGTTAAATTTGTTACAACCCCTTCTACCAAAGAGTGACCGGGTGTTTCCAACTAAAGTAATTGCATTTAACACCTTTTTTAAATTCATCACCATATGTAATGACAGCTTCCGAAAGACAGGTAATATCCACAGTGGTAGAAATTATAATAGAAATGGTTCGATGATTCAAAACTTTATCTTAACTTTGGCTTATTAACAGTTATTTTAGTAAGTCATTTACTGTCAGATACTTTAACTTCGAATTCATTTTTCCGAATTTACATAACTATTTAGTATTAAGTATGTTTTAATCATATAGCAGTTCAAATAGCTGGACTCAGACGTATACAGTCTCATTAAAAGTAGGTAGTTAGTAGTTTAGGAATTAGTAGTTTAAAATATTTGTTACATTCTGTGGCTTTTTACCCTATTTTCAAGTATAAGTTGAGTTGAATATAAATTATATTGCAATTAAATTTAATAATTAATTTCAAGTAAATTTAATTAAATATATTATTAAAGATTTTCACTTCAAAATCAAGTCACTCAAGTCTTACATAATGGTTATGATGGTCGATATATGGCTTATGGTCAAATAAGATATTCTAGTTTAATCCTACTTTATTTTCCAATTTAATTAATTCGAATGTCCCCAATCAAAAAAATATAAATTGAAACTAATTTAATATATGAAGTTAAGAAAAACTGCTTAGAACAGATTTTCTTTAAACTTTTTTAATTTTATTAAAACAAAAGCCATGCAATTAACTTTAAAAAGAATGTCATCTTTAAATATATTAAAAAACTCTCCGAAAAAGTTCCGAAAAAAAACAAACAAACATTTTTAAAATTTTCTAATAACAAATAAAATGTGGTACAGTCCCACTCCCACTTTTTTTACCCAATTTTAATATTAATATTAAGATAAAGAAAACCCTCTGATTTATATCTTGAACTTTCTTCAATAAATTTACGAAAGAAAATGTCTTTAAGAATTAAATTTCGCAAGAAAAAAAAAGGACGAAGGCAAAAATAAAAAAGGATTCCTTAAGTTTTTCTTTTTTTCAATTTGATGTCTGGTCAGAGAAAAAACACAAACAGAAGAATATAATCTTTTCAGTTTATCCTTTTATTTCTTTTGAATAAGTATATGTGTATTGTCCAGACCCTCTCACACACTTATATACATATATATTTACTTATATACACATGTATACACATATATGACAATAACAACAAAAACCTTTCAGATCAATGGTTATTTTTATTAATCCGTTTAGCAGATTTTCCTATACTTAAAAAGGAAAGAAGAGCATTTGAAATCAAAAGAAGGGGAAGTACCGTTAGAAAGAATGTGTTTTTGATATTGAAAAGTGGTTAGTCGTCTTCAGATCAATTTATTTCGAAATATTTTGTTAAAACTTGACAAACGAAAAAAGGATTTGCCCCAAATAACAAGAATTTGATTTTTTATTATTTTTATTAGATCAAAAATTTGCCCCCAAATCTTGAATTTCTTCAGAATTTTGGATCCCTTTCATATACCGATTTTTTTTCTTCAAATACGTGTATACATGTGTTCCGACTTTGTAAAGAATCAAATCATCTTCTGTTTTTGTTTTTCAAAATAAATTTGATTTGGTCTTTGACTATTAAACGATATGGTAGGGTTATGTCACATTTTATTTTACTTGACTGATTTTTGAATCCTCTACCATCCCATCAATTATTATTGCCCAACGAAATCAAAAAATTTTCAAAAATTAAATCTAGGCAAAAAAGTAAAATAATATGAATGGGTCAAAATAACATTTTATTGTTTATATGAGGTCGAAGGGGTTCTGAAAATGAAAACTTACCACATAAAATTGGTTAAAAATTGACAGTTGGAATTTATTACAGTAACCAAAGTACATTTTTTAACTCAAAATCTAATAGCAAGGGTTCAATGTTAGATATCTCTTACATTTTGTATTTCAGGAATTTTTTTTTTGTCCAAGAATGGTGGGGTTGTATGGCGGATGGGTCCCCATCATTTATTGATATAATAAAATTAATAAAATTAGAAAACATTCAAGGGAAAAATAAAATTTTGAGAATTGAATGAACCCTATAGATATCTATTTGAAGAATTTTTACTTTGAATGTGATTTTAATTTGATTGTTTATATTGAAGGTCTTTTATAACTTTTTCCCAAAGATTAATTTAAGTATGGAAATTAATAAAATTATTATTTTTTTTAGATATTGAGAATAAGTGATTCTAAAAATTATCATTAGAATAATTTTGATATGACCCAAATGATAATGATAGTTCATAACTTACTTAAAATAAAGGTTCATATCAATTTTAATAATTCGCATTTAAAATATATTTAGGGAAAACCCCTCCTGAAATCATTAGAGTGATAAATAAATTTAATTAAATCCATCAAAATAATATTAAATTAAATCCAATAAGGGAATAGAAAATTAATTAAATTTAAACTAATAATGAAGGACGTTTTCTTGATTTAGTTAAGACACAAACCCGAATTACTTTTACATTTTAATTAAATTAAAATTGTATTTATATTTTAGTTAAATATTACAAAATAAATTATTTAAATTATTTTTTTTAAATTTAAATTGATTTTAAATTACCAAACAATATTTAAAATAGAATCATAAGAATCTAACAATGTATTTAAAGAGTAATTTAAACTTAGGTCCGTCCGTTTAAATAAAAAAAAAATTTACAAAATTTATTTAGGAAATTTGTGTTTTTTTTTTGTTAAATAAATTATTTTAAAATAATTTTTTTCTCATCAGTCAATATGCAAAGATTTATTTAAATCCTATATTTACATAAGTATTATATATTTATATTTATTTATTTACATAATAATTTATCCTAGCCTGAAGTTATATATACACAAATTTTTTTTAAATGGTTTTCATCCATTTAATTTCGATATCTGTCTGATCCTTATATAAATTACCGACATCCTTGTCAGGATTTTATTTTTTTTTTTCAAATTAAAATAATTTACATTTTATGTTTGTTGTGGAGATTTTTTTCTTGAAAGAAAATTTTTACATTTGGTACAAGTTTGTTGGGTAAAATTTTTGGATAATTTGGTTTTTTTTTTTTTAAATTGTATAATAATGTGGCTAAGGGAACTCAATTCAATTTACTCTTCTTGAAAAATGGATTAGAGTAAATTGTTGTTTTTGTTGTAATTTAGAATTTTTTTAAAAAAAATCAATAGGACCACTTTTAGAATTCCTAATAAATATATATGAGCGTCTCTAACAACAACAAGGATATATAAAATTAAATTTACAAACGATTTGAAGAAATGCTATTTTACCCAATTACCCAATTTATGGAATTAAATTTTTAACATTTTACATTTAAATATCTTTATGTCTCAGCCAATCTCAGCTTTCCAGGATACTTAAATGAACTATTTGAATTATAATTATACCTAACTATTCAACTTTCAGGCTAACAAGCCTGCCTTAGAGTAATTCCATAATATTTATATGGCCGCAAGGTACCGGGCATATTATATTCTTATAATTTCGGATTGATCTTATAGAATTCCATACAGAATTAATACAAAGTTAGAACTAAGTCTTGTTGTTGATATCTTAGATTTTAATAAGTGTAATTCTATTTGTTATATATTGTATAATACTATCTGTGAGTTATATTGTTCAATTTAAATTATTAATCTAACAACTTTGTGTGTACCCATTCTATGTGATGGAATGATAGAGAAGGCAGATAATATATTTTATTCTTATGAATTTGGATTGATCCCAATCAATTTCACACACAATGTGATATAGTATTGGCGCCTGGGCGCATGTAGCAGCAGGAACAATTCTATTTGTTATAATTATGTTGTAATACTTCTTGTATTTGAACTGTAGAGAGTATTTCTGTATCTGAGAGTTATATTATTCAATTTAAATTGTTTATTCATAAGTTGTATTTTCTTATATTATAATTTTAATTTACCCATGTATAATGCCAATATTTTGAACTTTACAGTAAAGGGTATAGCTAAATCGAGTCAAAAACCAGAAAAATTTTTCTATTCTCACCACTCTCCCACCCAACGTTTCACATTTAAAATAAAACAGTCTAATTAGACTTAAATTTGCAGAAATATACTTTAACGCCAACGTGTATGCAACAATTTTAATCAATTTCTTATTAAAAATGTAAAATAATCTTTAATTGGTTTTTAAAGCCCTCCAGTTCTAATATACGAATTCCATTCATACAAACTTATTTAGTGCAATTATCCTGTTTTACTCTGCTTGTTTCGAAATCACGATTTGACCACAATTGGATGGAAAATAAATAAATTGATACTTTTTTCTTTTATTTTTCTTGAAATCAAATATTTTTTATAAAATTTTATTTTCTTCTCTCCATTTTCAATTTTTGTGGTTTACTCTATTTCCTTCTCAATTTCTTTTCATTTGGTTTTTTCTAATTTTATTTTCTATTTTGCATAAATTACCTCTAACTCATTATCTCGTCAGAGTGGTATCACCAATTTAAGATCTCATCACGACGACCCGAATGCATATAATCAAAAAAAAAAAAAAAAAGAATCTAAGTATTTAAGTGCTATATTGGCTAATAATGAGATTTTTTTTTTTTTTGCTTCTCTTAAACTATTCTTCCCAATTGCGGAATCAAGTTACCGTGATATTGCAATAGTTTTTAAACTACTCTTACCCTTCTTTTCCTTCTTCGAAACGGGGTAATTTCCGTAAAAGTATATGAGAAATTCGAAAAAAAACAAACCTTATTTGAATATTTTCTTATTTTAAGTTAAAAATGAAGAAGACGTTGAGGAAAATCTAGTTTTTCAACCAATTTTAAATGAATTTAGAGAAGTCACGAGAACTTTATCTGTATTTCTTATATAAATTCAAGATTTCATCATTAATGAGAGTCAGCTTTTTGATTAAAACGAATAAAAATCTTTTGCCTAAAGGTGATTAAAATAAAGTTAAAAATTCCGGAATTTTCCAAAATAATAATTTTTTCTTGGAAAATTATTTCAAGGGAAAAAACGACCAAATTTATTTAAGAAAAAAATTTTTAAAATCTTTCACGATATAATAAAAGTATAATCACAGATTCCACCATATTGAAGTATTTATTCACTTCTTATAAAAACTTTTTTCTTTAAAAAAAAAAAAATTAAAAAATCGTGAAAAATTATCTGAGAAAAATTGTTCCCTTATTTAAAAAATGCCAGTTTCCCATTTATTTTCTTGCACCATTTATATGCTAATTTAATTTAGTTTTATAAAGAATCTAAGAAATTCATATTTAATTTTAAGCAATGGAAAAATAAATAAGAAAATAATATCAAAAAGATTTTAAAACTTGAAATATTTTTAAAAAAAAATTTTCAAAATAAATTAGAAAAAAATCTGTTCAATTTAATGCAATTGAATTAATTTAAAAATTTAATTATATTTTCCATTTAAAAACAGTTAGAATTGAAACTTCAGTTCAGTTCAAATATTAGAATGGACTGAACCTGATTATACAACCACTATTCTATTTATACGGAATTGTACGAAGTGTGAATGTGAAGTGAAATGACTTTAATTTTCGAATATCAAAAATTTGCTAAAGTAAAAATTGTCAAAAATAGCTTTGAACTGAAAGAACTAATTTTTTTATAATGACACTTAGAATAAATGTCAAATAAATGTCAATGCTCTACAATTCAATTAATTTTCAGAAGTTCTTAAAAATTGTCAAAAATACCGTTGAACTGAAGAACTAATTTTTTTAATATTAAGAATAATGACATGTAGAATAATCGTCAAATGAACTTCAATCCTCTACAATTCAGTTAATATCAATACTACAATGTAGTAAGAAATAATATGTATGTACAAGTACAAGCAAGACAAAAAAATCTGTTATTTTCAAATAACTTTAATTCAATAAATATTAATTATACTAATATTTCGTTAATTCAATTCGAAAATTAACCACAATGGATTGTTTTGTGTCTAGACTTTTAAGCAAAATATTGAAGAAAATCCAACAAACAGATCTATTCATTGACTATACATATAAAAACAAATTATTTCCACATAACTTCATTCTTAAATACTAATTATTACAAAACGTTTTAAAGTAATTAAAAAAAAAAATAATAACAACAAACATATAATAATAATGACAAATAACGTTTTAATAATTACATTAAGTGGACATTTAATATCTAACTGTAAAATAAACTTTTCAAACCACAAATGCACTCAATTTTTTTCCCAATATGTATATATGTATGTATCTATATGAATAAAAAATCTGTATTTGTAATATAAATCAAATAAAAGCTTTTTGAATTCCCAGTTTTACAATCATTAATTGTGGCCTGTGAATTAAAAATATATATATACATAATACTGTATATATATATAAATACATAACCTATAAAAATTATAACAGTACAAACGGTTCAATTTTCCACCATATATTTATATATAAAATGAAAAAAAGAATCATATGATATTAATTGAACAGTTATTTCAATACTGTATTGAGTAAATACTAATTTCATATATCGTTAAATATGTAACTGTATTATAGTTACAATTCTATTTACAGTTAAATAAAGAAATTCACCACATATATTGCGTTTTTATTTATCTCTCTCTCTTTTAGATATATATATGCGTAATCAATTTATATTTCGAACTTAATGTTGCAGAAAGTTGTTTAGAAAAGAATATTTGTAGTAAATTTACTACATTAATTTTAATATGGTAATATTTTAATGCTAAACTGTCAAATTAAACGAAATACAAAAGGTTTCAGTTACTTAAAGCATTTTTGAGAGCATTTAAGTTTTACTAAATCAATTTTTAGATAAGGCTCGTGTTCTGCCCATTTAGGCCCTTTTTCCGTTCTTGTAAAAAAATTTCCATAAAAAACCTTGAAGCTTAAATCTAACAAGAATATGAAAAGAGGGAGACCAGTGCAAATATTTTTATTATTGGTGATGTAATCATATAAGTAATCAATATAATACTTTACTCTTGTACTCATATAAATAACTAAAATAAATTAAAAATTCAAGTTCAATTTTATCATACATTTTAATTTGTTGCAGCTGTCTCTTACATTTACAAAAGTTACGTGAATTAATTTCAATAAAAGTAATGTACGAGATTCCATGCAAGGCCGTTTTAGTAATTGGTAAAACGATTACATAATAAAAAAATTTAATGCATGTAATGTACCTTTAAAGTCTTAAAATTTTATAATAAATGTAGAAAAATTCCTGTTAAAATTATTTCCAAACATTTTTGAAATTCGAATAAAATTCAATTTTTATTCCATTTTATTTAAGTACTAAATAATTTTGGTTTTATATTCTTTTCACATTATAAATTGAAATTTAAGATGAAAAATACTTAAATTTATTTTTAAATTTCTTAGCTTTTGTATATTTTTCATCTTAAAAATTGAATTTTAAAAGTAAAAGAATCCAATTTAAAAATTTAATTCATTTTAATTTTTACTTTAATGTAAAATTCCTTTAATATTAAAAAACAAAATTATAATTCCTGTAAACTATTCGGTATAGGTACATATAAAACGAATATAAATTAAGTGCATTAAGTAAACGAAATCAATTAGAGTTCCGACCACTAATTAAAAGTCCACAGTGATGGAGACTTTTATTGATTTTGTTCAGTAAATTAAGATCATGGGTATATTTCACCAAATTTATAATTCTACAACTATTACAATTTTTATAAATTATTTTTCTAAAATACTTGTAAAATCTAAATTTACAAATTTGTAAAAATTTTTTGCAAATCGTATGATTGTAAATTTGGGGAAAATGCTCCTGAAATCTACGAAAAATTATAATGATTGATTTTTTAAGAGAACTAATGTATAGCTCAATGGATCTATTGGACAGTAATTATGTGTATACAATATATATATAAAAAGTGGTAATATGAAAGACTTCCCTATATTTAATCAAAAAAAACTTTTATCAAATAATATTATTAGACCGTTATATTGCAAGAAGAGGAACTAAATCCAAGATGGATTGTATAATCTTTTCTTCTTGCATAATGTGGTTTGTATCGCAAAGTGTCTAGAGTCTGTTAATATTTCTTGTAAAGTCTGGTTATTTTATATGGAAGTCCCCTCCCGATCCAACAATTTGGATCTGCGAAGCCGTTCTTTCCTTTGGCTACATTCATACCAAACTTCATTAAAAAATTTGTTGAGATTTTGATCAATTACTAGAACTTGACATTCCAAACTTCCTGGAGTCGCTAGACCTCATGATACTAGAATCAATTTATGAAAACTGTTCGTCATACGTATCCACCAATACGGTTAGAACTCGAGCATCTTGATCCCGTGATGCAATTGAGTGCATCTATGAAATTTACTCGAATTATTGTGTAATTTTAAATCTTAATTTTCGGATTTATGCGTTTCCGACAAAATGGAACAACTGCCATTATAAACTAATAGTATCTAAACCCTATGTATAACCAAATTTATATAACTTTATTGCATTTAAATCTAAAAAAAAACATAAATTTCAATTTCTATCAAATCGACTTAAGTTCAAAATTCAGAAGAATTCTTCAATAAAATAAAATAAAAATTCAATTGAATTCAATAAAATTTAGATAATGGTTTTTGGTAAGTAATGAAATGAATTTCGTTTAGTGGTCAATTTTTTTAGAAGTTCTTTTTATACTTTTTTAAGATTAAAATCAAAGGTAAAAATTTAAATTCGAAAAAGATAAAAACAAATTAAAATAATAAAAGTTCGTTTACTATACAAAAAATTGAATTGAATGAATCTTTATTTATTTTGATTATTTTTTTTCAATAAGAAATTAATGACTTTTCTCAAGTTAAATTGAAAATCAAATTTTGATGACTGCATTTAAATTTTTTTTTTTTTTTTTAATTTAAAAAAAAAAACAAAATTTAAATTCAATATTTATAAAAGTGTATTTTTTATCGATAAATTTCTGAAAAATTAATTTTTAAATTGAGAAATTATTTCTTATTTTTTAAATTACTGTAATTTGAAGTATTCAGATAAGTATCAATTATATACGAGTAGTTAAAATGTAAAATTTATAAAATTTAAACCAATTTATTTCAAAAACTTTTTAATAGGTAATGCATACAATGTTCTTTATCTTTAAGATAAAAATAAGTTTTTAAAATATTTTTGGAATAAAGTTTAATTGACTATAATTAAGATGTTAATTTTTGCATTAACATAAAATATTTTCAATTTAAATTAACGACATAAAATTCGAAATTTAATTAAAATATAAAGTGCATGGGTTACGGTAAATTTTTGAAACTGAAAAAGTTTTCAAGATTAATTCAGGATAAGTTTTACATAAAGTTTGTCCATTTAACTTTGGGTTTACTAGTTTAATGAGTCTTAGTTTGTTCAATGAAAAGGTTTACTTATGGACGGGTTGGGTACAAAATCCCAAATTCAAAATAACAAAATACAACACCCCAAATTCAAAATCCCAAAAATCCAAACCACTATCCTTATCATAATTCGTTTTGTAACCAACTATAAAATTCCTTCTAGATATTTTTTTATATTAATAAATATTTTCAATAATAAAGAACTTCCAATAGTGGAGGCAGCCGCCCCAAGCCCACGCTAAAAAAATTATTGAAACACTGATTTTCTAACCGATTCTAGAATCTCTAACTCAGAATCTCCCATAAACATATATATAAATATTCTGCAAGAAACGATAACACTACTTTTAAATTCAACTCTAAAATTACTCCTTATTAAGAATCTTACATAAACTGTTATGCATAAACAAATACATATACAAATATTCTGGAAAAAAAAATAACCTTGATTTTATAACTAACTTATAATTCGGATTTTTATTTAATTTGTGATTTCGTGGCGCTTCCATTGGAATTTAAAACTCAAACAAACTTTGTATGCAATTGTAGATTTTAACAGGTACAGTTTAAAATAACCTACTCGTACTTTCATTAGGCCTAATTTTTAAATAACTATATTAAAATAATTTACATATTTATTTATGTACAGTGCCCTACCACATACAATGCGATAAATAATAAGTGAGTGAATCTGCATTTTCTTTTCAGTTGGGGCAGTTAAATTTATCTTATATTATGATATAGGCAATTACGATATAAATTATAAATTAATTTTAATTAATTTATTACACATCAGGATTTGAACCCGAGACTTTTCAATTGAAAAGGCGCTACTCTAAACACTGAGCTATCGATCCGAAATAAAACTAAGAAATAAAACGGTCTAGAAATAAAACTTAATTGAATATTTTAAATATGGATTCTAAAAGTTGGTTAAAAATTACTTAAGACATACTTACTATATGATTAGCTTTTTCATAAATACTTAGTGAACCGACTGACACATAAAATTGATAATAATTTAATTTAGAAAGCGAAAAGTACACTTAATATTTAATATACATATATCATATATTAAAAATATATGCATATACATAATATTATACTTAATATATAAAATTAAGTATTACCTATCCACCTATCTATCATTCTTAATATTATCATATATAGACTTCAACCTATTATTAAAAAAATAAAAATAGCAAACGGTAAATACTTAAGGCTAAAAATTATTTGCCTCCTCCTGTCCTATCAAAATAATTGATATATCCCATATAAACATCATAAACATATATATATATTAAACCTATTTTCATTCCAATTTTTTTTTTAAAAAAAGAAAATGTATAAAAATCAAAAAAAAATACCAAACTATAAATTAAATAGCCCACCGTTTTATGCAATTGGCCGTAGAAAAATTTTATATGAAAAACAAAAAAATAAAAAAATTTTTAATAAACAGTTAATTTTTTTTTTCTTTTAATTTTAACCCGTTTTTATTTTCCTCTTTATAGGTATACACTTTACATCAAAATGCATTTCAGTTCAAAAAAAAAAGATGAAATGCATTAAAACAAATGAAAGAACACAAATTAAGTGAAATGTATATATACAAGTGAAAGAATGAAAGAGAGATTAACAAGACAGAAGTTAATTGTTAAAATATGATTTACAAAGTTGGTACCGTTATTTGTAATTATATTATTTTTTATTATTTCATATGAAATAAATAAATTTTCATTTCCGGCTTATTATTGTTAAAAATAAATATTGCCCCTTTAAATATGCAATATTTTGTATATTTTAAATTTTATTTAATATTGTTGAATGTTTTAAATGTTTAAACTTTGTTGATGGAGTGGTTATGTACCTGGAGTATCAACCAAGGAAGTTGACGTAGTACGAGTTTCGATCCTCGCACCCTCCCGGCTGGAGAAATAATTTTTATTCCAATTCCCGTCCTTACGATCAAAAAAATTAATGGTAGGTATAATATAATTAAATAAATATAATAAATGGTATTAATATAATCTAATCTAATAATATAGTATTAGTCTCAGTAACGGTAGTTTATAAAATTCTGTAGTATCATTTAAAATATGTAATAATAATACATAAATAAATTCTTCAAAGTGTTGTGACATTATGAATCAGAATCATTAGGTTCTATTCGAATGAAGGTAAGGCATCCCCCTTTAATGTATTTCGATCAATCTGTATGTTCATTAATTATTAAATAATAAGAATTCAATAATTGATTAATTAAACCCATGCTAAAACTAATTTAAATTGACTAAATTCAATTATTATTAAATAACGATCAAAATTTTAAAATTTTTATAAATGCATAATTAGTTTGGTAGGTATCCAGTTTAATTCAAAAATGTTAATTAATTAATCTAATTTGAATTAAGATTTGACTCTTAATAATAGATGTTCTAATAATTTAAACTAATAAACTCTCCTCCAATTAAATTTAATTGTAATACAATTAACTAGGTACAACTAACCAGATATTAAATTTTTGCACAAGTGTATATACAAAAATTTATATTTTTTGAATCACTATGTTTTTTAACACTGAACTGTTTTTAAAGTGTAAACAAAATGAAATGCAACGGTATAAGCGCAACTTAAGCAAAATAAAAAAGCAACAACAAAAGTACTTTTTATTACAAAAAAAAAAAAAAAGCGAAAAACAGAAACAAATTCAAAAACCATCAAGTAGTAAAAGAACTGTTAAATAAAATTTGCAACGGTGTTATTTCATCATTCAACCAACCAACACAAAAATTTAATTTTTTTTTTTTAAACTTTATTTTCTTCTCTATTGTCTTGTTTTTCTTTTCATTTTTTTTTTTAGTCTTCACTTCACTTAAAATATACACTAAAAAAAAAAAAAAACGGTTCAATCACAGTTTTGAGTATTCTGCCTTGGTTTTTTCCGTTTATTTGCAAAAAAAATATACAAAATTTAAATTCCGCTATTCCGTGGTCTACATAACCACACATGTATTTTAAGTACAAATGTACGTACGTAACTTATGAATATCTGATGTTCATGTATAATATTAACCAGAAAAAATATAAAATAACTGTAAATATCATTTCAAAAAAAATATAGTGTTAGGCATATACATATATGTGTTTGTATATGATGGTGGTTTTGATTTGATTCCTCATTTTTTTATATGTAAATCCAGAAATACAAAAAAAAAATAATATTACATTCATCAGACGTAATTAGAGACTTCTCAGTGGTAACAACCAAATCAAATTGATGAAAAAAACAACAAAAAACCAAAAGTAACAAAAACAAATAACATTTAACTCCTTTCCTTTTGACAGATACAGAAAGAAATCCAAAAAAAAAAAAAAAAAACACAAACCCAAAACCAACATGATGTGAATGAAAAATATAAATATTTAAATTTTTACCACACATTATATATATCACATATGCATTGCTTATATAAAAGTTAACATTGAGGCAAGCAATTGTTCACGTTTGCACATTTTGATTAACAGGCACTATTAGCATCATATGTAACAGATTTTAAATGATTTTTTAATTTAAAAAAAAAAAAAAAACTTTTCAAACTTCTAAACTGATTTTAAAGCACCGCATTTCCATTTTGATGGTGACTAACAAAAATAAATAATTCAGCCCGAAAATTTTAATACATAAGTACCAATTAAACTTTTCATTAAAGGTGATAGGTAATTTGTTAACTTTGATTACAAAGTTGATTACAGCAGTAATCATTAATACGTCAATTTTGACGTTTTCTATGAATTAACAGAAAAGCGTCTAATGATTTATGTCTTGGATACAATGAGCGGAGCCATGACGCAGACATCAAAGTTGGAAAATGTCAAAAAAAAACATAGTTGACAAAGTTTAAGTTGTAACTTTAGCAACTTCTATGGTTACTTTAATTGCGTGCATTTGTATTGTTTTCCATATGTTTAATTTTTGTACAAGTACTTCTGCTTTGATGACTACGGTCATTGTATTTAGGGAGGTTAAAACTAGTTCCAAAAATTCATTTTAAAAATATTTATATCTTAGTTGCTCAAATCGAAATCCTACAATGGATTCAAATAATCCATTGAGTATCTTAAACTACATTTTATTGGGTTTTATTAATTTTATTGGATTTATTATACATATTGTTATAAGTTTTATATCATAGTGAACGTTATTGAAATTGATAGAAGAAATCAGTGTGTTGTAGTGGATATATCCATGGCTTATTACCAAAGGACTACGAGTTCGATTCCAGCACATCTCATATATAAAAATAACTGAAAAGAACTCTGGAGAGATTTGAGCAAACTCGGTTCATCAATTACCTTAAAGTTCCGATATAAAAGAACTCATATACCCTGCATTTATAGTTAACGAAATCTGATAACCATATTAAAACCACTGTAGGCGTTTTGTGTATAAAATTAAAATCCAAATAAAATTTAAACTTAAACTGTATATGAAACCTATTATATTGTAACTGAATGAAAATTTAACTAAAAATTGTAACTGCAATATAAATGTAAATTTCAAAAGGAAGTTTGTTAACACTAACAAATTTTTTCCACTTCTTTGGTATGTTTTTTTTTTCAACTATGTATTTACAAATCAAAAAATGTGAAATACCAGGTTGAGAAATGCAAATCACTTAAATAAAAAAAAAAAACAAATTTGTATTTTGTAAAAAAAAAAAAAATCATTTTAGTTTTTCCTCTAACAACTTTTGAGTTTTTTTTTTTTTTTTACTTTTTTTATTTTGTAATTCACTCAAAAAATACACCATCTTTTCAATTTATTCATCTGTCATACCATACAACTGTAAAGCGATGGTGATGATAAACAATTCATCCAACCAAAGCATCTCCTCCTCAATTGAGGTATAAATTTAAAACATCAATTAAGTTGCTGTGAACTGACAACAAGGGCCAGATGATAGAAGAGAAACAAATGTACCAAAGAAAAAAAAAAAACAAAAATTGTACTATAAAAAAAAATACTGTATTTAAAGTGGCCATTTAACTATTTTGTAAATAAAGTGATAAAAAAAAATGGATTTGCTTTCTTCTCAGTTTCAGTGTTGAAAACTTGTGATGAAAAGGTTGAGTGGTTTTTTTTTTTGCTTTTTTTTTTAAATCAACAATTAGCAATAACAACAACAATAACAACAATAATAAAATACTAATAATAATAATTATTATTATTACAACAAACCACACTACAACAATTAAATTTAAGTGGATTTCAAGTGGATTTTGAATTGAAAATCACAGTCAGTTATTGCTCCCTGATAGTTGTCATTAATTTTTTTTTTTTTGTGGTAACACTCAAAAAAAAAACAACAGCTTTAATCCGTCATTAAATCATTAAATAAAAAAAATGTATTTAATTTTTTTTAATTTTAATGTTTTTTTTTTTATTATTTGGATACAAGTGTGTTGAATTTGAATTATTAAAGAAGTAATTGTAATATGAATGATTATAAAAACAAATTTACTTATATTTGTATATTTTTTTTTAACCCTCAGTGTTTAATTATTTAATCGATTGAATGTTTTATAATAAAATTGACAAATTCAGGAATACCACCAACATATTATATTATAATATGGATATTAAATAAAAAAAAAAATTAATAAATAAAAATAATTGAAATTTTTTATTTGTTATTGTGAATTTTCATTACAAAATAGTTATAGGAAAACAAATTGATTATTTTACAACAAAAGTTTCAAAGAATTTTTATTATAAGATTAAAATAACAATTGATTTAATTTTTGAGATTTTACGACACTATTGGATAAAAAATTGATTTTAATGATTTTATATCAAATACAGAAGATGTTTATCAGTTTAAAAATTAGTTTTTGTCATACTTTTTGAAATTTATCATAATTTATAATTAAGAGACCGAATTATTCGTTACATTGTTGTATGACAGTTTTTTTTTAACATTGATTTTAAGATAAGTTCCTCATTCTTCTTCACTATAAGCAAAAATTTTTATTTGAAATTGTTTTTAAACAATAATACCTGCCTTAGGCTTGATTATAAGTCTATAATATTAGACTAAGTAATCATTTTATAGTTTGATTACATAGTCTCTATTTTGAGGTTCAGTTGGTTATTTATTCCACTACTTGTATTTACATATCAATACCCTCTTTATAATAATAACCATAATTGCTTTATAATAATGACATAAGGAAGGATCACCTACATAATTTTTTTTTCAGACTACCTCACTCACCTCACATAATTTCAGACTACCTCACTAAAGCACTATATGAATAAACTTAAAACTTAAAATAAGTGATAATATCTTTAGATTTTCATCTTTTTGACAGTCAAATACAAAAATATACTCACTGTTGCAAAATACTTATCTGTCAAAAAAATTAGGATCTGTCAAAAAATAATCTTTTATATTTTCAATTTCCAACTCAGTACCAATTACTTATATTCAAATACAAAATATAAATCATTCACAATCTCTATTGAAATCTTTTACAAATTAAAAATATAAACAATCTTGCATGCATATTTCATGCAGATATGCATGCATATGTTACAATCTGCATATACGAGTATATACGTATAAAATGTTTATTGCAATTTTATTCAAATTTACTTCATTTTATAATTATAATCACTCCAAACCAATAAACATTTTTCAATTAACAACATAAAATTTATTATTTAATGTTTAAAATACTTTCATTTCATATCGGTTTTATAACGAAAAATTAAATTCTAAAATTAATTACGAAATATAAATTCATGACATAACTGTAATTATTTAATTATAATTTATTTAATGCTGATTTTTGTGTTTATTTTTCAATATACAGTATTTATTTATTTATTTTTTTTTTTTTAAATTTCTATAAAAAAAATTTAAAAAAAAAAAAACACAAAAAAAAATATGAGATAAATACAATTTTTGCAAATGACGTCAGATCGCTTTTATTAATAATTTCATTAAAAATTCATAACCAATAACTGTAAAAAAAAAAAAACACACAAAATGACGATAACTATCAAAAAACTTGTTGTAGACTCTGTTATACGATATACACTTAAAAAAAAAATTAATATTATGTTAATTTATTTACCTTAAAAAAAAAATTCAACATAATTTGATCAGTGCTCATTTTATTAAATATTCAACAAAACCACTTATTTTGTATGCAAAAATATCAAATCAATTTTAAATTAAAAAATAAAAACGCAAAATAAAGCCAAAAAAAAAATATCAACAAAATATTAATTAATTTTTTTATTTTAATAACAATGGCAAGAAAAAAATAAATAAATTAAATATAAAAAATTTAACCCTAAAAAATAATTAAGAACATTCAATAATGTATGGAGTCCATTTTAAAAATGATTTCTTAAATTGATTATATATGTATGTATGTATTAATGTTTTATACAGATATAAATCAGATAAAATTGAAATGTATTAAGTTATAAAGATTTCTTTGTCAATTACAATTTGCAATTAGCTAAATAAAGTGTTTTGTGTCTAGTTAATGCACGGAGAATAACAAAAACGGTTTGTTGACATTTCTTTGTTTACAAACGTTTCTATTTAAAATTTCTATACCTACGTCTATTTTATTTATGATATAGGTATAGGAAAAAAAACAGTCCTATATTAGGCGTTTTTTTTTTTAAATTTGATCATAAATCAGAATACGCTCTGAATAAAATGAGCACGCTCGGAGCAGAGCTTGTACAGAGTACGCTGAAAGCACTCAGATTTAATTAAAAAAAAACACGGTTTAAAAAAACTGTCATTGAAATTTTGAAAAAATTAAATGAGAAATCATTGCCTTAAATGAACAAAACATCTTTACTTTTATTTTACAAGTATAATCTTAAACAAACGTCAAATTATCTTTGGATTTTATTTTTCTCAGCCGTACACAAAATATTTGAACTGAGCACGTAGAGCTCTCTCTGATTTAAAAAAAAAATTATGAATCACAAGCTCGGAGCGCTCAGAGCTAAAAACAACAGATTTTTTTTGACAGTTCATGCTCTACTCTGATTTAAAAAAGACGCAAATTGAATAATAACATACACGTAATGATTGATTATTTAAAATTTGACAGCTGATTCCGATCGTTGATATATTTTTTTTATAATTTCATAAACTTCTATTGAATTCGAAAACAAAAACATCAAAATTGCGTATAACATACAATTTACCCGTCATCATTTTTAACTAACTGAAATTAAATATTTATTTTGAACTAAACGTCATTTTTATTCGGGGTCTTCAAAAAACATAAGTCTAGTCTAACTTAAAACAGGATTTACACCATGAACAAAAACAAAGACGAAAAGTTAAAATTAGACTAAAAATACAAAATTCAGTAAGTTTTACACGAATAGAAAAGATTTAAAAGATGTCCATGGTCATCTTTTTCGTCTTTTTTTACAAACACATAAAGACATACAAAACCAAAAATTTTATCGCATTTAGTCTATTATTCATTCTTTCTACCTTAGTTCTTAAAATTTTGATGTCTTCTTTGTCCTTAGTGTAAGTCACGTCAAAAAATGTTCTTCTACTAACACATTCGAATTAATAACGGTGTTTGACATTTAAATAAAATTCAGTACTTGTAAACCATAATAAGTGCGTAAGTACTTTTATGTAATCATGAATACAGAAAAAGTACTGTGATACAAACATCAAATATCAAAGTCCCATCACTATTTTATAAGAATATACTATAAAAAAATGCAATAGAATAATAATTTATAAATGTATTCGATTATGCAATTTAAAATTTTTTTTATTATTTTTGTTGTTTTTATATATACTATATAATTAAGTATATAAATATATATATATATATATGTTATATACTTTTATATTGAATTGTCATTAAAGCAATGCGCCGTCTGGTTGAACCGAAAAGTTTACTTTTTTTTCAATTTAAAATTTCAGTTTCATTTCTTTTTATTTTCAGTTGGTTCTTTTTTTTTTTTTTTTAATTAACTAACAAAACCTACTTATAGCAGCGGGACTCTTAGCGGACTTTTGTAATTCAATTATAATAAAGTTGAAAAAAAAAAGAACAAATCAAGTTTGAAAATATAAAATTAAAAAAATATTCTTATACAAAATTGTAAAATTTCCATAGAAATTACATTTATATGCAACTTATATATATATACGTCATAATGAATGATCATATAAAATAATGTTGATTATCATTATTATGATGACTCGATATATTAATGATGATAGATGCTCTAAAGATCACCGACATAAGTTCGGGTTAATATACCCTATGATTTTGATTGTATACTAGGTAGAAAAAAATTTAAAAAAGAAATGAAATAACCGGTAGCATCATCAAATGTATCATCATCATTATTGCGTGTAACTGGAACAGCGTTGAAGCACAGCAAACAAAATATATGCAATTTATGATTATAAAATTGTCATGTTTGTTTTTTTTTATTGTATATATAAGTATTAAATACAAGCGTATAAAAGAAGAGCAAGTCTTAAATAAACTACATATTAGTTATTAAATTAATTTAAAGTCTTTTTTCAAAAACTCTTTTTTTGATAGAAAATAAAAATTAAAAATGAAGTCATAATTTTTCTTATGTGTTTTTTTTTTTTAATATTCTTTTAGGGAGGAAAAAACAAAAGACGTTGTTTTTCAATAATTGATTTATGCTTTCCGATTTTGGCGACCACAACAAAGTAAATTATAATGTTGTACGTCACAGCTGATCGATTTAATTATTGGCATGGAATTTTCCTTTACTTTCCCAATTTTTTGAAAATAGAATTTTCATATTAAAAAAAAAAGAAAGTGATTGATTTTTTTGTTGTTGTTTTTTGTTTTCAAAAACAAAACCTAAAAGACATTTTAAAAATTCTGTGAAAATAATTAATAATTGCGAATAATTACAAATTATTCGTTATAATTGACAAGTAAAAATTGTATGGTTCATGTATTAGCTAAAAATTGATAATCGAAATTATTGATACAAATTTAAGATAAGTCCAAACTTTATTTTATACTAATAATATTAACATGCGACTCTTAATAGGAAATGTTGCCAGGGTGTTGCAAGTGCTGCCAAGACTAAAACTATGAAAACTATCGAGTAATTATTGTGCGGTAAACAATATTTTATATAATTTTGATATAAGTACCTATTACATAAAAATAAAGGTATATAAAAAACAGAATTAGTACTTGTATTTTTCTCTATTTTAAAAATTTAAATTCAAATACCTATCTAGCTATCAATGAAACATTGATAATAAAAATGGTATCAATGAAACATTGATAATAACACAAAAATGATATATTTGAAAAGAACCGTTTGTATTTTTATTAATTACAAAAAAAATAAGTGAACATTTAGACATTTCAGCGTTTAGATATTTAAAATTTATAATTATAATTATAAGTTTTAATTGACACTTGTTTTATTTTTCAAAATTTTAAAGGTACGTACGACTTTAATTAACCGTAAATCGATATTATATCTAATACCCTAATACATTTTTGTGTCTAACTAGTAATTCGATATTCAAAATTGATTAATTAAAAATAAGATACATATTTTCCAAAAAAAAAATGTATCTAGATAAGTTTATTGCAATCTACAAATAAATGTATACTTATTTGTTTTAATAAATTATTAAAATAAAAATTTTCTTTTTAAAAATTTTAATAGTTGAAAAAATAATTAAAAATAATCAAAACAATTAATATAAAAATCAAAAAAAAGAATTCTCCTAATTCTGTACATTAAAAACAAACAAATTACTCTAAAAATAAACTTCAAAACAATTTAACAATTCCAAAAAAAAAAAAATTAAATTAAATTTTCATATTTTTTCGCAATAAAAGAAAAACAAAAAAAAATTAAAAATAAAATAATTTTTTTTTTTTTTTTCACCTTAGAAAGAATTAAATTGTATTTTTATATTTTTTTTGTTTTGTTGTTTTTCACTTTTAAAATTGAAAATAATTTTTATAAGATACAAAATAATCAACACCTACCCAGGAGTGACCAAAAATAAAAACTCATAAAAATTAAATGTTTTAAAAAGTTGATGTCAAGGTGAACTTTTAACAAAATATTTTTATATAAAACATATAATTATAAATTATTTTTGTATATATATATAAGCCATATAATATATTAAAACACTTAAAATTTTATTTATTTAATATTTGCAAAGCTATAAATAATATAAGAATTTCATAAATTTTTTATTAACTCTACACAAATTATATTGAAAGTGTTACATGAAAGATGATTTAAAAAATTTTATTGCCAACAATTAGTCAACTAATTTTGGTATTGAATTGTTTTATTAAAATATTAAATTAAGAAAAAATACAAAAAATAACAAAATATTCAGATGAAAGAAACAAGTCTTCATAAAAGTCTCCAAAGTAAAATAAAATTAAATTTACTAATATTATGTAATTTTTTTTTAAATAAACATTTAATTTGAAAAAGGTAATAAATTATTATTAGAAATTTTGCAAAACAAAAAACTCTCCTAAAAAGTCTCCACGTAATTTTATTTTTTTTTAAATATTTATTATATCTAATGTTTTATTAAATTATAAATTAAGAAAAAGTACAAAGAATTAACAATTCAGGAAAAAATACAAGTCTCCATAAAAGTCTCCAATTTAAAATAAAACTTAATTTACTAATATAACCTAATTTTATTTTAAATTAACCTCTTATTTTTAAAAAAAAATACTACTGATTTGTTGTTTTATTACAAATTTTGAAAAACGAAAAACTATTCAAAAAAGTCTCCACATAATTTTATTTAAAAATATTTATTGCATCCATCGTACTTAAGAATACATTTTAGTAAAAAGTATACAATGTACTCTTTTTTTGCAGTCTTATCACAAATTACTTGGAAGAAAGTTTTTCATAAAAAACTAAATTAATATTTTTTAACCTACTTTTAATCATGGAATGATAGAATAAAGTAAAAAATTCACCCACATAACTAAATTAAATTAATTTTTTTTTTTTTTCTGATTCTCTTTTATTACCTACCAAAGCATCATTATGAATTTATGATCATTGTTTGGCTGGAAATTGATATGGAGTTGGAAGAGCAAATGTACAAAAAAATAATCATCATTAAATTAGAATCGCAAAAATTGTATTTTGGAACTGACAAACAAACAATTATACATACGATTTGCTCCGGAAGTTGATGATGAGTAAGTACACAGAGTGAAAGCATTTCTAATTGAATTCGGAAATTAATTAACTAATTTATAACTCATCATACAACTTGATTTTGATGTTTTTTTTTGTGATTTTATTGTGTTTCTTAATGCTTTTTAAATTGAATTCTTCAAAAAAAAAAAAAAATATTTAAAAAAAAAATCAGTTTAAGAATTAATTTTCACGGTATTATTTTTATACAATGAATATATTTTTATATTTTTCATATACTTATGTATATATAGACTTAAATAAAAATCACAGTTTTTTTGGACATATTCCAATTTAAAATGAAAAAAAAAAATGCGAAACAATTTAAATAAAATTAATAAATTGCTATTTTAAGATTTAAAAAAAAAAAAAAAAAAAAAAAAAAAAATTATTTATTGTTTAAAAAGAAAATTATAATCGTTTTGTTTAATTTTTTGATTCATTAATTGGCTTCAAAACAGTTGTTTATTATTTTTTTTGGGTATATTTTAAAACTAAGAACGCGTGTACTCTCTACTAATCTATATTGCAAAAAGAAATTATTAATTTACTTTCACTTAAACTGCGTGCTATAATAAATATTATACGTCTATATATACATACATCAAATAAAAGTTTTGGTGAAACTTCCGGAAAGGGGTTGTGAGCTATCAAGATGACGTCATCACATAACGGTACTAAATATCTCAAAGTTTTCGAATATATATACCATTAGTGGCGATGGCGCCATCTAGTGGTCGAAAAATGCATTACAAAATGTTCCTAAGATTTTGTAGCATTTTTATTAAAATTTTATATTTTTCCTGTTAGTCCATAAACTGGAACCAACTACTTACACTATTGTAGGGCATGATATTGTCTTTCATAAACATCTTGTTTCATCTGGATCGGTGCTACCATTTTTGAGATATTGCAATTTAAAGTGAAAATTTAAAAAAAATCAAACTTTCAAAAAAACTACTATAACTGTGAAATTTTCAAAAACACCCTGTATTATTATTATACCATTAGAAAGGTCTCTTAAAACTCTTTCCAACGGTATATAATAAGTATGGCATATGTTGACAAATAGCCCCACCAGAGAACATAAATGCAAAAATGACGCAACAATTTTATTAAAAAATACATTTTCATACTTTATTTGTCATAAATTTATTTTGCCTTTTTGTTTTCCATTTGAAATATTTATTTTAAAATTTAAGAATGTACTTTATAGTTTGATACAATATTGAGTTGGGTTTTGTTTAGAGGATTTTTGAGGTATTTATATGTATGTAAAGTATAATTAGAAAGGACCTTAGAGTTGGTTATAAATTCAGAATTATACGCTTTTTCCAGAATATTTATATACTAAGATTTTGAAGATTGACAGGGTTTTGAGTTGGAGAATTTTTTTACGTATGGCTTTATTTCGCATTCAAATGCGATTTTGAATTCATATCATTTTCTAAAATTTTACCAAATAAAGCCATATAGTAAAATTGATACAAATTCTAACACTAAAATGAAAAGAATGGTATAAGAATTCGGATACCTAATTCATTCAAAAAATTAATAAGTTCCTAACTTTTTTTAATACACTGTAATAAAACATGTTAAATAATATTATATTTTCATTACGGGGGCTGCCGCCCCCGAACCCCCGCTAACTCAATTATTGAAGCTAGATTTTGAATCCAACACTAAAATGAAAAGAATGGTATAAGAATTCGAATACCTAATTCATTCAAAAAATTAATAAGTTCCTAATTTTTTTTAATACACTGTAATAAAACATGTTAAATAATATTATATTTTCATTACGAATCCCCGCTAACTCAATTATTGAAGCTAGATTTTGAATCCAACACTAAAATGAAAAGAATGGTATAAGAATTCGGATACCTATTTCATTAAAAAAATTAATAAGTTTCAAATTTTTTTAATACACTGTAATAAAACATGTTAAATAATATTATATTTTCATTAAGGGGGCTGCCGCCCCCGAACCCCCGCTAACTCAATTATTGAAACTAGATTTTGAATCCAACACTATAATGAAAAGAATGGTATGAGAATTCGGCATAGCTATTTCATACAAAAAATAATCAAACCTAATTAATAAATATAAATATTCTGGAAAAGGGGGCAATCCTGCTTTTGAATCCAACTTCAAAATCCCTCCTAATTGAGAATCCCACATATACACATATATATAAATATTCTGGAAAAAGCGTAAAGCCCTGCTTTTGAATCCAACTAACAATCCCACATATACACATATATAAATATTCTGGAAAAAGCGGTAATCCTGCTTTTGAATCCAACTCTAAAATCCCTCCTAATTGAGAATCCCACATATACACATATATAAATATTCTGGAAAAAGCGTAAAACCCTGCTTTTGAAACCAACTCTAAAACTCCTTCCTAACTATTTAAATAAAAAAGTTTGGAAAATTAAATTGCTTCTATTTTCACAAATAAAATTACTTCTGATTTTGTAGCCTAAGGGCCTTTCTAATTATATTTTTACATACATATTTAAATAAAAAAAATTTTAAAACTTTGAGGTTGTCACCTCCAAAATCCCTCAAAACAAATTGTCAGAACCAAACTCAATATTGTATCCAAACCTAAAATGCATTCTTACATTTTTAAATTTGCCAAAAAGGCAAAATAAATTTATGACAAATAAAGTATGAAAATGTATTTTTTAATAAAATTGTTGCGTCATTTTTGCATTTATGTTCTCTGGTGGGGCTTTTTGCAACATATGCCATACTTATTATATACCGTTGGAAAGAGTTTTAAGAGACCTTTCTAATGGTATAATAATAATACAGGGTGTTTTTGAAAATTTCACAGTTATAGTAGTTTTTTTGAAAGTTTGATTTTTTTTTTTTTTTTTTTTTATATTTTCACTTTAAATTGCAATATCTTAAAAACGGTAGCACCGATTCAGATGAAACCGGATTTATATGAAAGACAATATCATTCCCTACAATATTTTATGATGTTGGTTCTAGTTTATGGTCTTACAGGAAAAATATAGCATTTTAATTAAAATGCTACAAAATCTTAGGAAATTTTTGTAATGCATTTTTCGACCACTAGATGGCGCCATCGCCACTAATGGTATATATATTCGGAAACTTTGAGATATTTAGTACCGTTATGTGATGACGTCATCTTGATAGCTCACAACCCCTTTGCGGAAGTTTTGCCAAAGTTTTTAAGTTTAATTATTGTACATAAATGTAATGCGTATTGCTTTTTATTTTGGACTTTAATTTCGAATTTTCTAACACTACGCAGTTTAAATTTGATGCAAACATCGCATATAGCTATTTGCTTTTCTACTTTTGCTTTTGTGATTTAAAATTTTAAGCAATCAATTTATATACGCATTCGTACAAAATTTAGATATGAAATATCTAATTAAAATTTAGTCTAATGTTTTCTAATTAGAGTTGATATTGAATTGTCAAAATGAAGTTGTCAAATATATAAAACCTACTTTAAAAGTGCTCCGCTTTGGAATTTTAAGCAGAGCGTACTCTACATGCTCAGTTCAAATATTTCGAGTGCGTCCGAGCCAAATAAAATTCAAAGGCATTTTGATGTATGTTGAAGATTATACTAGTAAAATAAAAGTCAAAATGTTTTGTTAATTAAAGTTTATCCATTTTTAATTTAATTTTTTGACAATTTTTGACAAAACGTAACTATAGTTTTTTCAAATCGTGTTTTTTTATTTAATCAGAGCGGTGCTCATTCTGTTCAGAGCTTGTTCAGATCTATGCTCAGATAAAAAAAAACTACAATATAACATCTAATAACACTAAACTTTATACAATATGACATTAAATGACATAATATGTCAAATATTGTTTGGCATATAAATTTTCCTATTAATTTCACTAAAAGTTTTTATTTTTGCAAGTACAAGTATATTTCGTCTAATACATGCAGACTTCAGTGCTAATACTACATTCAAATGAATTTTTATAATACCTTGTAAGAGTCACATAATTTGTCATTTATGTAGCTGTCAAATGTTTTTGACAGTTGGTTCTTGAAAGCTTTAAAGGCATATTTTATTTTTAACTTAAACTGAAGAAACTTAAATTTTCAAACATATATCAAATACAATACAATATATCGCATATTTGGCAGTCAATGTGTTAAATAATGTCTTCTAACATCAAAAAAAAAAACAAACGCTTAATTTAATTCTGTTAATCGTTATTTATTAATAAAAAAAATAGATTCGTTTGATTTTTTTTTATTTCAGTCAATTAGCAATAAACATTCAAAAAATAAAATGATTAAATTTTGCAAAAATTTGCTTTTATTTAAATACAAAAAAAAAAACTATAAGCTATAAAAACAAACGATCAATAAAACGATATTCAATTAAAAATTAACTTTTTAGTCATTTTATAGTTAATAAAATAAAATAATATAAGAGAAAATAAAAAGAAAAAAGCATTTCAAAAATAAATCGAAATTAAATTCTTTTATTTTCTATTTTTATTTTCTGTTCAATTTCAAATATTTTCTAAATTTAGTATTAAAAAAAAAACAACGTTTTTTGAACATTGAAAACCAAAAAGACATAAAATTTTTTGTATGTAAAAATATCCATATTTACAAATTTATTTTCTAAAGTTCGAACTTATTTTTTTTGTTACTTCGAACAAATCGAACCAGCACATAATTTCAAGGACAAACACAATAGAACATAAAAACGAAGATAGTGAAAAAAGTACAACAAATTTTTCAGATACTAAAAATAAACGTATAAAAATATTCTAAACGCTTGTAAATGAAGAAAAAATTGAAAAAAAAAACCAAATCTAAAAATGAAAACAATAAACCAGCAGAATTTAAAAAAAAACATTTTCCGAAGTAAAAAAACAACAACAAGAAGAAAAGGGTATGAACTGTGAAATAAAATAAAATCAAATAAAAATTTTTGCGTACGAAAACATAGAAATTTAATTGACTGCCACTACCAATAAATGTTTATACTTGTAGATAAAGATGGAATGATATATATATTATATATATATGTATATGTATCTTCTTTAAATTACAAAACAATGTAATGAAAAATTAAAATAAAAAAAAATAGTGGAAAAAAAATTACTTTTAGATTATTTGATTAGGTTATTCACGTGTAAAAATGGTTTTGAATAAAAAACACTTACACACAAAAACCAATAAACAAAAATAAAACTAGGCGATGATAAACAAAATGATATTTTATGCGTTTTTTTAAGTGTTACCAGATTTTAAAAATATTTTTTTTTTTAAGCGCTAACTGTTCAACTGTTAGGCTAATAAGCCTGTCTATACCATATGTATATGTTGGAACAGGGGCTCATATTATATTCGTGTTATTAGAATTGGTCGTATTGAATTCCACATACAATTTAAACATGAGATAGTACTAGGCTTTATACATACAATTCTATTTTTGTTTATATTTTAATATTTTGTATTTGAGTTATATGGTATTCTATATCTGTGAGTTATATTATTCAATTAAATTATTTGTTTATATTTTGCATTTGTTTATATTGTTATATAAATGTATATTTTATTAAAGATATATAATTATTAATTATTGATTGTGCCATTAATTTGAACCCAATGGCGAATGGAAGCTGAGTCGAGTCGAAAACCAGAGAAGAGTTTTTCACTTCCACTAGGATTCGATCCCGGGCCTTTCGCATAAAAGGTCGGCACTCAACCACTGTGCCACCCAGCCGTTATATTTGATTTTTGAGATTTTTTAGTTTAAAGCATAGATGTAGCTTTGTCGATTAAAATCTATCGTCTAATACTTGTTACACTCTACGAATGGTACATTTCCCCAATGTTTAAATTCCAACAAGTTTTCAAGTTAAGCATGTTATCTACTATATTGCTAAACATGACATTTTTATAAATTTGATCCGTCCAAAAATAATATTTTTAATTGCATCTGTGTTTGACAGATAAATTTAAACTCATACGAGATTGAAACACTTGAAGACACGGGAACAGAAAGAAGAACACATGTATGTATGTACCTTAAAATTTGGAAATAGTTAAACCAGTTTTTATGAATATTCTTAATTATTCTGAATTAAAAAATGTTGAACGAGTATTAAAAAGCCTATTACGCATCAATTAATGGTTCGTTAATTAATGAGAACTGGATGAGAAACTAATTGATGATAATTCTATTCTAATCCATTTTTCATCAATCTAATGTCAAAACCAGCTGAGCAAGAAAAATAACTATTGCAATAGACGTGTGTGGTAGCTCCTCAATTTAACTGTCCATTAATGATGCATTAACGATCCAATAAATTGAATAAAAAATTAATGTAGAATAGGGGCCTTAGAGTTCTCATTCATATAGTCTTATTAATCCGTAAGTTTTTTTATATGTATATGGTAATTCTCTACTTTCTACTCACAGCACATTAAACAACTTGTTTCTGTTTTTTAATTTTTGCTTGTCGAATTACTTTAAGTTTATAAATGGCGTTCATTATTTTCTTAATATCCATAAAAAAACACAACAAATAAACATACCTATACTTAGTAGTAGGTATCGGATATTCATTGTTCTCATTTAATTTACTTTAAGAATCTGTAATTTTTTACACTTATGTAGGTACAACAATTTTTTATTTTATTTTCATTTAATTTTTTTTTTTTTAATTCCAAATGGCAATGACGATATTGATCCGAAATCATCGAATACAAATCGAATTGAATTGAAAAAAAAATAATACGAAAAATCAGCACAAAAACATCAGGTAAACACGTCTAAATTTATATTCCATTCCACCTCTGTTCCTGCAGTTCTTTCGTATCCAGTTTTGTGTAAGTAAAATATTCTTTGAAAGAACAATGAATTGTCTATTTTTGTATAATAAAAATACGAAATACTTGGAACATTATAGATTATTTATTTTTTTTTTAATTTTGTTTTTTTCTCTTCTTTTTTCGTTTTGTTGTCTCTTTCTACTTTTATTGTGTGTTTTTTTTTGCTCGATATAACCTTTAAGGTGCTAATTTAATACGTTTTAGAGTTGCTAATTTTATATTTTTGGTTATATTATACAAAAGATAATAAAAGTGGGGATGCCAAGGTAAATGAATAGAATTGAAGAAGGGTAATGTAATTTCAAATGAATTTTAGGGAATCGAACAATTAAAATTATCGATTGATATTTAATTATTTTCAAATAAAATGTCAATATATGAAGTTAACGGAAAATGGAATTGAAATGTATATGAATTTTATCAAATGCATAGAAAAATACTTGGTTTCCCGTATCTGAAATATGAAACGTCAAAAAAATACAAAAACATTAGCTATATTTTTATTATATCTACAAAAAAGTAGACTAAAGTATAAATAAAAGTGCCTTCACTGTTTTCTTAAAAAGTACTGTCAAAACTTAACTGTCATTAATTTGCAAAAATGAGTTATGAAGTTATAAACATAACCTTCAATTGATATAATTTATAGCAATAACTGCTATTCAGTATGAGAAAAAACAACAGTTCAACTTAATATAATTTGGTTTGACTGCCATTTAAAAAAAATTGAAGCAATAAACAGTTATACTCGTATATATGAGTAATTAATCTTCCTATTATACTAGTATCACGAATATTGAAAATTAAATGTCGTCTAAAGATTCTTTGCACGAAACTTTCTAATCAAATTCAAGGTTTTTTTCTTTTCAAATAAAAGTAGAGATATAAATTAATTTGTATAATTAAAATGCGGTAATTTTAAAATTTTCTTTTAATTTATATCGTGTTATCTTCATCTTTTACATCAAAATTTTAATCTTTTAATTATATTTAAAATATGTGAAGTTTTTTTTTTCCAAGAACCGGAGTATATTTTAAGTTTTTCTTTGTAATAATTCCTTTATTTATGCAAAAAGTTAAAAAACAATATATTAATTTCACTTTAAATTACTTTTTAATTATTAGCGTGTAATTACACTTTACAAGAATTATTTTTTAAAGTGAAATTAAATTCTATTTTTAATTCTTTTTATTTTTGTTTAAAAGAATTTCTTTCCAATCAAAATGAAACTGAATTTCTTAATAAATTATATGATGTAAATTAGGTTTTTTTTTTTAAATGGCTTAGATTTTATATGGAATTTATTAATATATGAATGTTACAATGTAGCTTGTAATTTACATTAATAATATTTTAATGTAAATAAATTGTTATTTAATTCAATTTGTAAAATTTTTTAGTAACGGAGTTAAAATTTTAAAGTTCAAAAGTCAAGAAAGTGCAAGAAGACCCTGTAATAAATGCGAAATAAGATCCTAAATTTCTTTGTGTGAAAAGTGCAAAATAATATTTTTAATATTTGCTTTATTTGAAAACTATTTTGTATATTTAAACATTTAGATTATATTATGGTGAAGTGAATTAATGTAAATTGACTTTAATTCCTAAAATATGAGAAATAAAGTCAATTAACCTTAATATCATTTTAAAATGGTAATAAAGCCAATTGACTTTAATTCCCCTCTGTGTTTGACTTTATTACGTATATGCGTACATATAAATATTTTGTAAGCAATAAGACCCAAATAATAGTGCAATAACACCCGAGGGACCTAATTCGTAATAAAGTAAACTATATATATGCAAGTCTTTTATTAAATATTGTCAAATTACCCATTACCTCTCTTATTAAAAATTGTCAAATTCTGAAACTTGAAAGCTGTTAACAATTGACATTTTTATCAAAAGAATGAATAAAGTACTGCTATATACATACAAATATGAAATGTCAATTTGAAATTCAAAACATTTCTAAACTTTAAATATATATATTTGACAGTTGAACTGTCATTGAAAAATTGAACTTAAATTCACCACGACAACGACCAATTTTACACCACAGTATTAATTATCTTCATTATATCAATTATATTTTTCAAATAATTTTACAGGTATACAATCAACAAATTAAATATTTTACATTGTTTTTTGTTTTTAATTTTTTTTTTGTTTTATGAATTTTAAATTCATTCGTTTTTTAATGAAAATTAATTTTGTATTCAGGAATTTAAAAAAAAAAAAAAAAGAAAAACCAATAATAAAAAGAAATAAAATTACAAAAAAAAAAAAAAAACTGATTTCATAATGAATCACCACCTTTTTATATTATTCAAAATTCTAACCTTTTACCTAATTAAATTTTATGAAATGCGAAATAAAATTTTTTAACAACAAAGTAAAAATATTATTTTCCTCATATTTTTTTTTTTTTTTATTTTGGTTTTTCATATAGTTTTTCTTTTTTTATTGTTGTGGTTTTTCCTTCTTGATTTAAAAAAAAAAAATAACAATAAAAATTAAAATAAAAACAATTCACCATACAATACATTGTTTTCAACTTTTTTTTTTGTTGTTTTTTATTGTGGTTGTATGATTTTTTTATTAGAAAAGGTGTTTAAGTATTAGTGTTATGATTGTTTTGATTTATTTATTTTTTGATTTTTTTTAAGAATTAAAATTAATAATGGAAATTTTATTCTTATTTTTTTTTTTTATAATTTAATTTAATGATTTATAACAGTAGAAAAAGATAGAAAATAAAAGAAAGGGATGATAAGAATTAAATAAAAAAATTGCCATATTTTTTGCTCCAAATTCAATAAATTTTAAAGTTAATATTATGTAAGTATTATGACTTTCGAGCTGTTAATAGAGATGGGACTTTTAATTAAAAAAATTAAAAGTTTGTGATAGGCAGATAAACGATTTTTTCAATTTTTTTAAAAATACATTTCGTGTACTGTGTTATAAAACAGTTGAGATCTTATTATTAAGACTCTTAAAATTTTATGCATTAAGTTATTTACGTAATATTTTATAAGATTCAGTAGTCACAGAAAGACTATTCAAAATTTCTGAATTAAATTCCATTTTTTTATCAGTCAATTGATTTCCTATATTTAATATTAAAGTTATAATTTTTTAAGTTATAAATTATTAAGACACAATTTAAGACGCAATTTTTAAACACCAAATCTACTAAACACTAAAAAATTTTATTTATTTATTTATTTATAACTAGTACCAGATTAATAGTAAATATGGCCTGATAATAATATAGTCCTTTGTCTATTTGGTATTTGGGATTCTTAAATTAAATACTTTCTATTTATTTATAATTAAAATATTAATTATTTTGTTTATATGTATATATAAATTATATTTGGTCACCATGGAGATTTGTAAAGAAAAATTATTTTTTGCAATTAAAAAAATGCATGACCCGTATGTATGAATTCTTGACCCGGCAATCAAACCCATACTCCTTCGATTAGTTAACCAAATGCTTACCCACTAACTCACCGAGATCCAAAAACATTTTATTTTGTAACTCTATGAGTATTTGGTTTTAGAAATTTTATTGAAGTACTCTTTCCATACCCTCTGATTGTTGTGGCGATATATATATATATACATATTAATATCAGGATATTCTGTAATTGGCATATGCGACTATTAGAAGTATCCTGTAACTTCAAATAAATATTGGGGGTACTCTATAACACCAAATTAATGATAAGCAAAGACAAAAAATAATATTGTGACATTTAATTGTCATTTATAAACAAAAAAACCAATTTAAAACCCGTTATTTAACTATTACTTTACTATGTAGATCTTATACTCTTTTAAACATTTCACAGATTAAACTTTTACTAAGTCAAGTATACTGATTATAGATTGCCCCTTTAATTTGCCCACTTATTTACAAATTAAGTTTTAAGTTGAAAGGTTTTATTTTAAACACTGTTATTTAACTTATTATTATAATATCATTAAAAATTCTATTAAATATGACAAATTATAAAATCGATTATTATACTTAAAATTCGATTAATAATTAATTAAAAAAAAAAATAAATAAAAATATAAAATCAAAGTTCAATAAATTAAATATTAAAAATTCAATTTTAAATTATTAAATATTCTATAAATTTATTACATTAAAAGACAGCAAAAATACATAAAAAAAAAATTAATTAATATAAAATTTAAAATTGTTTTGTAATAAAAAAAAACAAAATAAAATAAATAAAACTTAAATAATTGCACTTTAAATAAATTTTTACAATAAAAAAGAAATTTAAAACTAGTTATTTTGCTTTTTGTTTTATGGTTATATGGTGAAAATTTAAGGAATTTTTTTTTCTGATAAAAAACAAAATATTTAAAATTTAATATTTAAATTATAAAAACCGCACAAACAATTTAAAAACTTATTTTTTCATTATGTGCAATCACGGGTGGTTAATTTTGGAAGTAAAAATGTATGAAGGAAAAAGTTTTTACGTAAACAGTTCACAATTCTACGAATAAATATGGAAAATTAAAATGACCACTAGGTTTTTTTTTTAATTTTTGTGTGGTGAATTTTTTTTCCATTGTTGTTTTTGTTTATTTTTAAAAGGTGATGTTATTGACTTGACAAAATGACTCGTATATTATAATATTATCGATGAATGGCACATACGAATCATCATATCGCATGTCATAGAGAAACTTCTAGCTGTAGAGTGTAGAGAGCAGGAGTTGAAAATACTCTAAATCATCAGATCTACTCATAATATAAAAAAAATAATAAAATCGGCATTGCGCAGAGACCAGAACGACAACTCGTCGACTACTCGAGCACCAAGTATCACTGCTCTATATTTTGATAGGGTACAATAAGAGAATCATTGATATCATTAATGATTAAAGAAGTCACTAAAGATTTAACGTTTTTAAATCACCACCATTATATACTAGACCCTTATCTTTTCTAGAAATATATCCACAAGATTAGTTTTCCTATTATCATTTATATATTTCAACTGTTCCGCCGAAATATTCTTTTACCTCTTTAGTCAATTTACATATTGTAGTATACTAGGAACAAAAACTTTGAAATATAGGAACTCTATCTTACGTGGCAATGCCAAATTGTGGAGTACCATAACATGTGCTTCGCTATTTGTACATTTATAGTTAGAAAAATCCAAGTGCATACTAAACTTATTTCCACAACTGTCAGCAAGCATGCATCAATTTGGTTAATAGCTAAGTATCGCAGAACTGTTACATGGATTACAACAACCATTTTTTAAAGGTTACCATATCACCACACAATAGTCCATATATAAATCGTTCAAAATTCTTTTAATCTAACAAATTACCATATGTTGACTTCGCTATTTTTACATTTATAGTTAGAAAAATTGAAGTTAGTAGTGAACTTATTCCTACAACTGCTAGGAACCATCAATTTAGTTAATAGCTGTATTGCAGGACTGTTACCATGCACTACCACTACAATTCACCTTAGATTATACCATACCAATACAGAACAAAACCATATTTAAATCGTTCAAAATTCTTTTAATTCAACAAATTTGTTAACTGAAGTTCAACAACCATATGACTGATTGATTCAAATCTAAGTTACAAGTTTATGACACCCATTCAAATAATTAAAGAATCTAAAAAAAAGTGATAAAACAGCAACAACAAAATTGTGGAAAACCTCATATTCACAAGGAAAACATTACAAAATTTTCTTTTAAAAAAATGGTTTTTTTTTTTTTTCCAGAAATTTTCCAAAAAAAAAAAAGACAAGAAAATAAAAAACCGTTTCAATAAAATTGTTTTGGGAAATCAAAAATGTTGTGTTGTTTTTCAGTTTTTTTAGTTTTTCCTTTTTTTATAAACATTCAAAATTTATTAAAAATCATGATATAAAACTTTTTTTTTTTTTTTTTGTGGAAATATTTACTGGGAAATTTTTATTTTTTTTTTTTTTCATGTGTACTGTGGAAAATTGACACGTAATTTGTTTATATATTGCGCGATGTATTTCCACAGCGCAGGGGAGAGGAGAAGGAGGTATTAATAATCATCACCATCAGATCACACAAATAAATTTTGAATTTCTCAATTTTTTTAAAATTTATTTTTTTGAAAATTTTTTTTTTTATTATTTATATTAAAAAGCCAGATAATGTTTATATTAAAAGGAAAAGAAATTATTTTTTTTAGCAAAATTTATCAAAAAAAAAAATACAAAATAATACAGAAATTTTGATTTTATTTAAGACAGGAATGTTTATATATTATATATATACATATATATATGTATATAAAATGTTTTATGGAAAAATTAAAAGAATATTTTGGATTTTGATTTTTTTTTATTTTTTTGATAGATGGGTGTTACAGGGTGTTTCACCAATAACTTGTCATAAATGAAGGAATTAATTTGGGATTCAAAACTACTAGCAAGCAAGAAGATCTCTTTTGAAGGTAGTCGCCAATTCCTATATGTTTGGGAGATTCCTATGTCTAAGTTTAAAACCATAGAACATATAAAAAAATATGTGTAAACTTTAGAAATTGCAAATGCTAAGTGTCTAAAATAAGAGTTGCAGCTAAAGTTTCTTAGAACTAGATTTATTGGAGTTTGAAATTAAAGTTCATTAACTTTTTGAAAGCAAATTATCATTTGAATTAATTTTATCTAAAAAAAAATAACGGTATTAATTTAAAGTATTTTTAAGTGTCCATTAGTCTGCTTCTATACACTAATATTTTTAGTATAATTTTGTAATTCTGTAGCCAGTACTCCAAAAGTTACAAAAGTTATAAGGGATTACAAATTTATCAGTTTATCATATCTCTTAAATGGATCAGAATCGGAATCAACTTCGAAACAATGAATTTTTTTCTTGTTTTGAACACCTAAACAAACTCTAGTTCTATAACAGATTATTGGGAAAACACCCTGTAATATGTACCTATATATTTATATATTTTGAAAGGTTTTTTTTTTGAAAAAGTTGGTGGCCAACGACCGACTCTTTTATTATTATAAACTTTTTTTTTTTTCAATTTCAATATGGTGAAATAAAACATTGTATCAACAAAAATAGACGATGTTAACAGTTGTTGTATTCACATCGTTTTTTCTCTTTCCCACTTCTACAAAAAAATTTTAAAACAAAAAAAAATGAGGAAGTGGGAAAGAGCAAAAACGATGTGAATTCAACAACTGTTAACATCGTCTAAATGGACCCTATTAATTTTTAACTTTTAAACATTTTATAACATGATAACTTTTCTGATTCAACAGAAATATTTGGCATTGATTTAAAAATCAAAAAGTTGGCATTTAACAATTAAAATATAATATTATGCTATAAATTAAGTGAAAAATCTGATTAATAAGGCGAAGGGGTCTGGAAGGAAATTTTTGTTTCAGCTGAATCTTGAATATTTAAAAAAACAAAAATGAGAATGAGGCAATGAGCTATCAAAATTGATTCAACTCCTTAATATTTAAAAGAATTTATATCAGAGAAAAGAATTTCCTCTATAATTAAAGGGAATATGACTTAATGACACCAACTGTGGCACCATAAATGATCAAATAATCATGTTCTTGATATTTGAATAAGTAATAAAATCAAACTTTATTGAAGAGGTACCATATCAAATTTGGTTTTGGTTCAACAAAAGTTTTATCAATTCAATCAGATTAAAGTTCTTTTTCCACCTTAGCTATTTAGATTATAGGTTAATTGGGATAATACTCAATAATCCAGTAACCAATTGCACATAGTGGATGTGTCTTGAGTGAGCATGAAAAGTATATAAAAAATATATATATTGCGATTAAAATAAGAAAAGCTCAAAGATAGTCAATATAACCATGGATACCATTAATCATTGATAAGTATCATATACCAGCAGAGGTGAATGAATC